>CM062809.1:104696136-105182110 GCA_031772625.1 Pinus tabuliformis
ATAACTAGGTGTTCAAAGAAATGGCCTGTCTGACCCTCAGGCATCTCATATAGGGCTTGGTACCCAGGTGCAGGGTGCCAAATAATTGGACTCCGGAACCTATATCCTAACCAGGATGGCCCTGCCCTCAAAATGACTTCACCATAGAGGTGCAAGCGGTCGGCGACTAACTTAAAATTTTCATACTTAAATGGCTCCCTGAGTTGGATATTCGGATTAGAAATCTGATATTGAAATTTAGCCGCATCAATGGCAAGGTCTTTAATAGTGAAAAAGTATTCTATCCCTTGCTGATTGATTGCTGTGTGAATGGGTCCTAATGCTTCAATTACACCTGGAGTCTTCATGAGGTTCCTATGTTCTCTCCACAACTGTACTAGATTCCTAGGCTCAGCTCTTACCCACAAATCTAATCTGTTTTCTTGCCTTTGGAAAGCATTATAGGCTTTAAGCCATTTAATTTGATTAACCCCAAATGAAATAAATCCCTGCAATTGGATATCCCCAACAAAAGGCCCAGGGTTCAGATCGGTCTCCTGGTCTAATACAAGGTTATGTAAGTAAAACTCACACAGTAGTCTTTGAACTTTTACCCCATAGTGCTTACAGCAGTTTATAAAATCATCGAGGGTATTAATTTGTATCGGAGCACTTGCTTTAACAACCTTTATTTTCAATTGCAAATATCGTTCCATTAAAAACAAGGCATAATTCTTAGCAGGGGCTCTACATGCTAGGACATCATTGTACAAAGAACATAAGGTATCCATCTGCTTGATAACTATATCTAACCTACAAGTTACCTTCGTGACTTTTTCTTCTTCCCTTCGCCACCCTTCAAAGGCCTGGCTTTCGGATAGAGTGACATTCCTAAGCTGTTGTTGTAGCTCTTCATACCTTTCCTGAGGGACCATTTGCTCTCTGAGATTTTCTGTTGCCTGCTGAGCTTGCGTCAAACCCTCCCGTAGGGTTTCATTCTCGGATCTCTTTCCCATGCGGCGGTGGAGACCGAGACTTGTACCTGAATTTTCCTATTGCGTTGTTTTGAGTTCATGACCCTTATCGCTCCCGAGGGTGGTGCCACTGTATGAATTTCCTTATCGCAGGTCAATCTATCATCCATTTCTATCTTAACGTGGATATCAGGCGAATGTTGTTCCTTTTTAATTTGAACAACAGGCTGCTTCTCAACAACATTTGGAACAACATCCCGTTTTTTGACAGGGTTTTGAATAGCAGGGTGGACTCTGGCCCTCCATTCCTTTATCTTAAGGGGTTTTGCTGGATCAATTGCATGTTTCCTCCCTGAAGTCCTTTTTACCCTTTCCTTGCTTTCAAAATCCTGATTTGCTGTTGAAGCTGGACTATTACATTCAATAGTCACTGCTGTTCTTTTCGTAATTTCTTAATTTCCTCAATTTCCTTAGAAGGAACAATAGACTGTTCACTGCGGCCTGGACTATGATCAATTCCCTGATTTTGTTCCTGGGGTGCTTCTTTGTTGCTCTACTCTGGCTGCTCCGGGGCAAGAACCCTAGCTGGTTCTGTTATTTCTTGGGTGACTTCCTTTTCTACCCCCTGCCTCCGGAGTTTCTTTTGGTGTCGTCTGGCTAGGAACGGATTGTTCCTGTTCTGCATCTCTTGTCATGTTTTCATCATGAACGGGATGACTCTCCTCTTCTACTTCCTCTGCATGTGATTCTTCAGGTGCATTTCCCTCCTGAGCAGAGTGTTCTTTTGGTTCTTCTTTAGCATGGAGGTCTGATGGGATGGAAGATTGGCCATATTCGCCCATATTGGCCAAAACTTTGGCCAATTCATCTTCTCTCAATGGATCCTACATTGGGCTGCCTTCCTGCTGTCCCGTTTCCTCCTCCTGCTCAGATTGCTCGGTTTCTCCCTCATTTTCTCCTTCCTCATTTTCCTGCATTACTTTCTCATTCTTTTCTTCTTCTAATCGTGGGGGTTGCTCATCCCCTGTATCTTCTATCTCTACCGGTTGGCTAGTATTTCCTTGGGGCTTCTTCAGCCTCCCTCATAGCCGTGCTAGTCGGGCCAATTTCCTTTGTTTTTCTGGACGCTCAGGTGTACTAGTGGCATGTTTTCGTTTCGAGGATGGTGTGGTCAACCTTCCTTCTATTATGGCAATTAGCTCTTCCCAGCTGCTCTGCTGCTAGGTAAGTCTATGGCTAACTATTAACTGTATCAAACCATGATGACTAACAACTGATTCTACATGCTGTGCCTTTTTCATGCTCCATGCAACATCATGCAGTAATGAATTCAAGAATGCAGGTAAATTTACAGAGCATTTTTGTTTTAACACAGCTAAAAGTTTAAGGTGTTGTGGTCTTACCACGTCTTTTCTTCCTTCACAGGTGATGTAGCTTTGAATGGTACTTGCCAATTCCGCCCATGGTTCTCCTAATGCTGCTGGCAGAACCCCCTATCCTCTAATTTTTAGGCTCTGGCCTTCGTCCTGGAAGGTTTCTATAATCTTCTGCAATCTCTCCTTCTTTAGCGTCCATACAGGCCCAGTGGCTGGCAGTCCCGAGACCTCTACGATTAGGTCATCGGTGACTGCTATGTGTCTCCCCCTCACTGTGGAGTGATCCTCTTGCAAGTTTTGCAAGAATTCAATTGCTACAGTCTCGTTGGATTCCTGTAAGCGATTGAAATAAGTTAGTCACCCGACTCTTGCTAGAATTTCCCGTGCAGCATCAGATACTGTTAGCACCAGTGGTTCTCTCCGAATCGATCTCCCTCCCATGTTTATGGTTTTGCTGTGAAATCTCAGAATTTTGACAATGGAACGGTAGCTGTTCACGCTGTTAGAAACACAGAGAGGCTGACAGACCCGAGAATCACTCAAAATCTAATGCTGCGGAATATACAACGGAAATGGCTTAGGAACAACAAGTCATGCAAAAATAAAAAATAGTATACCGTTGATCCGTGCTATTCCTAAGTACGCAGTTTCCTGAATAGCGGTCTAACACGTCATCAAAGGAATGATGAGGTTAACCTCTCCCCCCGCAATGTGATAGGCCGTCCCGGCCGTCAAATAAAGGAGCGACGTGCTGGTCTGTTCTGAAGCAGAGTCATAAAGGAACAGCGTATGGCAATATGCCATGTTTACAAAGGTAGCAGATTACCGAAATCGAGGCGTCAAGTTGGATCGCTTAATATGTAAGAGACTGCTGTGATATGATGCGAGGCTGGGAGGATAGGACATCTGCCGTACACTCCGAGTCTCATGCGGTCATTGTCAACTGCTCTGCCATGATTGGTGATAATAGATTTCATGCGTTGTATGGTTCGGAAAATAATATGCATTCATCTTATATGATTGATTACTAAGGTATAAGAAACAGAAGGGTGCTAATAACTACCTATTGGTGTAAATAATGTGACTTCAATACCATTAATAGTGCTCTGCTGCCGACAGGTGTCCATAACCTTGGCAGAGTTTTTTATTTCACCCATGGAACCATGATCCTTTATGTATGCTTAGGAAGTGTTGTGTGATGTCAAAATGTAGGCCATTATGCTAGCTTGGTGACCAGTTAGCCATAATTCCATTCATGAGGAAGGAGCGAAAGGTGGGCAGGTTGGCTCGTGATGAGACCTCCTGTTCCAAGGGTTCTTTATTTGATATACCTTTTGGACCATATCCCTGGTGTGGTGGCCATAGTGGGAATGCCACTTCACTTTCTTCCTCATGATCATGGTAGGATAGCTCTCGGTGAGACCCCCTATCCTGCATTTGACAACTTTATATAAACAAGTCAGTTTGTTATTTTTTCTCTTCTTTTTTTCTTTTTCATAAAGTATTATCCCATTTATATACAAAGGGTGGTTCAACACTCCTTAAGAGTGGGAATGGTGGAAGAAGTCTTAACATCTCAATAGGAAGATATAAACCCTTTGCTCTTATTCTTGAATAATAATCAAAGAGGATTTAAAAGGAACCAACATGATAAAGATAACCAATCGGAGCATAGTTAGTGAAGCAATGACAGCAAAAGATAATAGGTAAGTGTGTCCTTCCCTTTGTCATTTTATTAATTCAGAGCAATTTCTTATAAAAATAACGATTTTATAATTCACCTGATTTCAGTATGTTGTGATTTTGTATCCATTGCATAAGTGCATAGCTGTATTCCAAAAGACTTGAAAGAACAGGAACAGTAAGCATCCTTAATTTAAAACAGCAAGGGGAACAAGCATAAGTAAAAGGAATACGAGGATGTTGCTGCTTCAAAGAGGAAGAGCAAAAGAATACAAGTGGTGTTCCTTTTAGAAAAAGGAACAACAAAGATCAGAAACGCTGTTCCTTTGGAAAAGGAACAACAAAACACACAAATGCCATTCCTTTAGAAAAGGAACAACAAAAATCGAAACTGCTGTTCCTAACACACAAATGCAGCAAAAATCGAAAATGCTGTTCCTTTGGAAAAGGAACAGCAAGACATCCAAGTGTCGTTCCTTTGGAAAAGGAACAACAAAAATCGAAAATGCTGTTCCTTTGGAAAAGGAACAGCAAGACATCCAAGTGCTGTTCTTTTGGAAAAGGAACAACAAAAAGCAAAAGTTCTGTTCCTTTGGAAAAGGAACAACAAAAATCGAAAATGCTGTTCCTTTGGAAAAGGAACAACAAGACACGCCAGTGCCGTTCCTTTGGAAAAGGAACAACAAAAAGCGAAAGTGCTGTTCCTTTGGAAAAGGAACAACAAAAATCGAAAATGCTGTTCCTTTGGAAAAGGAACAGTAGAAAGCAAAAATAAAGAAAAAGAACAAATTTAAAGCAAAATGACGGCCGATCCAACAGGTGATGCTCTTTTGAAAAAGGAACAGCAGAATGAAAAATGTTGTCCCTTCGAGAAAAGGAACAACAAAAATAATAACATTGATGCTGGTTCGAAAAGTAACAGCGAAGCATTTGATTAAAAAATATGTACAAAACAAAAGAAATTATGTACAAACTATGAAAAGAAATAAATTACTTAATGAATCACAGGTGAGGAAGACTTCTCTCCCTCCCCCAAAATTTCCATATCAGAGTCTTGGCGTAGCTGCTGGCAGAAGGACTCCCGAGTGAGTGGTTTGCGATAAAGGCGAACTTGGTGGCCATTTGCCTTGAAGGCATATCCAGAATCGTCAATAGTGATTAGAGTAAGAGTACCATTGTCATGTACTTTCTGGATTTCGTATGGTCCCAACCAACGAGTCTGGAGTTTCTCGGGAAAGTCCTGAAACCTGGAATCGTACAAAAGTGCCCAGTCTCCTTCGTGGAAGACTTTATTTTTAATGAGAGCATCATGCCATTTAGCTCGCTGCTATTGGATAAGTGCAGTATTTTGGAGTGCAGAGAGCCTGATTTCATCGAGCTCATTGATCTGCTGCAATCGATTAATCTGTGCCTCCGTTAAATCTAAGCCAACTTCCTGTGCTGTTCGCAGTGTTTGGATTTCGAATTCTATGGGAAAAATGGGTTGCTTGCCAAACACTAATTGATAAGGTGAGTAACCAGTGGTACTTCTCCATGTTGTTTTGTAAGCCCACAGTGCCTCTGGTAGTCTGACAGCCCAATCATGTCTATGTGACGCGATTGTTTTTTTTAGGATTGCTTCTATTATTTTATTGCTGCTTTAGACCTGACCATTTGCTTGTGGGTGGTATGGGGTAGTGATTTTGTGCTAGACATGATAGTTTTTGAGTGTTGCAGCTATTTTGTTCCCAGCAAACTATGGTCCACCGTCTGTAATTATATATCTTGGAAGGCCATAACGCACAAATATATGGAACAAGCACTGTATGACAGAATCTTCTGTAGCTCTCGGCAACGCCTCTGCCTCAACCCATTTGGTGACATACTCTGTTGCTACCAAAATATATGTTTTCTGGTTTGAGGGTGGGTTAATTGGTCCGACGAAATCAAGGGCCCATCGTTCGAATGGTTCAATGACTAACTGTGGATTCAAGGGCATCTCATCGGACTGACTAGGGCGTCCTGCTCTGTGGCAACTGTCACAAGCTTGGACGAATTTCTTTGCATCTTTGAAAATTGTAGGCCAATAATACCCAGTTTGTAGGTCCTTATGTCCAGTTCTGTGATCGATGAAATGTTCGCCACATGGTCCATCATGGCAGACTTTTAAAATGTCGAAGATTTCATCCTCTCGAATGCATCTTCTGATATGCATGTCTGCCCCTATGTGGAACAGGTAGCCTCCAACCCACGAGAATCGAGCATTCTTCTGAACAATCCGTTTCGCTCATTAGGGGTTAGATGTTTCGGTAGTTTACCTACTGCTAGGTAATTGGCAACATCAGCATACCAAGGTGTTTGAACAGCAACAACAAACATATGCTCGTCCGGAAATTTATCTTCAACTGCTGCTGCATCGATTGGATTTGGCATTCTTGAGAGAAAATTGGCTACAGGATTTTCTTTTCCAGGTCGATCCTTGATTGTAATATCAAATTCCTGCAATAAAATCAACGATCTAGTTATTCTGCCATTTGTGATAGGCTTGTTTGCTAAATATTTGATGGCAGAATGATCTGTATACAAAATAACAAGGTATCCAGTAATGTAATGTCTAAACTTATTGACAGCATGTATTACAGCTAAAAATTCTTTCTCAGTAATAGTGTAATTTAATTCAGCAGGGGATAAATTTTTGCTAATATAATAAATTGCATATGGTTTTTTATCCTCTTCCTGCCCAAGGACTGCTCCAATAGTTGTATTTGAGGCATCAAATGATATCTGAAATGGCAAATCCCAATTTGGTCCTCGAAGGACTGGGGCTGTGGACACAAGCTTATTTAGATCCTGGAAAGCACGTTCACATTTTTCTGTCTAGAGAAAATCAATGTTACCAGTTAGTGCATATAGAGGTGCAACAATATGCGAAAAATGTTCTATAAACCTCCTATAATAAACAGAAAATCCAAGAAAACTGCGTACCTCCATTTGAGTTGTAGGAGTGGGAATAAAAAAAATTATTTGGATTTTGGCTGGGTCTACCTGAATGCCAGCTACTGAAATATAGTGTCCGAGAATAAGTCCTTCAGTCATCATCATATAGAATTTTTCATGGCTTAAACAAAGCCTGGTAGCAATGCAACGTTGTAGGACTTTTTCCAGTGTATCCAATGCTAGATCGAAATTGTCTCCATACAGTGTAAAGTCATCCATGTATACTTCAAGTCCTTCATTTATTAAGTCTGCAAAAATGCTGAGGATAGCCCTTTGGAATGTGGCAGGAGCATTGCATAAGCCAAAAGGTAGAACTCTGTAGGCAAATGTTCCCCAAGGACAAGTAAGTGGCTTTGTCTTGGTCTTCAGGGGCAATCTGGATCTGATTGTATCCACTGAAGCCATCCAGGAAAGAAAAGAATTTCTTTCCTGCCAAAGTGTCTAATACTTGGTCGATGAATGGGAGAGGGAAGTGGTCTTTTTGTGTTGCTTTATTTAGTTCTCTGTAGTCCACACAGATTCTCCATTTCCCATTCTTTTTTGGTACCACCACAAGTGGAGAGACCCATTTACTATCGGAGATAGGATAGATGAAGTTGACATCTAAAAGTTTTTGAAGTTCATCTTTTACCACATCTTTTAGATGAGGATTAAGCCTCCTCTGAGGCTGGCAAACAGGTCTCGCATCTTTTTCTATGTAAATGTGGTGGGTACATAATTGAGGGTCGATTCCTTTCATATCAGGATAGTCCCATGCAAATGCTTCTTTATATTTCCTCAACAGGTGGATGAGATTCGTTTCTTGTTTGGAGGTGAGGTTGGCATTAATGTTTAAGGTTTTTCCTGATTCGATTTCCATAATTTTACTATTTGCAACAGAGGTAAAAAGTATCGTTTGATCATGTGTATCTTTAAGAGGATCTTCTTCTAATTCGTTATCGAATGCTGCCTTTATCATGTGACACTGTATGCGGGATCTAGATTCAGTTTGACTAATAAATTTATTAATGGCATCGTCCTCTGTCTGATCTTTAAAATCAAGTGCCTCTTGTATAGTTAATGGAGATCTAATGTTGTCAGTAAGGTATGATACATGGTGCTTATTAGTTTTGATCATTGTGATACTTGGCTATGCTGGAGGATATAAGGCTAAGTTCTTGATATTCGCTCCCCTCGTTATGGTCATATTGCCTTGTCGGCAGCCAATATAGGCATCGACAGTTGCAAGCCAAGGTCTTCCTAAAATCAATGGGTGTCCATCAAGTCGGATTTTGGGATTTATTACTAGAAAATCAGTCAGATATTCCCAGGAGTCAACAGATACCATGACATCATGTAGCGTTCCCTCTGGCCTAGCCACAGATCAGTCAGCCAGCTCTAACAAGGTAGAGGTGGGTTCTATAGATGTAATGCCTAGCTTTTGGCAAGTAGTAGTTGTTAAGATGTTGATTGTAGCTCCTAGATCAACTAAGGAATTAGGGAAGGTTTGACCATAAATTTTTACAGTGACTATTGGATTTCCTGGGTCTTCGTATTTAATGGGCGTTTCTTTTCCTGATAATAAGTCAGATAGAGTGCCAACTACTTGGAATCTTAGATTGTCTGCTACATTCCTCCTTGGTTTCTTTACACACAATTATTTGATAGTCTTTGCATATATCAGAATGTCTTGAATGGCTTGGAGGAATGGAATTTTTGTGTACAAATTTTGTAATTCTCCCAGAATGTCAAAATCAGGATATTGTGTAGGTCGAGGTATGATTAATCGTTCTGCGAACGGGGGAGAGGATGTGGTTGTTTGGTTATGAGTTTGTTTTTTGTTCACATCCTCTTCTTGTGACATATGTTCTCTGGGTAATTGATTTTCAACATGGGCTATCTTTTCTCCCTCAGTTTCAATGATACGCCCAGATCTTAACTGAAGATCATTACACTCCCTTAGATCAGCTCCTATTTCTGATCTTTCTATTATTTGGACAGATTGGACTGGTCTGTTATTTGGATTGGGGTTGGGTTGGGCTGGGAGTTGCGGTCTCAGATTAGACTAGGGATTTTGTTGTAAGGCTGGTAGTGTAGATTGAGGGAGCGACATGGTTCCTACTGGCTGATGTATCGGTCTTTGCCAGTTTGTCTGCCAGGCTGAACTTTGTGAAGTAGGGGGAGTCCATTGTGGTGGGTATGCGTTACTTTGCCAATATGGTGGAGTATAGGGAAAATTCGGCCAACCAGATGGGCTTGCCTGATTCAGCCACGGGGTTGATGAAGGAAATGACTGAGGTGACCAGTTTGGGGGCGGGGGTTGGGATTGACTTTGCCACATATTATATTGTTGAGCATTATATTGTGGAGACTGAAAAGAAGAGGTCGGGTCTGAAAACATACCAGATTGTCGCGGCTGCCACTGACGGCGCTGGTTGAGCAAATATACCGATTCTGGCTCTTCTTTTGCTTCCTTATATACTGCTTTTAATCCGGGAAGTGAGGGACAGCTTTCTGTAAGGTGATCTTTTGTGCAGATGGCGCATGTTCGGACTGCATCTAGTGGACACTCCTTATGGCTATGTTTCTTCTTGCATCGGGGATAGAAGATTGCCAAATTCTGTTCTGCCTCATTTGCTTCTGCTTGGCCTGCATAACATCAAGTTGTGTAGTTAGCATCCCTAGTATATCCGTTTTAAAATTTTCCAATAGATTTCCAATTTCTGCACACGTTACTCCTTCTGTCGAAATTTTATTATCTCTTACAAAACGATCATGTTCTGCCAGTTTCAATCTTGTGCTGCCTCTCGAACTCCTGATACATAAGTCAATAATGTCAGCAAAATTTTCCTAATAAATAGATCCTTTTCCCATAATATTTAATCTTTCAATCCATTGTTCCCTCATGCCCCTAATTAATGCTGTTTTTAACATATTATCAGGTAAAGGTAGTGATGCATAAGGAGATCTTTGAAGATTATACTGAAAACGTTCCACATACTCCTCTAATGTTTCATTTGGTCTAGCTACCATTTGGAATATTTCATCCTTCAGTTCTCTAGACCTGCAATAGCCCTGATATTTCTTTAGAAAAGATTCTTTCATTTGATCCCAGTTATTTATAACCCCACCACCTAATCCCATAAACCATCTTAAGGCAGCCCCTTTTAATGTAGAGGGAAATAATTTTAGTTTCTGGGGGTCGATGGTGTAATCATATCCCCTACACAGCACATCGAATTCAAATAGAAATGCGTTCGGATCTTTTGATGTAAGACCGTGGAATGTAGGGATATGTTGAAGAGGTATTGCTTTCATGGGCGCATTTGCTGCAGTATCCACTATGGGGTATTGTAATGTAGAGGTTTGGGTGTTTGGCTGGTTTTGAGCCATTTGGTCGAATATATGCCAATAACCTTCTGGGATATCTAGGAGGGTATTCCTAGGTTGAGAAGGAATGGCTTTAACAGGAATGGTTTTAATAACACTTCCTCTGTCTGGAATAATGAGAGTGCCTAATGTCTGTGGAGATTGAGTTTCTTCAACAATGATTTTTGTAGCACTTCCCTTGTCTAGGCTGCTTAATGGCTGAGTTGTTCCAATAGGATACCTTGGTTCCTCAGTTTCCCCTGTTTCTCCTCCTCCTTCACAAAGATTGCTGAAATTACCTTCTTGCAATAGTTATGGAGTAGAATTTTCAATTTCTTGAAAGTCTTTCTCTTCAGTTTGACTATGCACCTCAGCAAAGGCTACAGATGGTGATCCTGTGGCCTAAAGGGAACTAGTAGGCTGTCTAGAAATAACTTTTCTGGGTCCTAATGAAGGCTGAGATTCTGCTTTCTTGAAGATTTCGTCCATGAAGGTTGATCGGCCAAGGGTCACCGGCCCCTTAGCTTTTTCTGGCTTGGGTAGAGGTTTGGGATTCTTTTCTGGCCTTTTTTGCTTAGTCATGCACACAAATCAACTGCTAGGTTCTACCCAAACAAAACAACAGCAAATCTGTAGGAAAGCGGGCAGGGGAGCAGGGCTGTTACATGCTCCACACGTAGGTTCTTACCTTCCGTTTTTAAAACCCAATTATTCCCTAATAGGTTCTTACACTACTCTGGAAAAAAACAAATGGCTACACTCTTTCCCTGGCAACGACGCCAAAATGTGGAGCTATAAAAAGGGTCTCTTTCACCTCTAATTACCTCACATTAGTTGTCAATCCAGGAACGTTTTGTTATTTCAAAGAGCTTCTCAGTCTGAGGATATCATTTTCTAGAGTAATGCTAGTAGTACAGTGTTCAAAAATACAAGAGTAAACGGATGCTTGTTTACAGCAAACTACTTCAAAAGATTAAACTATTCATTCAGAAAACTAAGCAAGTTATCAGTCAAGGGTTCAGTAGAAATAACTCATCCCTTTGTAAACTGATGGAACTAAGGTAAATCAAAGAAAAGATCGTGGATCTGGGAGCCAGGCAGTGAATGTCAGTGCTAACTACAACCCTGGATCGTTCTTCATACCAAAATAACAAAGAACAGGAAATAGAACGACAGATAAGAAATGGAACAACGAAATAAGAAATGGAACGACAAATCTGAAATGGAACAACAAACCTGAAATAGAACAAAAAATAGGAAACTGTAACAGCAACTAAGTCTAACAAGCAATAACACTTTAGTCTACAAGATCAAATGCATGAACCGTGACCTACAGGAATCAAATGGCAATCTTTCACTCTTAAGGACGAATTGAACAACACACCAAAATGGAACAACACTGATTAATGATGAATTATAGAACAGTACTTCAAAACCATATATGCACACGACACACCTTAATAGTAACCTGATCTTGGTAAACCAGTTATCACTCTTAGTTATAAAAGATTACGACTGTGTTTCAGAATGGAACAACAATGTCTATAGATCCAACAATCGCAAAGAACATAATCGCTAAGATGAATTTTGTAATACCAATGAATAAGTGCACAACACAGAGGCTCTGTAATTGAACAACGACAATATTCTGTAAAGACTGACAGTATTATATCAACACTTAGAAGAACAGTGATACGTTGCAGAGTCAATTCGATAGTTTTGTCTCAATAAAGTAAACATAACAGAGCATGTGATGTAAACTAACAAAACACATCACATTACCAAATAACGCTGATAAGCAAACCACGCATAAACCAAACGTCATAGTATAGGAGCAAGTGTCCTCCAGGGCCGGGCCCTTAGCCTCCAGGGGTACACCGCTTGAAGTTATTCCAGACTCAGGGATGAAATAGCAACCGAGTTTGTATTAATGCATAAAATAGAATTATAGTAGATCAGTTCTCAACGAGACTCGATGATCAAAGTTACAATCTTCAGAGGAATTACATAAAACATAAGGATTTGACACTCTCGAGCTAACAGTGCTGCCCCTTTTATAATGATGAAGGCGGAGATGTCTAGGTGCAAAAATAGTTAAAGCAGCGATCCCTCAGGATCAAAGGATCCTGAGGGATTCGCCGAACCGTTAGTTCTTAGTTATCTCTTTTCCTTCTTGCGCCGAGCCGACATCTCCACTTCCTTTCCAGGGCTGATTCACTTTGATCTGTTTTGCCTTGTTTGCATATGGTTCCCCGTCAAAGGGACAACGGTTAACCCGACCTTGTTCTTTTCTTCAGCACGACAGTCTTTTGTTTTCCCTTCTTTCTGCATAAGAAAATGACAATTGTTAGTGTTTCCGCTTTGCACATTAATCTCACAGGTTTCATTACAATTTCTTATCATTTTCCTAGTTCATGATGCAAAAGGTTTGTAAGTTATAATGAAAAGATGCTGAAATAATTACCAAAAACATACCTTCTTTAGTACTCCACAATTATTTCCCCTTCCTAACAGTCCCTGTTTTATTTGTTTTCCCCTTTGGTGGCAGAGTTTGTACACATCACTAAAGAGTAGTCTAAACAATTTTCATACAACAGTATCTTTTTCTCCAAGGCAGTTTGAAAAACAGTAGTCATGGCATCTGAGCATTCATCGGACTATGAAGGGGAAACCCAAAGTGACTCACCCTTGGAAGAACAGGCACCCTGGAGGCCTCATAAAGGTGGCAGACATGTTAGAGAAGAACCAACCACCCTTACAGAATTGCAGGCCTACCCTCTTGCCATGTTTTGTTTTCAGCATCAGTCATGCTATGAGTTTTGTCAAAAGGTGTCAGTGTTCAATTTCATCATGAGTTGGCTCATCTTTTTGTGCTGCACTTAAATGGAGATCAAGCTACCTTAGCCGGTGTCACCTTCACACTTACACCAGAATCCATCTCATTAGCAACCGACATACCGAACATTGGAGAACCATGGCACAAGAAGCAGAAGATTGATCGACAGCATTATGAGCCATACATTAAAACTGGTTTCTTGAGGCAGCTCAAGGGAGTGTTCCCATTCACACGGAATTTGTCAAGGGTGCGGACACGACTGACCTTCCTAGAATTCTAAGACGTTCTAATGACAAACAAGACAAAATGGAGTGATCTTTCTCTAAATACACCTTTTACAACATGAAAACTACAAGTGTTTAGGCTTACCTTATTCCAAAACGCTGTTGTTGAAGTCTGTTCTTGACGATCCGAATGAGCTCCTCCTTCAAGTCAATTCCTGCAACCACAAACAATCAAACAATTACCAAGCACTTGCATTTCATATAATAAAAGATATATTCAACATGCAGACCAAGGAACACATGAAATAACTCATTAACACAAGCTATTGAGAAAAATAAACCAGTTTGTATTAATAACGAAACAAAGAAACTCTTACAACCTGGCCTTGGTGTTGTGCAAGTTCCTCCCAGGGTCCATCAAGGGTTTTCCTCTACTTTGACAAAGCTCACCCTCTCCCAAGTAGAATCAAGTGAAGACAATCTCTCCTCACAAAGGCTCTAATGGAAGACCTAAATCCTGCAGCATTTACCCAAAGAAAATGTATAGCTCCAACCTCTTCTCCTTCTGGCTCAATGCCTTTATTTATAGTGCTGTAAAGAGGTTATTCAGGTCCACTATCAATGGGATCATCCCCCTCTTTGGGTGGGATAGCTCCCTTATTGATGGGATAAGTTCCCTCTTAATAGAGATACATGAACCAACTGGAGGCACATCCATTTCATCAAACCGACCTCTAGAATGTTCTAGAAGTAACCACAAGTAACTTTTTCAAGATAAAACTCGCGCATTTTGCCTTTTACAGAGGGACGCACCTGTCCCTTAACATACAGAGCGTCCACGGACGCAGATTTTGTGAACATGGTCAGCATCCCCGCAGGTAAGGCTAGAGAGAACCTGCGACCCCAGAGATAAACATAGTTTTTACAAGACTTTCTCTCTTCTTTGAGTTTGAGATGGATAACAGAGGCATGAGACTTGCCTAAGAGGGTAGCATGACTGTTGATTTGAGCCATACTAACTGTAAGTAGTCAAGGTGACATTTTTTAGTGTAACACATGGCACAAGAAGCAGAAGATTGATCGGCAGCATTATGAGCCATACATTAAAACTGGTTTCTTGAGGCAGCTCAAGGGAGTGTTCCCATTCCAATATCTGAAAGATGAATATGCTCCACTAATGAAATTGATCATGAAATATTTCAGCTGTGAGGGACGGTTCTCTCGTCTCTATGCTTATCACATCAGGTTGCTCATGCATTTCACCAGGGTACGGATGATGAACATTCCGTATTTCATTTGCCAGAACATAGAGAGGATGACCACCCTTGTGCAGCATAAAACCCCTCAGCAACAACTTAACAATGTCTATCATTTTGCTCTTATTAAGATTTTGGTGGTTCATCAGCTTGAATTACAGGGCATCACTTGGGATGATTTCATCTCTCATGATTTATTCAGAGCTTCACAGGGATTATAAGAGGTTAAACATGGAGGTGGACCTTCTCATCAGTATGAGCGCCATGAGACCGCTAGTGTGCCGGTATTCATCACATATCAGAGAGGCACCAGACATTTGTTTGCAGCGGCAAAGCGAGTGTTATCTCCACCCGGGGTGGAAGGGGCCTCGTTTCCTCCATCAACATCACAGGTACAGGACAAAGGCAAGAGGCCAATGTAGGATGAGGGGCCTTCAGGTGAAAGAGAGACCGACTTCATTCTCATTCATGATGATGATACAGATACGGGCCCACAAAGTGCCAAACTTAATGAGATCATCCAGGAGCAGCAAACAGAGATCCAAGCCTTATCCCTTGACTTGGAGAGAGCTAAGTGGACCATGAAGTACTTGGAGAAGAGGAACAAACAGCTTGAGGATCAACAAGCAATCATGGAGTTATAGAACATCCACGAGCATCGCTAAGCTGCACAAAGGAGAAGAATTGAGCTCACGTCATTGGAGCAAGAGATTAATGAGGATCGAGAGGCTAATCTCGAGAGAGTTAACATGCACTTAGAGAGGCTGTTGGACAAGGCCGATAAGGATCATGCATTTCTGAGACACATGGCTTTCCACTACATGGCACGAAATAAGGTCTGCAAGGCGCGAATCAAGAATTTAAAGGCGAAATTGAGGAAGGAAATAAGGAAGCAAAAGAGGCAAAGGTGTTATAGACATTTTTGTGCCTTACAGCATTGAGCATGAAATGTCCATAATCTAAGGGATCCAAAGTCCCTAAACATGTTGTTCCTACCCCTAGAGGAACAAGGCTAACAAACCACAGCAATTCACAAAAGTTCTCCACCTGAAACTGCTCAAAAACAAGTCAATTCAGGATCACGTCAACTGCTCCACTGACCATCTGCGCTGAATGTCAATGGCTCCACTGGCTACCTGCGCTGAATGTCAACTCCAACACTGGCTACCTGCGCTGAGCGAGATTGGACAAGTGGCAGACTCATTCCTCAAGGTGTTAGAACCCAAGAAGCTTCCAAAATGACACTTGCCTTAGGGAATTCGACTGGTGATGAGTAAGAGGTTCCAAATCTCCAAGTGAAAGCAAGAACCTCCAAGTGGACTCAAGAACTGATAGAGGGAGAGGACACTAGTCAGATCTCAAGCTGACTCATCCTCTCTCCAAACATCTATATATGGATCTCTCCTCCATGAGATCTGGAGGCTGGAATCTTATTATTGCAAAGAATTGCTGTTGGTTTGAGACTGGAATCATTGGGTGCTTAATGCTTTGAAGGGGCTGAAGATAGGAATTCCATTTGCTGGGAAGGAGATGCTGGATTGGAGCCCTCTGCGTTGTATCTCTTCCTGAACCTTGTTATTCATCAATAAAGCTATCTTGGTTTTCTCCTATATACTGGTGTATTTGTATGATTGCATTAGTGTATTTGATTTACTTCTAATCCTGAATCATTTATGAATATGAATATTTGCCTTTGTGTTGTGTTCTTCTCTTGTCGCAAGTAGCTGTTCCCTTGTCGCAAGTAGCTGTTCTCTTGTGATCTCGCAGGAATCAAGTAGCTGTTCTCTTGGGCGATCGAGGAGGCAAGTAGCTGTGAACACCCAAAGAGAAGAGGATCTAGATCGAGGGACAAACGGAAGACATCGGTAAGTCTATTGATCTCTCTTCTTTCACATTTCATAAAGGAAGAAACCAGTATAGCTGTACTCGTTTGTTGCTAAGGCACTGTCACACCTTAGGTGGATAGGATCGTCCTGCATAGGCATTTTTCCCCACAACAAATTGGCGACTCCGCTGGGGAGAATTTGTTTAGTCATTTTGTTTGTGTTTCTATCATTTGTTTGCATCATAGACTTGACAGCAACAATCAAACTGCATCTTTCCCGGGTGCAAAGTAGAAAGTTGCTGCTTTGATCCAATTGCTGGACTTGTCTATGATCTAAACAATGGATCCACAAATGATTTGATGATCCTTGTGATAGATCTTAGTAGCTTTCAAAGCATCCCTTTGATTATACCTTGCTTGTGTTTCTGATTTGGCCTGAAACTGTTGATTTTTGAGCAATTTGTGACCCAGAACCCAAGAGAAACGAGAGTTTCTCCTTCAGCACAACTGCTGTGAAGGCAGTCTGCATTTCAACGTAGGTCCCGTGAGGGCTACCTGCGCTGAATGTCAAGTCCTCAGTGTTGAGGTTGCGCTGAACCAGTTTGGCCTTGTGCAGCTGGGGTTCTCTGCTCTCTGTTGCCCTGTTTTGATCTCTGTTTTTTGCAGCCTTTAACCAGCATAGGTACCAGTCAGATAACTCCTTTTCTTTGCTTAGATTCCGCCTCCTTTTGTACAAAAAGACTGTGAGTGTTTTTATGTGTTTGTGGCGTCATTTGCAGTTTTCCTTTGCATGAGTAAAATAGTCATCCTGTAGCCTTTGATTCAGATCTGATTAATTGTGGTCTTAGAAGAGAGTTCATTGGCTGTTCGCAGATTGATTATAGATTTACTTTTGCTTATTGGTTTGAATTTGTCTCTTTTGAAGTGTCAAAACACGTCTTTATTTCGAAAATCGTTAAGTGTTGTAATCTCTTCTATCTTCTCTGATTTCGAAAAAAGTGAACTTGTTTGTATTGATCATTTAAAAGCAAATTCAAAGTTGTACAAAAAACTTTCTTTGTAGGCATCAATACTAAGAAAGTGGAAAACAAACACCTGCATTGTGCATTTTGCATTTGATAGTTTGCATGTTGGATTTAGGAAAAGTGCATTAGAGTGTGCCGATTGCTCTTTGAGAAAAGATGGTGTCTTTCTTTTCCCTTAGTAGCTAGGATTTTCAAAGTTGAAAAGATATAAAGCTTGCTTATCATCTTTAGACTGCATTTAGGAATTTGTATCATACATCTCGTGGTGAACCTTGAAAGGCAAACTTTAAAAATATCAACCTAAAATAAACTGAATGAACCTAACAACGCTTTGTAACATAACGCACAACATAGAGGTCTAGGCTAGAGAGGTGTTCCGACGTCGTTAAGCCTAGTGACTGTCGATCTCGTGGAAGGTGGGTGATTCCTCCTGAGGGACGATAGCGCTAGTACGGATTGTGCTCCCACGCACCATCGCGTATATATTGGGAGACCCCTATAGGCATATATCCTTTATCCTTAGGAAGCCGTGTCGGCCGCCCTACTGATCGCAATGCAGTGAACACAGCATTCACGAAGATCGACCGCCCGTACCTTAAAAAGTATTCTGCGGTTTTGCGAAAAGTTTGGCACACCCTCTGCCTAGAACTCCAGAGCAGTTTCTTTTGGCCTTTTTCAGACTCTATAACAGAAAAAGTCCATCCGAGCATTTGTCACTTCCGGCTTGTTAAAACATCGAAGGAGACTAGAGTCATCTTTAGCTTTTTCTCGACTCTTTAAAAGTGAAAAAGCAAGTTGTGTCTAAAGCGTCTAATAAAATTCATTCAATTCGGAAACACCAATTTCCACTTTTGTATTTTGGTTGATCGAGTAATCCGCAATCATGGAAGAAAGTCAATTGAAACCCCGTCGTTCGCGGAGGCTTACGAGTCAACCGTCTTTGTCTCCGGAATCGAAAACAGTACAAACAAAGCGAACTCGTTTAACCGGTTCAAAATCTCCCATCAAAGTTAGAACAAGTGTTCCGACAACATCTGAGATTCCGGTTACTCCAAACATTTCTGGAAACCCTGCCTCTATAGAAGAAGTTCAACAGCCACGGAGGGACAGTAATACTGATCCTAGTCTAGGGGAAAATACTTGCGTTACTGAACCAGTTCCATCTGTAACCGGTTTAGAGAGTCTTGCTCCCCAAACAACTATCGCTGTCGATTCAACCCCGTCTTCGGCACCAGAAATATTTTACGGACCTGACGGTCTTCCTCTTCCACCGGGTTTGATTGCGATAGAGGAAATTGTAGAGGATCCGCAAGCAAGTACTCCTACCCATTTTGGAGTCGGGGTCACTCTATTTCCTTCATCAGAAGTTAATCCACCACAAGTGGAAGTTCCTGTAGAATCGCTAGGCAATCTATTGGATAGACTCAAAATGTCTGAACAACCGTCAACATCTAGGACTGTGTCGAACGACACAGCGACAGCAGAAGCCCCTTCCGTCACTCCGACGATGTTTGCCGGCATACCATCTGTCCCGACTAGCTCACAACCGCTAGAAGGAGTCCACCAAGGGACTATTTCGACAGTGTGGTCCGTTCTAGTTTGTTCATCCGGAATAACATCCGGCAACTCTTATGTTGAAACTCGCCAGATTGATCCATTTGGAGGTCAATTTGGGCAATCCAGTCCACAAGGACAAACAATCCCCTTGAGTTCCGGATTGCTACCGTATGGGGGGCAGTATGCCCTTTCATTACCCCCTCCGGGAGGGTATCCATATGGGAGTTCACAACAGTATTCAGGTTATACTGGAATTACATCAAGTGGTTGGGTACCTATGCTACCTCAACAACCAAGGGTTGTATATTCTATGCAACAGTGTGTACCTATGTCGAACATCCCGATCACACCGGCTATTGTAACAGTGTCACAAGTTCAAGCGATGCCTGTTGTATGTCAACCTCAGATTTCTTAGGTTGTAATGCAACAGCCCCTTGACCCTGGGTCACAACCACAATCGCCAACTGGTGGGGCGACACAGGTCCAAACGGGTACAATTACCCCACACCTTGGTCCAGCAGTTAGTATAGCACAACAGAACATGGCTTCACAACCGTGGCTAGTGCAATACCAACAACCACAATTCCAGCAAGTGTACCAAGGTTCTGAGCAGCAGATCTTTGCGAATAGTGGACAACCGTATATTCAAAACGGTCAAAACCAACCGCTTTACGGTGTTCAAGTCCACCAACCGTATCAGTCATACCAACATCAATTACATTATGCTGGTATGCAAAGGCCCACTGCTCAGGCGATTCCATCGTACCCTGGGTACGCTTCACCTAACCTGAGTCAACAGTTACCATTCGTGGCAACTTTAGAGTTACCCGATTTACACCGGCTAACCAAGGATCCGATTTCTTATGCCCCTTGGTGGCCAGCGATTCCTCACAAACTTCCATCTGACATTCCTAAATTCAATGGAAATCCAGGTGAAGACCCATCGAATCACGTGATGACTTTTCATCTGTGGTGTTCATCGAACACCCTAAATGATGATTCGATAAGGCTTCGCCTTTTCCAGAGGACGTTAACGGGTCCAGCAGCAAAATGGTATATTGAATTACCTAGAGCCTCGTTCGACAATTTTAGCTCCCTAGCCACGACTTTCTTAACCCATTTTCAATTACCAATAAGGTATGAAATAGGAACCAAAATCTTAACCAACTTCAAGCAGACAACTGCCACTCATATATCCGATCATATACATGAGTGGCGTCGTCGTCGTCGGATGGTGAAAACATACGTTACCGATCAGTTGTTAGCTGAATGGTTTATAAAGTCGTTACTTCCTGCTATAACAGAAGATGTGGCAAAGGGGGGAGTCGTAACAGAGGAGCAAGTTATTGCTCGTGCACAATATCTAGACTTAGTTTATACTTCGTCTGGCACGCTCTACGACAAAATACCTGACGCCCCTAGACCGGAATTCTCAATTCCTCCTCCTCCTAAATCCAATAGTGACTCTCATGCCGGCGATGGCATGATTGGCACGGAAAACGCGAAATCGACAAAGGCTTCGTCTAAGAAAGCCCGTAAGAATTCGGATCAAAATGCAAAAGAAGAAATTCTTGCTTTGGAAGTAAATGCCGTATCAGCAGATAAAGGCAAAGAAACCAATCAACCAGGAAGCAAGAAGAAGCAAAACAAAGGGAAGAAGAAGAAACAGGGTGAGTCATCTCCTGGAAAAACTTCTTCAAACCCTCCTAGGAAAGGGAAACCAAAAAGTCCATGCATGATATGTGACGAGGATCATTGGACAGCCGATTGTCCATACAAAGCTGAGCTTAGAAGATTCTTTAAAAGTTCGCAAACCTCAGCTGTGTTAACTGATCCGTTCCCAAACCCAGGTCAAAATTTGGTTGATAGTGGAAATGCTTCCCCGTCGCAAGTACTTATGTTGTCGGTTTCAAAACAGCAGAATGATGCTTTGATTTCGACAAGGAACAAATATTACGGGAATCCGCAGCTGTCGAACGACAAAGGTAAAGATCAACCAAGTAGTTCGACAACAACTTCGACAGAAGTTGTACCGCCCATCATTCATGAATTAACAATAAAACCGCCAAAGGGAGTCGTACACAAGTCGACATTTAATCCTCGTGCCAGAGCGGCGTAGCATTATAACATAGTGGAAGATTTGGCTCGATCGCCATCCGCTATGTCGACTCTTGAAGTACTACAGAATTGCCCATCCCAAAGGCAGGCTTTGTTATCGGCTATTGGTGGGGTTGATCCTAAGGATTCCAATCTTGTATCTTTTGATCACAAAGGATACGATCCTCAGTTACCAGCTCAACTAGCTTTCCTTATTCAAGTGAAAGCCCTCAACAAAACTGTTCACCGAACAATTATTGATGAGGGGGCATCTACATGTATTATGTCGATGAGTTGCTGGAAAACTCTAGGATCTCCAAACTTGTCGCGATCTTCGACGACATTAAAAGCTTTCGACGGAAGGACTTATACCCCGTACGGTATCCTAAATAACTTGAAGGTTGAACTGGGAGGAAAAACAGTAGAAATAGATGTCGAAGTCATCGATGGGAATCTTGACTACAACATCCTACTGGGAAGACCATGGATCTATGCCATGGCAGCTGTTGTGTCGACTTATTTTAGGAAGATCGCATTCCCGTTTGAAGGAGGGATTACGATCGTTGACCAACAAAACTTCCTCCCTAATGGTTCACAAGTTACAGGAAGCATTCCCATGATCCATGGAAGCAACCATTCGCTTCAAGACATCAGAGTAGGCCTACTGAAAGACCCCACATTAATGGGAACTTTCGCGCTTCCACCTCCATTCTATATAGGAGAAGTAGCATTCGTAAGAACCTACAACATGATATCTTCCACGAAGATCTCAGAAGACGATGTCGAAATGGATCATGCAATGGTTTTGCCCCCAAGCCCTATAGAAATATTGTAGCAATCAATGTTTCGAGCATGGGAGGCGAATCCAAATCAACGCTCATCAAGCGTTTGGGTAGATAGGTCTAGAGAATATGGTACCCCATTAGATCCTTGGTCGAAAGTACATGGGACTGACGAAGGAATTCTACAATCAATGTTGATTGAGGGGGCACCATGGAATGATTGCCACCATCGTTCCCTTCTTCCAGAATATGAAGAAGATACTCAACAAGACCTTTATCACCCTTCAGTTTTTGAATTCCTATCAAATACTGTAAATACGGTGGATTCCGAGCGAAACTTATCCAATATTGAAGAGACAATAGCCATAAATATCTCGACTAAAACAAATGTTGTAGAGAATATTTATGTCGGCAAAGGTTGTTCCCCTTCAGAACTGGAAATATATAACGCTCTTTTTCGCGAATTCAGAGATGTCTTTGCTTGGTCATATGATGAAATGCCAGGCATTGACTCGAGGATCGTTGAACATGAAATTAAAATGTATCCTGATGTCAAACCAGTAAGACAATGGCTTCGGCAGGTGCACCCCAAGAAAGCCGCTGCCATTAAAGCAGAAGTTGAAAAGCTCCTCCATGCTGGTTTCATCTACCCGGTTCCTCTAACCGATTAGGTATCGAATATTGTCCCTGTTATGAAGAAACAAGGGACGATTAGAGTGTGTGTCGACTATAGGGATGTAAACCAAGCTTGTCCGAAGGACAACTACCCTACACCCTTCATCGACCAGATAATTGATGAATGCGCCGGATGTGAAATATTTTCATTTATGGATGGATTTTCCGGGTATAATTAAATAAATATCCGCCCACAGGACCAGTCAAAGACTGCATTCATCTGTCCGTGGGGCACATTCGCTTATCAAAAATTACCCTTTGGTTTAACGAACGCAGGGGCGACGTTTCAGAGGGCAATGAATTATGCCTTCCATGACATCAAGAACATCGTTCAACCTTATCTCGACGACCTTCTGGCTCATTCACGGAAGCGGACTAATCATCCGCAGCATTTAAGAGCGATATTTCTACGTTGCCGACACTACAAGATAAGACTCAATCCACACAAATGTGTGTTTTGCGTCGGTTCTGGTCGTTTACTTGGCTTTGTAGTATCTAAGGATGGGATTCGTCTCGACCCTTGTAAGGTTCAGGAAATCATTAATTTGCCTACACCTTCAAATTTGCTTCAGATTCAGAAACTCCAAGGGAAAGCAAACTTTCTGAGGAGGTTCATTCCAAATTACGCAGAACTTGCTAAAGGTTATACTCGTCTTTTGAAAAAGGATGTACCTTTCGTCTGGGACCAGGTGGCGCAAGCTTCCTTTGATGCTCTGAAAGATTCTCTAGTAAAAGCATCATTAATGTATGCCCCAGACTATCAAAGAGATTTTAACCTGTATCTGGCTGCAGCGGATACGACCATTGCGATGGTTTTAGTTCAAGAAGTCGATGGAATTGAACATCCTATATATTATTTAAGTAAAAACTTGAATGATACAGAAAGTAAATATTCTTATGTTGAAAAGCTAGCACTCGCTGCTGTTCAAGCGATACAAAGATTTCGACATCATGTCCTCTTTCGGAAAACTACCATTCTATCAGATTGCAACCCCATGACTTATATACTGTCGCGACAGTTGCTGGGGGGAAAATATTCAAAGTGGATAGCGATCCTTCAAGAGTTTGATCTGGAATTTATAAAATCCAAATCAAAGAAAGCTTTAGTTTTCGCAGAATTATTGTGCGATCTCCCATCGTCGTCCAACGATGAAACATCGGAAGAGTCAATCGTGGATGAAAGTTTGTTTCTGATATCTGCAAGCAATGAGTGGTATGGAGATATAATAATTTATCTCCAAACCCAAAAATTGAGGCCTGACACCTCTCACTTAGAACAGAAACGTATACGATACCAAGCTAAAGACTACATGATCGTCGGTGATACGCTTTACCGTCGTGGTATCGATACAGTCCTGAGGAGGTGCCTTACCCATGAAGAGGCCGAAAAAGCCCTGAATGAGTGTCATTCAGGCGCGTGTGGGGGGCATCAATCTGGATATGCTACAACACAGAAAATCTTATGAGCAGGATACTTCTGGCCAACCATGTTCAAAGATTGCATAACCGCAGTCAGAAGTTGCCATGCTTGTCAAATTTTCGATAGCAAAACCAGAAGACCACCCGCACCTTTACAGCCAATAGTTGCTGTTGGGCCTTTCGCCAAGTGGGGCATCGATTTCATGCATTGTAACCCCACCTCGACCGGGGGGCATGGGTATATTATAGTCGCGGTTGACTATTTTACCAAATGGGCCGAGGCGATGCCTACATTAGATAACACTGTTGAAACAGCTGCCCTTTTCTTTTTCAATCATGTAGTCGCCAGGTTCGGCGTACCACAGGCCATAGTTATAGATCATGGGTCACATTTTTGCAATCACATGATGGTCGAATTAGCTGCCAAGCTAGGGCTATCTCATGACAGCTCTACCCCGTATTATCCGCAAGCCAATGGACAAGTTGAAGCAATCAACAAGGTCCTGAAGCGTATGTTGCAAAGGATGATCGGGGTTCACAAAAGAAGGTGGCACCTAATCCTGTACTCAGCCTTGTGGGCTTACCGAACATCGGTAAAGAACGCGACCGGGTTCACACCTTTTCAACTAGTGTATGGCCTGGAAGCAGTCTTGCCAATCCAGTGTGAAATTTCGTCGCTTAAACTCGCAATTAATCTCCTCCCCGGAACTTCAGAAGAAGAGGCTCGTTTCTTGGAATTAATCCAATTGGATGAAACCCGTCGTGATGCCGCTTTGGCTAACGAAGCCCATAAGAAACGAGTCAAGGCGCAGTTCGACAAAAATGTCAAACCCTGTGTCTTCTCAGAAGGTGACTTAGTCTTGCTTTATGACCAAGAATCCGATAAATTGGGAGCAGGTAAATTTAATTCCTTATGGATGGGCCCCTATATTGTTAAACGAGTGTTAGCAAAAGGAGCCTACGAGTTAATGGATTATGACGGAATTCCACTATCACAGCCCCGTAATGGGTTGTACCTTAAGCGTTACTATGCTTAAATAATAACCTGTATGCTTTTGTTGTATTTTGTTTTCGCTAAAGTGTTTGTTTTGGTCGAATGATCCCCCTTTTTACATTTATTGCAGATGTCAAACCTTCTGGAGACATGTGTTGGATATGTCGACGGAGCGAGTTGTAGTTCGCGGAACCTATCCTCCACAGCCTGGGCCATTTTTGATCCAAGCGGCGAGTTAGTAAGTTTCAGAGGTGTGTGTATTGGGCAATCAACGAATAACATCGCTGAGTATAGTGCGTTGATAGAACTACTCTCTGATGCCATCACCCGTGGCATACACCGACTAATTGTCAGGCTAGAATCACAGCTCGTAATACTACAACTCAATGGTATATATTCCGTTCACAATCCAACTATTTATCGCATGTTCCTAAGGGTTAAGATTTTGGAAAGACAATTTGATTCAATTCAATACCAGCATATTTCCAGAAACTTGAACACATTAACCGACTCATTAGCAAACTATGTGTTAGATAGACATTTGCGACATTTATAAAAAGAGACACATCATCAATGATTGTACATATGGATCATATAACTCAACCAGAATAAAACTCGAAAATCAAAATATATATAAGCTGTTTATCGTTCATACATAATGTTTTGTAACCAAGACAAAAATTAGTCATATGACCCAAAAACTCAAAAATGCTAGGGGGCACCATAGCCTAGTGATGCTCATGATAGCACGTCATGGCCTGTGCAATCATGCGCAAGAGACGAGTCCATCGTCTAGGCACGCTAGTAGTATGCCGCTGCAACTGTAAAGGTAACTCATCAATCCTCACATCGGGAATGCCAAGAGTAAGGCTCTCAACCTGCTCCTGCACAGCTGTAAGGGTCTCAGCTACGTCAAGGTCGCGGAGAATAACTCTCCCAGCAGTCTCCCCTGCTGGGGCAGCAACTGGCGCTCTCGGGCGAACTGCTGGACGAACAGGACCAACATCTGCACGCACACATGAGTTTGATTAAAGTCTTGACAGAATAAAGCACAAGGACATTATAAGTAAGAGCAGTAAACAGTAATATGGTCGAAGATTTTACCAATAGCGCCCCACTGTTCGCCATCCGGTAACACCAAATCCGGGTCACCTCGGAAATCCATGCCAACATATGGGTACTCGGAATAGACCATCTCCTGGCGCTCGAACCACCTGAAGAAGGTATCAGTGAAAGTAATCTGAGATTGACCAGCATGCCTAGACATGTGGTCAACCCATCTCTGCATGCGTGGCTCAGTAGGAGAAGGCAGGTCGAGTGCAATATACTGAGGCTGCATCAGTGGTATTTTCTCCAAGGCAAAGGCAGTCAGAACAGAACCAAATCCAAAGTTCTTCAGCTTCCCGTCCTTTACCTTGGTCAATTGACTTTTCATCTGAACAAGTACCGCATCACACCAGTTGGATACTTTCGGTTGGAGACACTCCAAGGCGTGCTGTACATAAGACCTGTTGGCAACATGAAGAGATGCACTACCAGCCATCCTACCAATAGTATACAGAATGGACCGGAGAGACCTGTCAGTAATCTCACGGATAACAACCTTGCCGTCTCTGCTCGGCTGGGAACCTTCCTTGCAATACTGGCGGACATAATCTCTCACGGAGTCATTCCCCGGGCCGAACCTGACAAAGAAATGGGGGCACCCCGCCTTGACAACCCAGTCAAGAAGTAAATGTCCACTATGGTCAAGGGGATGGATTTTCCCCTAATCTGGAATACTTGGTTGATGGGATCCCAAGCATCAAGCATATACTGCAGTAAAGAGATCTGTGCTCTCATGCTAGAGATACGGAAAAACTTCAGCAGGCCACAGTTCTGCAGCGCGTTCACCGTGACAGGGTCATGGAGAGCGATCATATCTTCTTCTTGATGTTCTCGTTCTCACCATGTAAGGGACATTTTGCTCAAAGATCCCTGCAAAACAAACAAGAGAAAGAGTAAGTTCCTGGATTTGATGAGAAACTGGCAAAATTTCATCAAAAAACTGTGCAAGAAGACCAGTTTTTTTGTCCAACGCAGGTAACCAGTGTCCCACCTGCGTTGAAGGTCAAACTGCCTTAAGGCAGATTGACATTCAACACAGGTTTCGAATGGACCACCTGCGTTGATGGCAGAGCGCCCTGGCAAAACCCCAGGTGCTCAGAAAGATAGGGAAACAGGCACAGAATGGAAAAATGAAACCATGAAAAGAAAGAGCTAGGGTTTAGCTCCTACCTGGTCCAGACGGCGCCGAGAATCGTCCACAGAATCTCCCAAAATCAGCTGGTGAAAATCAAGGGGGAAGAGGCACCTCCAAAGCTCCAACAAACCAAGTTCAAATGAAATGGTAAAATGAGAGGTAAAGACACTTTTTAATTGCTTTTTACGTAGTTCAAAGCGAAATATTAGGGTTTTAATCTCGTTTTCAAGCAAATGTTATTCATTTCTAACTAAGTTTGATGCAGCAATTGAGAATGCAGTACTATCCTTGAAAAGAGAAAAGCTAGTTATCGTAAAAAATAAAAATTTGACTATATAATCGAGCAGTTTTAGCACAAAGTTCATGCTCGTTAAAAAATAAACGCAAGATCCGAGCAGTTTTAACACGGACTTCATGCTCGTTAAAAAATAAACATAAGCAATGAGCAAGAGTTTCCTCCAGTGTTTAAGCTCATTTTAAAATAAAAAATGAACCTACCCGGTAAATAACCACCGTGAATGTAATATCATCAGCCATTAAAGCCTTGGTCGTGTTTGCACCGTCACCTCCACTTTTCATTTGGCCGATCGTTCACCTCCATATGATTGTTTACCCATTTTGAGGAACAACTGCGAAGAGTGATTTCACCTAGCCATCCTTGTGACACTGCCGTGATTGGAAAATTCCAACCTGTACCTGGAATCTGCTGCTAACCCTGTTTATCACTCGTTCCTCAAAAGACGAGTCTTCTTTAAGCTCTTTTCAACTGACTCGTAAAATATGAAAAGATTGCCGAGTTTTGGCCTTCCAGCTCGTTAAAGGACAGGAAGAGCTATCCCTCCTCTAGATTTTAATCTTTTTGGACCTGAGGGATTATTGCACAAAAAGATCGAGCGCTTGTTTTATTCGGCTCGTTAAAACTATCGAAAACTCATCCCTTCTGTATTGTTTTATACTTTTTCGGACTTAAGGGATTAGATGACGAAAAAGGAATTTTGGAGTTGACTTTATGTACCTTTTCAGACTCTCTAAAAATGAAAAGGACTGAGTTATCCTTGTCGTTAGACTCGTTAAAATCATTAAATAGCGACAAACTTGTCTTTAGACGAGAACGAGTTTCACTATCGCTAGGCTCGTTAAAACATAGCGATGGGCTTGCCCGAAGGGCAGGTTATAGAACAAGCATATGTTATCCTCCTCAAGCTTGACAAAAATAAAGAGGTACTGGTCAGCAATGACTGGGGAAAAATTGGGAGAAACTAAAGAAAACTTTGATGGTAGCAAGTCGCTCTTGAACATGACACTTTTCTTCCGTACCACAATCGGGTTGGGTTGTTTCATTCACCGGTCACATCACCATGGTCTCGCCATACCATCCATATTTGGGGTAATGCTACCGATCCATCGCATCAGTGTCGCCATATGTTCAAGAGAAGTCGTTCAGAAAGAGTCAACCGTGTCCCATCCACTGCCATACATTATCCTTCATCCATTCATGACCGCCACCCTGAATCATATGTCACAGATCGTTTTCACCTCCATTAAAATCATTAGCTCCGTTCCGTGTCACTGATGTGGGATTCATTAAGGCCCTCCTGTGACAGATCGCTTCTTGTCGACGTCAGCTCATTATCCAAGAAGTTGATCTAGGAACAACCCCTTCAGTACTTTGAAGCTTGCATGCCACAATGGCAAGTTTCTCACTTCCGGCGACAGGTATACATCAATGACCTTCGACCGAAAGATTTTGCGTGGTGTTCGACGCCAAGTCCTTTATTCACACCACGTGAATTGTACTGCAGTACCTTGAGGGTCATTATCATTATCGGCGATTCCTCTCGCGCTTGTTAACGGTTTACATCATTGACCGGTAATCAAGCGATGTCTTTCCATGTTCGACTTCAGAACAATTCTCACATGGATCGACTTGTACTTAGAGTGAAGATCGAACAAGTTTGAAGACCCCGGATCTAGTTTCATCCATCCGGGCTGCGATATATATTCAGGAAAGATAAAGACATTGACATGTACATCATTGCAGCAGATAATCATCCTACTCAAAGGATGATAATTTCATCAAAATTATCAGTCTATCATCAGACGATTATCTGTTCTATGTACAGAAAAATGTATTTATAAAGTTGAGCATGGGAATGCCCGCCTCAGCTAGATCATGAAAGCAGTATGAAAAATAATGTATTGTATTGTATTGTATTACAGGTCTCCCTCCCAGCATTGGATGAACTTCAGATTCCCCTGATAAAGCATTTCGCCCGATAAAAAGCCTCATACTTTAGGGGGCAACTGTTATAGACATTTTTGTGCCTTACAGAATTGAGCATGAAATGTCCATAATCTAAGGGATCCAAAGTCCCTAAACATCTTGTTCCTACCCCTAGAGGAACAAGGCTAACAAACCACAGCAATTCACAAAAGTTCTCCACCTGAAACTGCTCAAAAACAAGTCAATTCAGGATCATGTCAACTGCTCCACTGACCATCTGCGCTGAACGTCAATGGCTCCACTGGCTACCTGCGCTGAATGTCAACTCCAACACTGGCTACCTGCGCTGAGCGAGATTGGACAAGTGGCAGACTCATTCCTCAAGGTGTCAGAACCCAGGAAGCTTCCAAAATGACACTTGCCTCAGGGAATTCGACTGGTGATGAGTAAGAGGTTCCAAATCTCCAAGTGGAAGCAAGAACCTCCAAGTGGACTCAAGAACTGATAGAGGGAGAGGACACTAGTCAGATCTCAAGCTGACTCATCCTCTCTCCAAACATCTATATATGGATCTCTCCTCCATGAGATCTGGAGGCTGGAATCTTTTATTGCAAAGAATTGCTGTTGGTTTGAGACTGGAATCATTGGGTGCTTAATGCTTTGAAGGGGCTGAAGATAGGAATTCCATTTGCTGGGAAGGAGATGCTGGATTGGAGCCCTCTGGGTTGTATCTCTTCCTGAACCTTGTTATTCATCAATAAAGCTATCTTGGTTTTCTCCTATATACTGGTGTATTTGTATGATTGCATTAGTGTATTTGATTTACTTCTAATCCTGAATCATTTATGAATATGAATATTTGCCTTTGTGTTGTGTTCTTCTCTTGTCGCAAGTAGTTGTTCTCTTGTGATCTCGCAGGAATCAAGTAGCTGTTCTCTTGGGCGAGCGAGGAGGCAAGTAGCTGTGAACACCCAAAGAGAATAGGATCTAGATCGAGGGACAAACGGAAGACACTGGTAAGTCTATTGATCTCTCTTCTTTCACATTTCATAAAGGAAGAAACCAGTATAGCTGTACTCGTTTGTTGCTAAGGCACTGTCACACCTTAGGTGGATAGGATCGTCCTGCATAGGCATTTTTCCCCACAACAAAAGGGAGCTTGATCATCTTCAGATACTGGCCGAAGCCTCTTTACCCTAGCATAGCACTTAATGAAGAATCTCCGGCCCAAATTTCAAGAAATTTGGGGCATTTTTGACATTTTGGAATTTTTTTGCACAAAAAACAGGGTTTTTCTCCCTGTGCGCCGCGCCACTTGGCACACGCTTTTGCTAGGGAGCTCCAAACTGCAAAAAGTTTATATTTTTGGATTTGGCATGAAAAATCATGACTGCTGGTGCATGGCCAAGAAGTTTGGGCAAGTTTTGAGTCCCCAGGAGGTCAAAAACACTCAAAAAATGACCTCTGTGCCCCTATTTTGACACACAAGAAGTAGTCTTGGGAGATTGAAGTTTTGGAGGGGAAAATGGGCACCAAATTTAGAAATTCCACTTGGGTTGGAAAATAGATAGGGAGGGCTTTTCAACAAGCACACTTGGGATCAATTTGGACTTCAGAAAGTGCCTCAAACTCAGCCTCAAAGTGGCGCAACACACACAGATTTTGGCGTGGCGCACAGAGGATTTTTGCTCAATTTTTCACCTTCCAGCTCAGTAATTCGGCGAGTTTGACTAGTTTTGCTTTGTGATGTAATTTTTGATCTATCTTGATGTAATTGGATAAACATGATGTAATTTTGGCACTTATTTACTTGTTCTAGAGGATTCATTTACTAAAAAGTGAAAATTTAATGAATGAATCAGTTTCCTACCTTATAGAGGCAAGTTGTTTTGATTGCCTAGATTTTAGTGCTTTGTTTAGAATTGGTTGAAAGAGCTCCTAGAATGATGAGCTCTACCCCTAGAGGCAAGGTAATGGGTTGGGCTAGTCTATATCATGTAATTCCTAAGTCATTTTCAGGGTTGGACACTTGGGATTGCTTTGGCATATCATTGTACATTCTATCTTTGCATTTTTGGCTAAGGAAAGACCAGGGCTTTGCAGCACTGTTTGGGATCCATGTGGCTTTATGTTTTGATGGTTTGATTCTCTGAGTAATTGTAAGTTCATTAGTATTATGTGTATCATTTTCCTCTCTTTCTTCTGAATTTGAACAAATGAGTGATTAAGGTGGAATCCATTAACTGTTATGCTCTGCCTTTGAATTTGTTTAAATTTCCATGTTTTCATCTGTTTAAGGAGAATTCTTGAGACTCTCTTGCTCTCCTTAGCTCCTCACCAGTCCGATCTATTCATTCACTCAATTTAAAAGCATCAAAATGACTGCCTTCCTTGCCCCAATCAGAACTCTGCAGAAACAGTGCCTCATCCCCGAGCCCAATTTTTTTTTCCCTGTTTCCAACACAAAACCCCCAAAAACTCACAACAAACCCTTGTACTTAATACCTAGCCTAAGATTAGCTTTTATTATAGTCATCTCGAGCCCCATTGATTATCTTTTGCCGAGATCGACCTGAAGAGAGCCCTCTCCTGTCCTCGTGGGGCTAGCTACGAGGCTGAGCGTGGTTTGATGTGGACCTAGAACCTTGTATTTTCAGCCTGAGGCAAATCTAGGCTCTAACAATAACTTTGGCATACAAACCATGTTTGACGTGTACGTTACCTTATTATAAAGATCTATCTGAGTAGTATAACTTTCGACTACAAACCCTACTAAAGGCTATGGGTTTTCCCATTTTTCAAAGAAAAAGAAAAAAACTTCATTTAGGGCCTAAAAATGGCTTTGGAAGTTCATGACCCAAAAAATTGCCAAAAATAGTAAATTGTGCTACAATCAAGGAAACATAAAGAAACAGTGTTGGGGACTCGAGTGGAATAGGCGGTTGGCCACCAATATCCATCTGGATGATATAATTACTTCTTTTCAAAATATTAGTTATGACTTGTGGAATTAGGCAATAAGACGATGCTAAGACATACCCTTAAATTTTAGGATGACCAAGTTTTTATTGGAAAAATAAATATTGGGTTGAAAGATAATTTGCACCAAATGGTGAAACAATTCTCTACTAAATTGAACATTAAGGATGTCCATTTCCTTGTAATTTTACACCAAGGATGTCCATTTCCTCAAGGAGTGGATTCAAGCGTTGAATAACTAATCATCGAGTGAATATCAAATTTTTGTTTCAATTGTAATTTGTATTTATGTGTTATGTTGATGTTATGTCGACATTGAATCTTGTTCTAATTGCTAGAATGCAAAGAGTAATTGTTAGCCTCACTCTCACATAAAGCAATCAATAAGTCCAAAATAATTAAACTTATAAAACTTGGATTAATTCATACTTATCTATTCTAGAATGATATTGTTCCTCAAACTTGGGAGTTTGTTTAGGTCTAGTTGGTTGAGAGATTCTATCCAACTAGTTAGGCTCCTAGTTTAGTGTGTGGTTGAGATATTTACTCAACCAAAGTGATTGTGTGTTCAGGATAGACGCACTATCTCGAAGCATACTCTTGATTTATTTATATATTGTATGATTATCATTATTTTGTGAGTGAGATATACAATACATTAAGGCTTGAGAGGCCTTTTCGACCAAAGTTTGTCTCTGATATTATTTTGTTTTTTATTTAATTATTCTTTATTTGGTATCAGAGTCAAATCCAATGAGGAGTTGGAGCAAACTGTCTCTGAGGAGTTTGTTTAGGTCTAGTTGGTTGAGAGGTTAGGCTCCTAGTTTAAGATATTTACTCAACCAAAGTGATTGTGTGTTCAGGATAGACGCACTATCTCGAAGCATACTCTTGATTTATTTATATATTGTATGATTATCATTATTTTGTGAGTGAGATATACAATACATTAAGGCTTGAGAGGCCTTTTCGACCAAAGTTTGTCTCTGATATTATTTTGTGGTATCTGATAAGTGAGTAATGTGTGAGGGGCTGTGTTGGTTCGATTGTGTGCCACAAACTTGTCATTCGAGAAATTTTCCACTTGTAAAATCCTGAACACATCGAACAGGAGAATATTTGATTTGTCTTTAAGGCTAAGTGTGTGAGTCACACTGTTGTGAGAGTCGACTGTTTTTGCATGAGTCATTTGCATTGAACAGGTTGTGCTGTGTTGGAGAAAGTGCGCGTAGGAGGGTTGTATGAGCTACTGCAAGTTGTGTGGAGCACATAGATACATAAACGAGGGAAATCTTTATACACCGTTCAATATTTTTGACCAATGAGTGGAAAGAGTAATGGTTGGTTGAGGAAGAATCAAACCTCAGTCATGGGCGTTGGTAATAGAAGTAAATACAACAAATATTTGTGACAGGGGTGGACAAAATCTGTGAGATTTGGAATTACATTATTAAATGGAAATGCATGTAAGTGAAGGTTTATCTATTATGAGAACCATTTACATATTCAATTATTTGTGAATCGTTGACTGGTAATATGCCTACTTTGTGTTGGAATCATTGCTTAAAATTCGGGGATCAAAATCTACATTAGGTTGCGGAGAGGCATGGTTGATCCCTCCTTGTAAGCGCTCAATACTTTGGCATCGCTTTGTTAAGGAATGTACCTTGTGAATAAAATAATGATGGTATTGATTTTGAGATTAAACACTGTTGGAATCAAGTAGAAGAAGACTATGCGTGCCATGAAAGGAAAATATTATTGAACATATCTGTAGATGTGTCAAAACATGTTTTCATGATGTGGACATGGATCGATTTATTGTTGCGAATATATTTCATTTGAGTCGATGGCTGCAACAGATGCACACATGCATAGGAAGCTCGTTGATTCAACATATCCCCACTGGAGTGAGAGTTTTACACTAGTCATTTATATGCATTTTTTCCTTGTTAAGATTATGTGGGAAACCTTGGCAGGCTTGTTGTAATTTGATTAAACTTTCTGGTTGGAACCAAGGTTGGAATTTTATTTAATGTTTTTGTGAAATGTTTCATAGCTTCATATATCATATTTATTTTGGGTTGCTTTCTGAACAAGTACACATATCATAGAGCCAAGGAGTAGCGACAAAAGATTTGACTCTTAGTTTTTCCTTGTAGCATAGAGTTGAAGTTCTAGCAATGACATCATCAACATCACATAGATGCTAGATGGTAGGATGACTCAATATCGTCAGATTGAATAAGTGGTCACCTGGATTTCAAATTGTTTTAGAGCCGACGATGAGGATTTATTTTTTCTTAAAGAGTCTCCATGGTAACAGACATCCAACCGTTGTCAATTAACGGTGAATGGATGGATGGATTATGTTGATGTTAAAGCTGGTGCTACTAAAGAGTGTTAATGCTGTACCATCCATTTGTTCATTCATTGTATTCACATGTTAGTTGGTGTTGTGTGTTAGCATAATTGTGCACTGCTTGCCTATTGGATTGATCCGTTCTTCGACCCTCTTTGTAGCAGAGATCTACGGTTCGAATCCAGCGAACTACGATTCCTAAATTCAGTTTGAATCACCCTAGAAGTCAAGACATAGAGGGTCCTGCAATCTCACCAACCCATCATGGTCAAATCTCCATGTTGAATAGATCCAATTTATGCAGGTAATTTTTATTTTGACCATGGTTGAATATATTAAGATAAATCATATGGATGAGGCAAAGAAAAAGTCAAAGACATATTCTTTTTAATTGTGTCCAAATCAAGTGAAAGAGAAATCAACATAGACTATTGCAACCAAATTGTGAGTGGCACAATTTTAAAGATTATAAAAGGAATATTTGGAGGAATATATTAAAAAAAAGTACTTTGACTTGCATTTCAAGAGATTTGAAGCATAAGATGTAATTTGAGTGATAAGTGTATTTTTTTTGTAATTTTGGAGTGATTTGTAATATGGAGTGATAAGTGAATTTTCTTTTAAGGGAAGCTCATTATTGTAATCCAAAGTAATTTTTTAATTTGAGAGGGTGAGTAATTCAAGTCATTAAATCATTGTAAAAATTCTCTTGGGTGCATTTTTGGTAGTACCCAACACCTTAAGGTAACGTAAAAGCAAGCGAGCGTGATAATCAAGTGAGCATGTTAAAGACCAAAATGGGTAAAGGAGGAAAACGTATTCAAAGTGCAGAGCTAGAAATTAAAGAATTGAAAGAGTGTAATCATGAATTGCAGAACAAAATTGAAGTACTTGTGTGGAAGTTAAAGAAAAATCAAAACACAATTATTCAAATGACTATCACATTAGAAGAAACAAAAGATATTCAAAATGAACTAGATATGAAAGAACAACTCATTCATGCACTCCAGATAAAATTGAGTGAAAAACAAGATCTAATTGATGCAAGATGTATAAAAAAGATAGATATAGTGTGTGACACATAAGACCTCATCCAAACAACAAATGAAAATTGTGAAACGAATGAACTTATTTAGCATGTTGATGAAAGTTGTGACACAAATGATCTAATCCTCCAAGTTGATGAAAGTTGTGACACAGATGATCTCATCCAACAAGTTGTACTACTAAATGATGCAACTAGTTGTACTGCAGATATAATTGAAAAGTTTGATGCAACATGTGATACATATGACTTAATGAATCAAGCACAAAATATCAACAACAGTAGTAGGTGCGAAGAACAACAACAAAATGGTATTTCAAAGAAGGTGATCAGACCTTGACAAGAAATTTCTTTCAACAAAGATCGACATGGCTTGGGATACAATAAAGAAAACACTTTTTATGTTCCAGATTTCTCCAAACTAGTTCAATCTGTATGTGTAGGTTTTCTAGAAAATACCCAGAATCTTGTTAAGTGTAATCATTGTAAGAGAAATGGTCATATCGAGAGTAAATGTTTCGACCTCCATCCTTGTCTTCATTGTGGGAAGACAAATAATCTATCAGAGAAATGTGGAATGCAGAAGAAGACCAAAGTGACAGTTAATTATGGCTGGATAAACCCTTGGAGATGGATTCTAGAAGTGAAGAAATTACATAAGTCCTACAATCTACTTCAGACAAAAGTAAAGATAAAGTAGCCTGAAGAATTAAAAAGAGAAACTATCCTACACCTTAAGGGGGGGGGGGGGGTTCAAATTCAAATGCAGATGATTGTCTCTCCTTTTAGTTGACAAAGGGGGGAAATGATAGTGGAATTGAATATGGTTGTCAGATTAAAAGTTTTGACAAAATCATCAAATTTGCCACTATGCATCAACAAATCTACCAGTGGGCATCATCAAATGTGCCAGTAGGGATCAACAAATCTTCTAGTGGGAATCATCAAATGTGCCAGTAGGCATCAACAAATCTTTTAGTGGGCATTATCAAATCTGCCAGTGGGCATCAACAAATCTTCCAGTGGGCATCATCAAATCTGCCAGTGGGCATCATCAAATCTGCCAGTGGGCATTGACATTTTCCAGTGGAAAGCAATTGGGATGTTGATTGAGAGAATTTGTGGACATTATTTTGTTCACTTGGATGGTCATTAGACCAAGCAAAGGATAGATGGATCCTTTTTCATTGCAACTTGGCATTTGATGGAGTTGTCAAGCAACTTTCAAGGATGTATCAGACTTGCAGTTGATTCATGTTTCTTGTTTTTCTCTATTCATATTGGAGTTTTTTTTAGCATCCAATTTTTGAGGTTTTTCAGGGAGTTCTTCATTGAGGACCAACTCAACAGTTTCATCATGAAGAGAGGTTCTTACTTTGGACTTATGATTGAGGGTGGGGGGGGGTGTGGGGAATGTTAGCCTCACTCTCACATAAAACAATCCATAAGTCCAAAATAATTAAAATTATAAAACTTGGATTAATTCCTACTTGTCTATTCTAGAATGAGACTATTCCTCAAACTTGGGAGTTTGTTTAGGTCTAGTTGGTTGAGAGATTCTCTCCAACTAGTTAGGCTCCTAGATTAGTGTGTGGTTGAGATATTTACTCAACCAAAGTGATTGTGTGTTCAAGATAGACGCACTATCTTGAGACATACTCTTGATGTATTTATATATTTTATGATTATCATTATTTTGTGAGTGAGATATACAATACATTAAGGCTTGTGAAGCCTTTTCCGCCAAAGTTTGTATATGATATTGTTTTTTTTTTTACTTAATTATTCTTTAATAATGACTATGCACAAGATGTGGAACCTGTAGTGGAATTTGTCATTACCATTTTTTTATAGGGGCCATATCATATTTTCTTTAATGTGTTTGTGAAATGTTTCATAGCCCATTGTCATTACCAGATACTACTATGAAGTTTATTTTTGAATACATACTGTCTAGATTTGGCTGTCCAAAGATCTTGATGAGTGACCAAGGTTCACATTTCCTGAAAAATACTATTGAAGCATTGATTGAGGAATTTCAAGTTTATCAACCAAATATTACTCCTTATCACCCTCAGGCCAATGGAACTATGGAAGCAATCAATAATATTTTGGAGAATTCACTAACTAAGGTATGCAATGTAAACCGAGATAATTGGGACCTTAGAATTCCAGCAGTATTATGGGCTTATAGGACTACATGCAAGAAGTTTGTAGGTCAGACACCCTTTAGGTTGGTTTATGGGTAAGAAGCTATGATGCCCATGGAATACATTGTCCCTAGACTAAGGATTGTAGCTTTTACAAATATGGCAGAACTTGACATAATAGAGGAAAGAATGTCGCAGTTGGTTGCTTTGGAAGAAGACATATTTATAGCAGGATTCCATCTACAAGTCCAAAAATCAAGAGAAAAGGCCTGGAATGATAGGCATATTAAGAAAAAGAAGTTCTAGATAGGAGACCTTGTTCTCCTCTATGACAGTAAGTTTGTGAAGTTCCCAGGAAAATTCAAAATGCATTGGTTAGGCCTATATGTTATCAAGTATATTACTAATGGAGGTGCAGTTCAATTAGCCAAGCTAAATGGATAAGTGATTTAGGGAAAAGTAAATGGTAGTAAGTTGAATTTGTACATGGATAGCCCTTCCCCTAAAACTTTTCTATGAGTAAGAAAGGAGAAAAGTCTTAGTGCCACTTGTAGTTGAAAGTGGGCATTGGAATATAAACTACACTACATAGAGCTTTAATGTAGAAATTTCCTTCGCTACAGTCTGGGGTATGTTGAATCTCACAGAAGTCACAATAGAAGGCGGGATGTGAGCTACAGTGTGGAATGCATCGAAGTTTGTTGGAAAATAAAAATATGGCCATTAAAAGGGAAAAGTACACGAAAACTTGCATTTATGAGGATAGATTGGCAAAATCTAAGGATAAATATGTAATTAATGAGCAAATCTGAATGGAATTTGGAAAAAATCAAATCTAATGATGGGGTTTGAATTTTAGAATTGTTATAAATTATCTTCCTCCCACCAAAATTAAGAACTTTGCTGAATCGAGAGCTTGAGTGTTGATAGTGCGAAGAAGTGCAGAGATTTTCGTTTTGTATGTTGTTTGAACGATATTGGAAAGAAATTATGCTAAATTTTCATAAGAAGGGATTATTTGGAATCATGGAAGCCACTGGTATGCCTGCAACATCAGCTGAAATGCCCAAAGTAGCATCAACTGTAGCACCATCAACACAAAAACAATAGAGGTCGTCGAGGAAGAAACCGACCAAGGAAGATAGAACTAAGAAGAAACAAGATAAGAAACCCACTAAACCTCCACAACAACCAGAACAAGTTAAAGACAATGATGAAGAAGTGGAGGAGATACAAGCGGAGGAAAGTGAAACAATATTTTTATCACCCCTACCACCATACATCCCGCCGAGGAAACCGCATGCTAAACCTGTAAAAGAATAAAAATATGCGAAGTATGACACATTTACACCCTTGTTACTGGAAGCAATTCCATTTAAAGGAGAAGTTTTAGGAAAAATTTCGCAGCTCAAGTTTGCAAATTATGACTTTAATGACAAGGAGAAGTACCCTTAGTTCACACTAGACTGGTATTTGAAACAGGTACACTACCTGGACAATGGAGTGACGAGGTTAGAGCCATAACAATGGGCGACCGGTGTTAGGGTCCCACCCTAACCCCCTTATTTATGTAATGGGATCACGTCATAGTCAAGAGTCAATAAAGACCATATTAATATTTGTAAGTGGTTAACCCGCAATTAATGACGGGACCATAGTTAGTTGCAAATGGGCTGTAGTATTAGATAGATGGTATTAATAAAACCCACGGTATTGATCCGTGGTATTGCATGTATGAGTCATAAATAAAGGATAGAGACTCCCTGCGAGGAGCATTGTGTCTTATTTTGTAGGCGAGCTCTGCTCTATTGGAGGTTGCCCCCTCGAAGAGGCAAGTGAACATTACTATTTGAATAATAAAATCATTGCTGTTCTGTGTTCTGGGTATCTTTTCTTCGCATATTCTGTATTTGGGTATCATTTTGTAGGTTAAGAGCATAACAAGTGGTATCAGAGCACTTTCCAGGGCTGGTGGGATCTCCATTTCTTAGCAATTTTTTTTGGCTAGAGACGTGTTCCGACATCTTTAAACCACGGGATCTGTCATTGAGCACAAAAACCTGTGGATTTGGGGTTGCATGCACGCAGGAAATACAAGAGGTGGTCACGTCTGTTGGACTCCCTTGTAACCCTTGTGGGTACCCCTTCGAGTAGTAGTGCATTAGACAGAACCGCGCACAGACTGTCTTCCACGTACCCTCTGGGTATATCGGAAGCCCCCTAGGCTCCCTTGAAACCTCGCCATAGATAAACCGTCGGCCGTCTTGCGGCTACAGTACACCGAGAACAGCACTCGGAGAGATTACTCGCCCGTACGATAGGGTAGTCGGGTTGTATGGCTAAGGGTACAGTCGATCCTCCTTAGTTAGAGCCCTGAAACATTGGGCCGAGTACTATTACCAGACCCTTATGTATATTGCGATCTGTAGCACCTGACACTCCTCAAGACCATAGTTCCCTTTTCTGTCAGGGGATCACGGATCATCTCTTCCAGATCCGCTTGTGAAAAGGGGTGCAGCAGCAGCAGACATCAGTCCCGCAGTCTTGAGTTCGCAGATCAGTCATTCAGATCTATTAGATCCATCAGAGCCGCAGAGCCATCAGATCCGCCATTCAGATCTCTCAGATCCACTAGATCTGAGTAGTGTGTGGGGTTCCTATACCAGGGCATAATTTTCGCAGGACTTTTTGCAGCATTGAAATTTTGAAGATTTGGCGACTGCAGTATTCATAAGGAAGGAGTAAAACTCCGTTAGGAGTTTTCAGAAAAAAAAAAAGGTCTGAGATCTCCCGGGGCGCTTATTGGGATCTAGCCCATCAGAATCAGGACGACGAGCTGAGCAAGGTGGTACCATTCAATTCTTACTGTTTTTTTTTTTGGGCGGTCCCAAATCTCAAGAACATCTCATTGGTGCATGGTAGAAACTAGAGCTCAAGCTATGGCCAATGAGAGGATGGAAAACCTTGAAACAACCTTGCAATCCATCCAAACTCAAATTAAAAGTCTATCAAAACTAATCTTGAAGGGCAAGGAGGAAGCCCACGAGGAGGCGTATAATGGCAAGGGACACAGTGAGGGTGAGTCCAGCCACTCTCCTCACGTCTGGGGCACCCACCAACAATCTTGTCAGCGACGTCCCAAGTTGGATATGCATAAATTTGATGGGTCTCAGCCGACAGCATGGATAGCACAAATAGAGCAGTATTTCAACTTGAATAACATCTTAGATGATGAGACTCAGCTTATGGTCGCAAGCATGTACTTAGACAATGAAATGTGGCAATGGTGGGAATGGCATCAACGTTGCAGTGGACCTTTTCGGGCTTGGACCACCTTCAAAAAAGCTCTTCAAGACCGCTTTGACCAAGAATCTTCTTTTTTGGGTCGTCTTACTAAGCTCCGACAAACTGGCACAGTGGACGAATATATTACAACCTTCGAAGCCTTAGCCTTCCGCACCTGGGATCTCTCAAATGCGTTCTACATGGAATGTTTTATCAGCGGTCTTAAAGAAGCCATAAAAGCCCAAGTCCAACTGCACCACCCTCCCACGTGGATAGAGGCTTGCAAGGTAGCTCATAACGTGGAACGTGCGTTAGCGGCCCAGTACAGTCGCCCAAATTTCCCCGCTAAGGGTCTCTCCCCACAGGCTCATAGCACCACTCAAACACTTAAGGTCCAAAAGGTGTCACCTGTAGAAATGGCCGAAAGAAGAAAGCAAGGATTATGTTACTACTGTGATGAAAAATACTCCCCAGGTCATAAATGCAAGGAGCCCAAATTTTTTCAAATTGATGCCACTGACTATAGCTCATCGGAGGAAGATCCACCACTGGAGAAACATGAGGAGGTAGAAGAGGACAACCAACAGGACAATGTACCTGATGAACCAGTTATTTCGCTGCATGCTTTGGCAAGGATTTGTTCACCTCAAACTCTCAAAATCAGAGGTTTTATTAAACATCGCCCAGTAGTAGTCTTGATTGATAGTGGAAGTACACATAATTTCATCCATCAAAAAGTCGCGGAAGCAGTGCATTGTTTTTTACGAGTAGTTTCTAACTTCCAAGTTCAAATCACGGATGGGGGCACAATGAAATGTGAAGGCCGTTGTGAAAATGTCAAACTTCAAATGGGGGATTATCAGTTGAAGACCCACATGTTTGCCATACACATGGGAGGATGCGACATTGTCCTCGGCGCTGACTGGCTCCGCACTCTGGGGCCTATCACAATGGATTTCCAGGAGTTATATATGAGTTTTAAGCAGAACAACTCCACACATACCCTCCGGGGACTCCAGGTGGGAGCTCCCTCTATCATCAGCTCGCATAGGATGGAAAAATTGCTAAAAAAGGGCCATCATGGAGTTATAGCTCAATTTAATGCCATCCAGGTAGTCGCAACCAAGTCTCTGCTAATTCATCCGGAGATGCAATAGATTTTAAATAACCATCTGTCGGTCTTTGACAAGCCTCATGAGCTTCCACCCTCGAGAGGGGAACATGATCATAGCATCACCTTGGTTCCAGGGGCCCAAACCCCAATTGTGCGCCCATATAGATATCCGTTCACCCAAAAGAATGAAATAGAAAATATAATCAAGGAACTTTTGGAAGCAGGTGTCATTCGTCGCAACATTAGTCCTTATTCATCACCGGTGGTCATGGTGCTCAAGAAAGATGGGGAGTGGCGGATGTGTCCAGACTTCAGGGCTCTCAATAAGTTGACAGTCAAAGATAAATTTCCCATCCCAGTGGTTGATGATTTGCTGGATGAACTCAATGGGGCTCAATTCTTCACTAAGCTGGATCTGCGCTCAGGCTACCACCAAATTCGCATGAAGGAAGTCGACATTCCAAAGACTGCTTTCCGCACTCATGAAGGCCATTATGAGTTCCTAGTCATGCCATTCAGTCTTTGTAATGCCCCATCTACTTTTCAGAGCCTTATGAACCACCTTCTCAAACCATATCTCAGGAAATTTGTCCTTGTCTTCTTCGATGACATCCTCATCTATAGTTGCACTTGGGCCGCACATCTTCAGCATGTAGATCTACTCCTGCAACTGCTCCGCAAGCATAAATTATTTGTTAAAATGTCCAAGTGTGCATTTGGCATGGAAGAAGTTGAGTATTTGGGCCACATTGTGGGGCATGAAGGTGTCAAGGTGGACCCCAAAAAGATCCAGGCAATGCAGGAGTGGCCTCAACCTCGGACCTTGAAAAGCCTGAGAGGATTCTTGGGTCTCACAGGTTATTATCGCAAACTTGTCCGCAATTATGGTCGCATAGCAAAGCCCCTCACTCAACTGCTGAAGAAAAATTCATTCTTCTGGAATAAGGAAGCACAACAGGCCTTTACAACTCTCAAAAATGCCATGTGTTCCACTCCAGTCTTAGCACTACCTAATTTCACCAAATCTTTTGTCATTGAATGTGATGCTTCAGGTACGGGTATTGGGGAAGTCTTAATGCAGGAAGGACGACCTTTGGCCTTCACCAGCCAACAACTCAGTGGGAAGAATCTGGGCCAATCTACCTACGAGAAGGAAATGATGGCCATCTTACATGCAGTAGAGACCTGGCGACCTTACTTATTGGGGCGACATTTCCAAATCCGCATAGACCATCATAGCCTTAAATATTTTTTGGAGCAATGCCTATCCTCCCCACAACAAAATAAATGGCTAGCCAAAATGCTGGGATACAATTATGAGATCATTTACAAGAAAGGGCAAGACAATAGGGTAGCAGATGCATTATCTCGCCAATTTGAGGAGGAAAGTACCCTGCTAGCAATTTCCATTCCCATTCCAGAATGGATTGAAGAAGCTTGCCGAGAATGGTTTTCACATCCCAGGCTCTCCCAACTCATTTCTCAATTACAAACGGATCCAAATTCCAACAAGGGCTACTCGTGGCAGGATGAGATTCTTCGATAAGGACAGAGTCGTCATATCACCAACCTCCACCCTCAAAAGTCGGATTTTGGCAGAATTGCACTCATCCCCCATTGTAGGACATTCAGGCTTTCAGAAGACATATGCTTGCACCAGAAGATCATTTTTTTGGACAGGTATGAAAAAGGACATCCTTACTTTCGTAGCCGAATGCGATGTCTGTCAACGACACAAAGCGGAGACAGTCAATACACCAGGCACATTACAACCGTTGCCCATCCTGGCATCAATATGGACAAAGGTTTCTATGGATTTCATTACAGGTCTTCCAAAGTCAGGAAACAAGTCAGTCATCATGGTGGTTGTGGACAGACTTTCGAGGTATGCTCATTTTTGCGCCCTACCCCACCTGTTTACACCAACTTTGGTCGCTCAATCTTTCATGGATCAGATCTTCAAATTGCATGGCATGCCCACTTCTATTGTGTCCGATCGTGAACCAATCTTCACAAGTAATTTTTGGCAGGAAATCTTCAGGCTACAAGGCACTCAACTGAAACTCAGTACTTCATATCATCCACAAACAGATGGTCAAACTGAAGCCGTCAAAAAATGTCTGGAAACCTACCTTAGGTGTTTCACTTCAGAAAAGAAACATCTTTGGGTACAATGGTTACCTCTGGCCGAATGGTGGTATAACACCAACTATCATGCCACCACCAAAATGACTCCCTATGAAGTAGTCTATGGTCAACTCCCTCCTTCCCCTACTTCTTATATTAAGGGTCCAAGAGAAAGGTACAATTTTCCACTATGCTTGGTTGATCTTAATTATTGCTATGTTGGTGTGGCGATAACTAGAAGAGTCTCAGGTCCCTCAGGTGCCTATAGATACCCGTGAATCCATGAGGTATGCTTCACTGTGGTTTACCACCAACACATCACATGCATAAGAAAACCGAATATTTTTTTGTATTGTATGACATGGATTTACATATGCCAGTGAACCAACATCCTTGACTCACTGAGCTTATACGAGCAGTATATCTCTGTGGCAAAGTTCAAAGCATATTTTCACACATTATACATACATGTGAGTAGGGATACAAAGAAGAAATGCCATGCCTTTCCATATATGTTAACTGAAGATGATCTTATGGTGCAGATACGGAATTGGCATGCAGAATCGATGACTCTACTGGAGGAAGTAGGAGACAGTGTGACAGAAGAAGAGGTGGACACTTCGCAACATGGCGAAGCCAGTGGAATATATAAGGAGCAGGATGAACATGATTCATAGGAGGAAGAGCAACATGATGAGGTTCAGCTGGATCCTCCTGAGGAGATGAGCAAACCAAGGAGACAGAAAAGGTAGAAATAGAAAAATCTTCTGCGGAAAAATGAAAGGCAGAGGGTGAAGCTGCCTTAAAGAAAAAGAAGAAGCAGAAGGCCGATAAGACGAAGGATCTCATGGTACTTACTGAAGGGTACTTAGATCAAATCGTGGACATGATACAGAAAGAAACAACATAATCATATAACAAAGTAGAAGATCGCTACGGTGCACTTCTAACTAGTGTCTTAGAGGGGATCACAGAATTGAAAATACTAGCGCAGATGGTAAGACAACCCACGCAGATAGAAGAAAGGGTTGGAGAAGAAAGTCAAATAGAGCTTATGATTGTAGCTAGGCTAGCACAGATACCTGCAAGAGCCTTACAATTTGAATCTGCCAAACTACAACAACATGCTAAAGAATTGAAGCATGTCAACATAAACATTGTAGTAGTGTCGCTGCCAAGACTACACAAAATGCAATTAGAGATTATAGAGGAACTAAAGCTAAGGGAACAACATACATCATAGTTGAATATACAAGTAGAAAAAGAGTGAGCTGCGCTTTGGCAGAAGCTCAAGCAGGTGATGCAAGAAAATGATCAAATGGCAGAGGAACACTAGAAGATCAAGGAGGTGGTCGAAGCCACATGTAAAGAGATTCTGGACCTTGATATCCAAGAGGAAGATCTAGTAGAAGACAAGGTCACAAAGCTTAGCCTTGTAGTGAAGGGGTATAAGAACAAAATTTCCGTAGTGAAATTTATGTATGAAATGTAGATTAGTGAGTTGCAAATGAAGCTACAGCCAACTACGCCACAGAAAGTAAGGGATCAGATGAAAACTAACCTAAAGACTGTAATGGCTAGCATCTTCATAGCATTGGCAGACGGTTGGAAATTTTTAGATGAAAGTTTGCAACTTTGGACTTCTTTATAGGAAGATCCAAATGTACAGAAAACAGAGGAAGAAATGCAGTAGAAGCAACAACAGTTAAAAAATATTTGGGCATCTACGAAGATGTTACCCATCTCATAGAGGCTCATGAAAATCAATGAGGATAAGGCCTTGTAGAAGAACATTGAGGAACTGAAGAAGGAGGAGTAGATTTTGATAGAGAGGACTCAGGCTTGGCAGGATGAGGCCCTCCAATTATCGCAGGCAGTGGATGAGAAGCTTCAGGAACTTTGATAAGGGAAACATTGTTGGTGTAGAAGGCTGTAGAACATGTGACAAAGGCACTGTTGGAGGAAGCACGCAACGAGGACAAGAAAGTGACATAAACTCCGCAATAGCTCAACCAGGCCTACAACAACATCGCAACAAAAATTAGAGGCAAAGCAACTGATTGACTTAGGATGAGTCACATGTGAGTGTTGGGGGCTTGTTGGGCACAACCCAACTTGGCCTAGGTTTTGATGAAGCCTCCACAATTTGGGGAGTGGAGAGTGAAGTAAAGGATGCAACGAAGAACAAAGTGGAACAACAGAGCACTAAAGTGGACTGCACAATAGATATATCGCACGGTATATGGGCTTCAGAGGGGGTCAAAGCCCCTCCCTTTTGTTAAAATAATGTAATTTTGTATATGATGAATGGTTTGTGACCATAGTAGCTTGTATTAGGGGAGTCCATGGTATATGGACCATGGTATTTTGATGAATATCCCTCATTGTAATATTATATATAGGGATCAATAATAAGAAGAAGAATCATCTTTATGGTTCAAATCTATGTTTATGGTCGAAGTATTGTGATCTGTAGCTTGTGGCAAAGAAAAGGCTCTGTAGCTGAGTGCGTAGAGGCCTAAGGTCGCAACTAAGTATGCGGACTGCCTGCAGCTAAGTGCGTAGGCCAAGAATTGTTTGTTGTACAAATTATCTTTTATAAGAAAAAGTTATTGTGGACGTAGTCCCAAATTGGGATGAATCACTGTAAAATCTATGTCTTCATGTGTTTATTTTCTTATTATCTATTGTAGCGTAGAAATTTATTACAATTTTAGTACAATGAAGTTTTATGATGATATGTTTTAAGTGATTAATGTGATGTGGCGAAGTAATGTACGAATGTGAAGTAACGTATGAATCTTAAGTATAATAAAACACAAAAATAGCACATCGAATCATCCCTTAAGGCTCCATAAAACTGGTTCTGCATCCTCCCATAGTCACTTTGGGAGATTGTGATCTGCTTGTAGGTTGTTGCCAAAAGGGCCAGTGATTGAGGGTTTTGTTGGTGTGTAGTAAACAAATGAACCTGGGTTAACTCAACCTAAGCCGACATTTATGACTCAACCAAATATGACCTTTCCTAGCACCTATGAATTCATTCTCCCATGATTACATCAGACACCCAACATATTAGGCTCAAATTTGAAAAATAATGGGATTACATACATAGCATGACTTAATCACAATATCCCATACATCGCTAAATTATACAATGATTTACAACGTGGGTCTTTACATGACCTTTACATCAAGATACATGTATTACACTTATGATCATCAGAAACCACCATGCACCATATAGGAATCCGCAACAAAAACATCTCATAGAAACAACATATATGTCATAATGACAACAAAATGAACATCCTCATCATCAAGAAGTAATGTAAGATATGATAGTGTAGCATCAATCTCTCTAACATTATCATCATATATGCAATGTTTCCAAGCATCACTAATCAAATGTAGCATAAGATTGTGCAATCAATCTCTCATGTCATCAAGGTCAACACACTCTCTCCACATATAAGAAGAGTCATAATCCTCAAGCATCAATATCAAACACAATAGGCAACATGTACATGCATCAATGACATATATGAAAATAGCATCACAAATCATAGAATTGATTGGAAGCATCATTAACATCTTCAAACCAACTTAATGAAGTGTAAGAAATCATCCATAACTTCATCACATGGAATCCATGCATCATTGATAACTGACGTAATGAAAACAACATATGTGTCTTCAGTAGTAATGACAGTAAAAACCATAAATCAATAATGATATATAAGCATCATCATGCTTAAGAAACCATAATGCCAAAAATCAAATATTAGAAGCATAAAAGATTCTCCCCCTAAACTTGTGCAACAAATCAATATCAGAACCAGAAAGCCAATAATAACCTATGGAAGCATAACTGATTAAGCTCCCCCTGAATTTCTTCCACTCCTTTTTCATCACTGAGGGGCATATGCGACTGTCTAGCTCAAAAACCACATATACATGTGACTATATTTCATACAATATGTGTACAAAAAGTAAATTGTTGGTGTTTACAACCATAACTACGTTTGAACATGACATGCCCAATTAGCAGAGTGAAGAAGCAGGAATCATTCCCAATTTTTGTCTAAGATATTCAAAGGAATCACATGGAATAGGCTTTGTAAATATGTCTACAACTTGTTCCTTTGAAGGAACATACTCCAATTTGAATTTTTGTTCAAGAACTCTCTCTAAGAAAATGGTATTTGATTGGAATGCGCTTCATTTTGGAGTGCATGACATGATTTTTAGAGATACCTATGGCACTAGTGTTGTCATAGATAATATGTATAGGTTGATGAAAGGTGACTCAAATGTCTTGCAATGTTTGGATCATGCATAGAAGTTGAGTACAACAAGAGGCAACAATAACATATTCTGCTTCAGTAATTGATAAAGCAATAGAACTTTGTTTCTTAGTGAACCCAGAAACCAAGTGAGGTCCCAAATAGAATGATCCTCCATTAGTACTTTCATGGTCATCAACATTACCTGCCCAGTTTTCATCTGTGTAAGCATGAAGTGTAAATTCTGTGTTTTTGCGATACCATCAGCCAAAATCTCGAGTACCTTGTAGATACATGAATATCCTTTTGACTACTTGGAGATGAGTTTCCTTAGGATTTGCTTGAAAATGTCCAACTATGACAACTAAATGCATAATGTCTGGTTTTGTACCTATAAGATAAATCAAGTTGTCAATCATAGATATATATTCTGGTTGATTAACTGTAGGGGAGTCATAATTTTGGCTAAGATTGCATCATGTTACCATTGGTGTGCTTACAGGTTTGCAGTGTTCCATTCCATATTTATTCATAATCTATTTGGGATACTTGGTTTGAGAAAGACAGATACCATATTTAGTTTGTTGAACTTGAAGACCAAGAAAGTATGTTAGCTCATCAAGTAGAGACATTTCAAATTCCCATTGCATAACTGAAGCAAATCCTTAACTCATAGATTCAACTTTGCTTCCAAATACGATGTCATCTACATAAGCTACTATTATCAAAAGTTTGTCTTTATCAAATTTGATATATAAATTGCTATCTATAGATCCCTTTTTGAATCCTTGTTGTTGAAGATACCTGTCAAGACGGTAATACCATGCATGAGGAGCTTGTTTTAATCCTACTCTTCCATAGGAAAAAAATTTAAAAGGAAGCTTACCTTCAAACCTTCGAGTTCATACTTGGAGCTTATTCACAAAATTGACTTCTTCTTCATCTGAAATATAACATGTTTCCTTGGGCTCTTCTTTATATTTCCCTTTGTTTGTGGCTTTTAATGTTGCTTCTCTCATACTTGATGTACCCCATTTTCTCATCTCATAAGCTGTCAAGATCCCATGGAGCTTTTCAACAATGAGATCCTTCAAATCCCGCATTTCTTTAATGGAAAAGACTTTGAAATCAATCATTGAGGTTAGAGATCTTAAAATATTTTCAACAATAGTAGAATCCTTTATTTCGTCACCAAAATTTTTCATTGAGTTAATAATATCATCTCCTCTAAGGAAAAATTTTATAATACTTTCATCATCATGCATTCTAAGAGTATCATACTGAATTTTAAACATTTGAATTTTAACACTTTTTACCTTAGTGTCACCTTCATAGATTTGAACAAGCTTATCCCATATTTCTTTTGTTGTATTCAGCTGCATGAATTTCACAAAATTAGATTCATCCAAACTTCACAAGATAGAATTGATGGGATTTACATCGATCTCATTATTTCTTCCCTGCATCATCTATGAGAATGGAGTTTGGGTATGGATATCCACCTTCAACAATTTCCCATACATCAACTCCTAGTGCCTGCAAATATGCTCTCATTCTGACTTTCCAATATATAAAGTTAGCTCCATTAAACAAAGGTGGCTTAATAAAAGATACTCCCTCTTGACTGCTCATATTGATGGATCTCCCTTTAAGTGATCAAGCTTCTTCAAGGAGACATGGCCCTGATATCAATTGTTAGGAAAAACACTGGGAGGGGGGTGAATCAATATTTTTAGCTTTTCATTTCATATTCTGAATTTTGTATGCTATTGTTCTTCATGCAACCAACATATGTATGTGACTCTTGTGAATGCAAATGACGTATATCCAATTAACTAATTTTGACATATATTTCATCAGTGAGTTAACTTAACCAATGCATTATAAATTAATTCACCATCCAAAATGAAATAAAGATTAGATAAATCATAACACATAAGCAACACATGTAGAACACTAGGATTTTATCTAGAAACCCAATGTGGGAGAAAACCACCACTCCCATTATTTCTGACTTCTTTCTTATTATATGAATTAAATATTCATTACATTTTTGTACTGATGCACATTCTTACTAGTATGCAAGCACCCACCTGTAGGAGGCTACAACCGCCATGCGTTATCCAACATCCACTTGAAGGGGTCTACAATCCCCTGAACTCATTTATTGGCTCCTACCAGAAGGGAGCTCCTACCCCCTTTTCTGAAGGTTGCAACCCTCAACTCATAGTGGACAACTTTTCAAATGTTTCAGACTGGATCCACCTGTCAAACAATCATCAAACAATTTGTAGACCACCTTTCATCAAATTTTCATATTGAACCCACACCAATAATAAACCCAAACAAATATCCAAACTGAAGTAGAAATATGAATCACTGAATCTTTGTAAAATCAACTGAATCTCTGAAGAATCAAACTACTGAATACGGAACCCAACTATAACAAATTAACTTCAAAATATATATGTGATTGTTCTTAAGAGAACCTATGTACATACATGTTTCCTCTGCATAACATTTACATAAAGATCTAAAAGCACTGACTATTGAAAACACTGTTAAACTAAATCATAGTGCCAATAACTAAATTACTAAAAGTTTGAATAACAACATATACATCAATACTGAAAATCCCAATCATAATGAACCATCATCTCTGATCAATATACCAAGCTACAATCTAATCAACCTAATCATCAATACTATATAAATTCCATACTTATTAAGACATCATTGACAAATAGCAATAATTAGAATAGATATCATCAACTATCATCAATCAACAACTCAAACCCTAGTGCATATACATGACATCCACAAAACAGATCGACGTATGTATGCTAATACCATGTATAACACCTATGTATACATTTCAACATACTGATTAACTCATCATATAATTTATACATGATATTAGTGAACAAGATATGCATATGTACGCTAAGTTACTCAATAAAACTCGTGTATAGAACTTAAATCACTGAATCAATCCTTCGCTGCAAACACAACACATACTACACGTACCTTACTATCAAATCAAAGATCACTTTAGACTCAATCAAATAGATCTTGCATCATTAGATACTTAAACATAGACAAGTTATTCAAGTATAACCATTAGTGCTCAATGCACTTTCAAATCACTTAGATCTAAGCCTCCTCCATGCTCCCTGGTGCACACCTATTTTAGATCAAATCACATATGAATAAACCATTTTCTTGCACACATAACACCATGATCTCCATATCCTTATATAGTTTTTTTCTTAGCCAATACCTTATCTAAATTCTTTGGTAATGCTGTTAGTATCATTGATGGGATCAAATGAATGTTTCTGCTCCAATTATATGGGCTAATAATGCCACCTGGTATCGAGATTTACATGGTTCAGATTCTGTATGCGACTTTTACTCATAAACCATGTGTGTGCATGCAAACCTTCTTCATAGGAACCACATATACTTTCTCAAACTTCACTTTTTCCATTCATTTGTAACTGAACTACTATTTATCTGTCCATATCATCTATAACATCTGTACCAATCTGCATGAATTCCATAATCATCATATTATCATAATGTTGACATCTTTATCAAGCAGGTTCCCATCTAGGACAACACATTAGCCATAATGACAACAAAATGGTGATCTTAGTTGCTTTATAATCTTCTGTAGTGTTACTAACTCGAGAATTAGGTTCTAAAACTACTATCTATAGTTGCATTTTTTCATAGTATATGGTTGTACGATCTCATCTATGATTCTTTTCCTTACTTCCATGGTTCACTATATCCATCTTTTTTAGACTTCATACTTTTGTTTTCTATCTCCATGAATAATAATAAAATATTATCCAACTTAGCAGTTGTAGTGGGAGAAACACCAGAAGATGATGTTTCTGGGTCAAAAGAAGTTAATAATAAAATATATAGGTTAAAAATAGGCTTGCTTTATGTAGCAGGGTCCCTTGATGTAGCTTCAATGATTGGAACTTCTATTTCTTCCAATATCTTCCTCTTTTGTAATTTGTACTCTATATTCTATGATTCTTATGTTGATTGTTGTGTCTCTAAAAAGACTCTTTTGATTTCTTTCTCCCTTTATAGTGGATTTTAAATAATAATTAATTTTGATGACTGACCTTCTCCATTGTGAACTTGTGTAACTGGCATGGGATCCTATTCCCAAAGTTCCTTGTTGACAAATTGTTCAACTTTAGGCCTTGGCACATGCCTATAGGGAGTTGAACCTTGTTCTACTCTCTTTCTTCATATAATGTTGTGAGTATCATAATACTAAATTTATCCCTATGAGAATTTCATATCCTTTAACATTACCCCAATCTCTTGAGTTGTTGCTCTTGTATTAACCAAAAATGGTCCCACTTCTCCCTTCAATTAAAAAAAACAAGGATGATTTTTAGACTAAAAATGAATCTGATCTATATTGAGGATTTTTATTATGAATTCTAATGCAAAAATCCTCATAGGTAAGAAAATAGTAATCCTATAAGGAGGAAATTCATAGCTATAAACCCTTATTTTTATGAAGTCTTTATACAAATACTAGTCTCCTACTTTAACACCCTCATTGAGTCATAAAATTCGTTTAACTTTAGGAATATCCTTTGAGGTGATATATCATACAATGAACTGAAAGAGACTAATAAATCTAAAAAGGAAAAATATTGAGAACGCTTTCTCACCATTGATGTCTAATGAATTATAGAGAGAAAATTCCCACTTGAATCATACTTTTCCAACTATACATTGGGAAATCTATCCACTTGAAACTAAAGAAATAAATAGACCAAGATCGATCAATACCTAAATGACCTAGTAAGACTGAAATTGGCTAATTGGTTATTTATGGCATCATCTTGGTATGGACTACAATGAAACCTAACAAAGGATTGTTTGGCTGGTGATAAAGATGTTGGAAACGATAATTAATATTGAGAGGGGGGTGAATCATTATTAAGACTAATTTTAATTTAATGACAATTTATAGTTTCATTTAATATTGGAAATCTCAATGCTAATAAGTGTCAAAATCGGATCTGGGATACCCTTATATATCTGTATCTATATCTATATCTACAGAAGACTGGAGAAAACCGGACTCCATTTGATGGAGCTGGAAGGTCACTAAAGCTCTGGCTGGGCACATACATTTGGATGGATCACTAAAGCTCTGGCTGGGCACATTACATTTGGCTGGCTTACCTGATTTGGATCAGGTGGGAATTCCTCGGCGGAACCCGTTGAGATCCCTCCCCCAGTGATCGAATCCTAGAGAAATTTATGGATGGCGGGCGGGATTCCTCTTTCCCCCGATATTCAGTCTTTCTCTGTGTCTGTCTGTACGGGACCTATTCTAACTATCAATAACATATCATGTAGTAGAAATATGAATAAACACATGGACACATGACATCAACATAAGCAACATACACGGATGAACACAAATATTTAAATGCAAACCCAAAAGGGTAAAACCACAAATCTATTTTCTTATGATGTAAATAAAAAACCACTACTCTGATTAAATCATGTTGTTTGTGAGCACCCAATCATAGGAAGCATCAAGTCCTTTAGATTGTTTGATATCACCAATTAGCAGGTAGCTCCAACTCCCTTCTCTCTAGACATTTGGCCAGCTTACTAGAAGCAACACCAAATTCATGGATTTATTGAAAGCACCCAGTTTCAGGTTGCACCAACCTCCAAGCTATCTTCAAGCACAAACTATATGGAAGCTCCAACTCCTTGTTTTGTAGGCACCAACCCACAATTAATAAGGAATTTGATACTCTTTGTTCTTGGCACTCGCTCTACATAATTTAAGCTCTCTGTACTATCCAATTCCTAGCTCTCTATTATCTTCAACAACATGCTCAACATATCACTAGTCTCTTCTCATTCGAATCATATACAATGCACTCTTTAATAGTGCACACTTAGCTCTCAACCTTCATACACTCTACATATCATCTCTCGACCTCTCTTAGAACTTTCCACACATCTCTACTTCCCTCAACACTCTGTTGCAATCCCCCACATTGCACTATTTCAATCAATGGTTTTTTTCTTTTGCTTCATAGAGAACGATGCTGGAACTTCTGCACATCATTTTTCCCGAGTGTACTCTAGCATGAATCATCATTCTATTGATCTAACTAATTCTTAGTCACTGTAGGTGAATTAAATAAGGGAATGGGATTTGGAGGTTTTTCCATGATGAGAATTGAATCTCAGTCCAACTAGCACACTCAACGAGTCCCACCATTAAATTTAGTTTGTTTGATTATTTAAATATTTGTGTGGTTTTCCATGCTTAATAATTGAGGACCACATAGCTCAAAATGTACTTTAGCATGGATTCTATGAGCTTGGTTTGATAATGGTACTACTAGGTCCATTTTCACATTAATTTCTTCATGATGTGAGGAGCACTCAAGTTTGACACATTCTATTTGAACCAGAATCCATTATTTCACTTCACAAATAGGTGACAAATTTTGGTCCTCAGTCTCATTTCTCTATTATGGCTCAACCGCTAACAACTACAACAACACCTCTAGTGCACTACCATATTTAGAAAAGTCACCAAACATTGTCGACCCATTCATACCACGTTAACCATGACTAGTGGGCATTTCCACCTTTTGAGAAGCTACCAAATATAGAGAGACTTTTCCAAATACATTGCTGGCCCATTTCGGCCCACTAGTGCTTCGCCCTTAGTGGTTAAGTGTTTTTCATCATATAGATTGAAGGCCCTTTTGAACTCCCCACAAGGAATTTTCATTATAATAAGCCAAAGGCCCTAGGTCACTTAATCGCATGAAAATGCGCATAAAATCAATAACTAGGTGCCTTTCTTCAATTAACATGAATGTTAAGTTCCATGAAAATTCCAACCCCAGACTTTGTCTCCCTCATGATTTATTCTGGTGTATCTCTGTCATTGCATTCAAAAAATGTCGAGGCAGGGTGATGTGTCCAATGGGACTTTCTTTGTAATCACACACCAATCAAACAACCACCAAGGTTATGTGTCCTCACCAATTGGGCTTGCCACCATGTCTCATTTCTCTATCGCCCCAGAGATTTAAAATCATTCCCCTTTCGCAGTCATCAAGGTTATATCTTTGGGGTTATGTGTCCATCCAGGCTACACCTTTGCTGACATGTTTCCGACTTGTACACTCACTGCCACATCTTTCTTACTGAATGGTGTCACACATCACTCATTTTTGGCCCACTTGACTACTCAAGAATGACATGCCACGTGTCATCGTCTTATTGGTGCCACATGTTCTAGAATTTTTAGTTGTTGATGTCACGTTGACATCATCTTAGGCCTTTTTGTTGCTTATTCCACTTTGCACCATCGATACCACCTATTCTTCCACCTCATATTCATCATCTAATCGAAATTTTCCATGTGCCCTTAAGCCATGTCATCAATATAGAAGAGGAGCGGGCCTGAGCCTTTGGTTTTTCATTAATTTTATTCATAAAAATTATAAGGATGGGATGGGAAATTTATTTGTAAAATGCGTCCAATACTTCTGTTAGTTTCAGTCTTTCCAGCCTTCCTCCAGTGATCAAATATGCTCTTACAAAGTGGTCTCTGAGTGTCAAGGTAAAATTTTGTCATTTCAAAGAGTTTTCAAGCAAAATTTGGTCACTAGGCATTAGGTCTAGGGTTTGCTTTAACTCCTTCTAAAGTTGCCCAAATGCCAGTCTATGTCACTATTCAGCTGAGTCTATCATCATTCATAGGGTTTTCATTATCATCTCAATGTCTAATGAGTCATTGTACACCTTGTTCATGCTTCAGTTGCGCCTAGGTAAGGTCATTTCCCTCTCCTAGGGTTTTGAAGGCAATTTCTCTTGGACGGTCAAATCATTGGCAAAACTTGTATCCAGACGTTCATACACCTTCCCCTATCCTTCATATACCTTATCAAACACTTTCCATCATTGAGATCCCCCAAAATCCTCATTTTTGCACAAACCCTAGTTTCTAGCTACAACCTGGCAATTTTCTAGGTTGGGCCTGTGTTTTGCCCTTTTGGACCCCTTCCCCTCACTCAATCTCTGAGATTCCACTTTCCCCTGCTTCCTAACATCCCTCCCTACTTCCAAAAATTTTCCCAAGAATTTAGAAGCCTTCCCCTTCATTTCGCTTCATTTCGACAAAATCCCTTGTTTCACACATCGGGATAAGTCTCATTCAAAAGCCGTTTTAGAGAAATCAAAGATGAATTTTGGAAAAATAAGAGAGGTTTTTGTCCATAACATGCCAAAGAAGAAAAACCTCCTTCACTTTTTGCACAGGTGTCATGGTTTTAGAGAAATGTCAAAATTACAATCGCCAGATCCAAGGAGGTTGGCCCAGGCACTAAAACGACGGAAAAGGCCCGATCCACTCCAAATTTTGGCCAAAGCCTCTTTTACTGAGAATGGTACTTTATTGGGGACTCCCAGCCCAAATTTCAAGAAATTTGGAGAAAATTTTGTCAATTGTGAATTTTTTGTGCCAAACACAGGTTTTCTCCACCAACGGGTCGCGCGCCGCGTGCGACCCTTTCATTGGGCAACTCCTTTTTGGGAAAACTCAGCATTTTTGGATTTTTCATGCAAATATACACTTGCTCAGCCATTTCCAAGAAATTTCACCAAGTTTTGGGCCTCCAGAAAGTCAAAAAACAAGCAAAAAATGACTTTCTGCCACCTTTTTGACACACAGGAAGCAGTCTTGGGAGATTGCAATTTTGGAGGGGCAAATGACCACCAAATTCAGAAATTCCACTTGGGTTGGAAATTAGACATCTATACCTTTCCAACTAGCCCCCTTTTGCCTCATTTGGACACCTGGAAGTACCTCAAAATCAGCTCCAAAGTAGCGCGACCCGTTTAGAAAGAGGGCGCGACCCGTTGGGCAGTTTTCACAGGAATTCATCTACAGCTCAGGAATTTGCCCAGCTTTGACCAGCTTTGACTTGTGATGGGATTTTTCATCCTCTTTGATGTAATTTATGTATTTTCATGTTTACATGACACTTGTTTACCTATTCTAGAAGATTCATTCATGAAATAGCAAACATTTAATGAATGAATTGGTTTCGTAGCTTATAGAGGCAAGTTGTTTTGACTGCCTAGATTTTAGTGCTCAGTTTAGAATTGGTTGAAATAGCTCCTAGGATGATGAGCTCGACCCCTAGAGGCAAGGAAAGATGTTAGGTTGCCTATATTATGTACTTTCTTGGTCATTTTCATGGTTGGACTCTTGAGGGAGAAAGCTCTATTGTATTACTCATTGTATCTCTGCAATTTTGGCAAAGGAAGAAAGACCAGGGTTTTGCAGTCCTTTTTGGGATTCCTGTGGTTACATGTATTGATGGTGTGTTTCTCTTTGTACTTGTAATTTTTTTATGTGATTCATCTTCTCACTTTTCCTTCTGCAAATTAGGCAAATGAAGTGTTAAAGTAGAATTCATGATTGCCATGCTCTGCTTTTAAGTTTGCTTAATATTTATGTTTCATCTGTCTAAAGAGAACTCTTGAAGGTTTCTTGCTCTCTTTAGCCCCTCACCGGTCATTCCTATCCATTCACTTAATTCAAAGGCATCAATACAGTCTCCTACCTTGCCCCAAAGAACCCCCTGCAAAAACTGTGTCCAATCCCCGCACCCAAAATTGCCTTTCCCCGATTTTCCACCAAAATCTTAAAACTTCCCAATTCAAACCTTTTATCAGTTTACTAGCCTAAAATCAGTGTTTCCTTATTGGTTATCTCGCCCTTTGAAGATCCTTATCGAGATAGACCGGAGAGAGCCCTCTCCTGCCCCGTAGGGCTAGCTACGAGGCTAAGTGGTTTGATGTTGCCTTGGAGTTTACCTTTTTCAGCCTGAGGTGAAATTTCAAGCGCTAACAACTTCTTTATATCCCCTTTACTATCTCCCCATAACAAAACACTTGCGCCACCTTTTGAAATTATCAGGGTGAATCCTCGAGAGTGATGTGTCCCTAGTGGACCGACACCATCCTTCCTAAACTTTCATCATTGGTCCATTCCACCAATTATGCAACATAGGTACCCATGTGCCATGTTGTCCTGTTAGAACTGTCCTTGGAAATAAAAAATTATACTCATCTAAAAACTCCTAGGATTTATTCATTGGGGTTATGTGTCTTGGGAGAGATCTGCATGTCATATATATTGAGCTTCTAATTGGTCCACCTCCACCCCACCTATATGCTGACAATGTTACTGGGCCCATGGCCAGGTAATCAAATTTGACTTTTGGCCTGCTAACTTTGATTGGCCATATCTTACGATCTAGGAAGCCTTTTTTAGACTTCAACATACCATTGGAAATCTCTTTCCACGCACTATCCAATTGTGCCAATTTTTAGGATCATATAAGCTAATATGTTGAGTGTAAAATGCCTTCAAATCTATAAATACCCCTTTAACTCTAGCCAAGGCGCAAATTCCATTTGAATAGGAAACACACCACACCAATGCCAAACACACTATGCATATGCCATCCTAACATAGTTGAAATCATTGAAAACAAACTTGATGCCACCTGTCATCCTAACAATGCCAGTTGTCCAACAATCTCACCCTTTTTTCTTCCATATCTTCATTGACTGAGTCATGATAGGAGCATTACCAACCATATTCTCATTTACCCTTTTTTGGGATTCATTTTGACTGTGTAAGGCAGGATTGCACTTCTCTTTAGTTTCGTCTTTCTTCACCCAAATATTCATGCTTTCTTTTTGCTTTATTTTCAAGGGAGAATTAACATGGATTCTACTACCTATGTTTACTTGGAGCTTATGCCTAAAGCAACCAATACTTACAGAGGGGTCTACCACGTGGGTAAGATGATCATTCTTCTTGATTCTCTTCTAACTTTTCTTAATTGAAAAATTAAACATTTTCTTATTTCTTTCTCCTCTTTTTAGCATGTTTACCTTACACGGAGCACTAAATACAAACTAGTAATCATATACTCTTTTATTTTTTCTTATCTTCAATGGTCAAGCTGCTACATTTGCATGCATATTTTTAGAAGCATGCTTCATTTCGCTATACCTACAAATGTTGCCTTGTGCTCAAAATTGCCACAATTATAGCATTCAATATAGCTTATGAATAGGGAAAGAGGATTTATATACTTGATATCATTCATTCCGAAACCTCTCTTTCTAACACCATGTTATTTCCTTAATGCCTTATGAATCCTTGGGTCACTTCTACCCATCGCTCTTTGTTTTCTTACATTCCATTTACATTCTAAGGTTTTGTGACCAAAATTGTTTCAAGAGAAACAATAGCCATAAAAAGGCCTTTGAAAACTAGAGATACATTTTTGATGCAGCCTTTGTTCTTAAGGGGAAAGGATCTTTGTCAATTCTTCATTTGTATTTCATGGCTATTTGAATTGGTACCTTGAGAAATTCCTTGATGTTGCTACCTCTTCTGGCCATTAGTCTCTTTTACTCTCCTTTATAGTTGTTGATTTTCAACTCCATGTCCTTGTTGTGATCATTGTTTCTTTTGTTGTTGTTGTTTCTCACATTTCTACTTCTACTCTCCAACAATCCCTTTTCCTTTGATGTTGTTGGACTTGTTACTTTCTCCAACATGGCAGTCTTCTTTACCTTCTGCCTTCTTTGAGCTTGATTAATTCTCAAATCTCAAACCACGCTTGATGAGAGGGACCCTGTAGATGCTTAGTATATCATTTAATATCCTGGAGCCCCCTTTAACTTCTGATATTTGGAAAAATTATTATTTGCATTTTCTAAATCATGTCTCAATAAAACTACTTTAGCGTGTAGTTTTTCACAGTAAGCTTCCTTCGCATTCAACAGACTTGCCAGCCCTTCATTCAATTTGTTGGCTTCCTCTTGTTGAGCATATATATAAACTATTGCTTTGCTCAACTTGTCATACTCAAGCTCATATACTTGTAGCTACTACTCTTGCTTTTGGTTAGCCTCTCAAGCTCCTTGATCTCTTTTAGATAACTTCATCATCATGTCAAGAATGATGAGCAATAAATCAAATATTGGAAGAAGGGCCTTCAATCCTCTAAGGATCTTCTTTTTGAGAAATTTTCTTCTTCCTCCTCCTTCTCTTCTTCTCTTTATCATTTCCAATGGCAAGGCCTAGTTCAATGATTCACTACTTGAACAACAAGGTTCTTCTACTTTCTCTTAAACATTGTGATTGTCTCTTCTATACAAATATTCCAATATGTCCAACATTTCTTTAGTTGTCTCACATAGACTAAATTTAACAACATTTGACCCTGACAATCCTTTCATGATGATCCTTTTGGCTTCTTTATTAAGCTCATTATTTCCTCCATTCACTATGGATCATCATACATCAACATCTACAACCATTAAATAGGCTTCCATTCTAACCTTCCAAACCACATAATATGCTCCATTCAAAAATGGCATTCCTTTTGGTGTAATTGAAACTTGATTATCCATTTTTCCTTTTGATCTATCTTCAAGCAATTAAGTTGTTCCTAAAGGAACCTGCTCTGATACCAATTATTGGTAACAATAATTAATACTAAGAGGGGGGAGTGAATCAGTATTAAAGCTAATTTTAATTTAGTTCCAACTTATATCTTTATTTAATCTTGGCAATCATTCATGTGAATCATCAACAACATATCATGTAGTAGCAACATGACTAAACGCATGAACACACAACATCAACATGAACAACATACATATATGAACACAAAGATTTAACATGGATAACTAAAAGGAAAAAAACACCAATCTACTTTTCTATGATGTAAATCAAAAGCCATTATTATGACTACATTGTGTTGTTTCTGAGCACCCACACACAGGAAGCACCAACTCCCTTAAATTGTTTGCTAGCACCAATTAGTAGGAAGCCCCAACTCCCTTATTTGAAGACATCCAATTAGCTTACCATAAGCACCAAATTCATGGATTTATTGAAAGAATCCACTTACAAGAGGCGCTAACCTCTAAGATATCTCCAAAAACCCACTAGATGGAAGATCCAACTCCCTATTTTGTAGGCACCAACCCGCAATCAATTTGGAAATTAATACTCTTTGTTATTATCACTAACTTTTCCTCATTTCATCTCTGTATATTAGCCAACTCCCGGCTCTATGTTCTCTACAAAAACATGTTCAAAACACACTGGTATATTCTCATTTGAAGCATATGAAACACACTCTTCAGTTTTGTTCTTTTTCTTCACATAGAATGATGTTTGAACTTCTAAGCATCACTTTTCCTTAGTGTACTCTAGCATGGCTCACCATTTTGTTGATATGAATGATTCTCAGTCACTGTGGGTGAATTAAATCAAGGAATGGGTTCTAGAGGTTTTTCTATGCTGAGAGTTGAATCTCAATCCAACCTACACACTAAAGGAGTACCACTAATAAATCCATCTTGTTTAATTCTATGAACATCTGTGTGGCTTTCCATGATTAATAATTAAGGCTCACAAAGCTCAAAATTTACTCCAACATGGCTTCTCTAAGCTTTGTCTGATCACAATACTCACAGGTAATTTTTCTCATTAATTTCTTCATGGCAAAGGAGCACTCATGTTTGACTCATTCTATTTGAACCAGGCTCCATTAATTCACTCTACAAATTGCTGTCCTCTCAGTCTCATTTTCTTGTTCTTGCTCAACTTTCAATGATTGCAATAATGCCTCTGGTGCACTAACATATTTAGAAAAGTTTCCAAATGATGTTGACCCATTCATACCACACTAACCTTAACTAGTGCACGTTGCCACATTTGGAAAAGATTCCAGATATAGAGAGACCTTGCCAAATATGTTATCGACTTGTTCAAGCCCCAAGCGCTTAGCCCTCAACACTTAATCAATTTTCATCATATAGCCTGAAGGCCCTTTTGAACTCCCAATAGCACATTTTCATTGTAATAAGATTGAATACCCTTGGTCACTTAATCACATGAAAATGTGATCCAAAATGGATCCTAGAAAACCCTCTAAGTCTTCAAAATCTTTTAAATATCAAAACTATCGCAAAAGGATTACACTATCGGGAGCGAAAAATACAAGAAAACAGTGAAAAATAGGTCTATCAAGGCTTAGACAGTGATGTATAGGAGCCGTCATATTTGGCCGATCAATGATCCATATCCGATTGGCATATCAAAATCGGCGGTGATAGGTGGAGGCCATCAGAGGTGACCATATGACAGTTGCGATCGCGATTGGTGCTGGTCAACGAGGACTGTCGATCAAGCGTGCAGATCGATGGCCCAAGTTGAATTGCAATATCGCATTGGCATGATGCAAAGGAACGCTTACCAATGACCCAAGGCTCATGCAATATGCGATTGCGACAAGTCACATCGCAAAATCGCATCGGAGCAACACCACAGAGCGGGGGCCGATACATACACGACTTGCGATACATATCTGGACCCGATGGGGTTATGAACGATATTTAATATATTTTGAGATTCAGAAACAATTCTTTTCCTATGTATTTTGTGTTTTGAGTTAAATAAACGAAATACGAAGGGAAGCGCTGATGCGATGAAACGAACTCGAAAGGGTTTTGTAAATGCCACTTCATAATTATTTCAAGTCTGATATGAGCCATATTGTCGGTATTTTCAATGTTTTAATGTATTTTTTTAATACAACGGGAAACCATGGAACGGGCACTTGAGACATGCGATAAGCGATTACAGGCGGACCCGATAGAAGTATAAAGTGGATTTAAGGATTCTTGAAGTTCAAAAAATAGCAGATTCATGAATTTTCCTGTGTTTTATAGTGTTCCTCTGTGTAAAAAGTGAACACTATTTTTGGGCATTTCAAAAGGCCTGATGGTCCCTTCCATTACAGAACAGGTGGCCACCTTCCCTGAAGACGTTATGCCATGAGTGCTAACGCCTAGAAGGGAATTCAAGTGGACAGAGGTCGGGAGCCAGAGAACCTGAGAGGAGGAAATGAACAGACAACACCGATTGGCTTTAAAGCCACAGAAGACAGAAGACATAGGGGAAGTAGTATTGAGATAGAGAAAAAAAAAACAGAGATAAAAAGTGAAAGAAAGAGTTTGTGTACTCAGAGAGGCTTGAGGGATTCAAGGAAAACTCTTGTTGTTTGCATCTGTTGTGTTGAGACTCAATTTGAGCTCACACTTTGTAAAACTCTGCTCTTGAAGACATAATAGAGAGGCCACCACTGAAGGATGGACTAGGAGACGTAGCCCAAGAGTTTTGGGTGAACTCCATATTAAATTTTCTGTGTTATGTGGGTTGTCTATTATGTTTATCTAACTGCTCAATTGTCTGTATTATTCGCAATATTATCGATCCATTGCACTAAGTAATATAGGTAGATCCATGCACATGAGTTTGAATACCTTAAAAGTAATCTAAGATCTTCATTTTAGATCAAGTGGTATCAAAGATTTAGGTTTGCCAAGGTTAGACAAGCTTGTGCTGGATTGTTGAATGTTAACTAGGTCAAAGCTCAAATTAGGAAAAGAAGAACTTGTTGAGGGCAAACCAGAAATTGGAAGAGTATCTATCCTAGGAGGAGAATGGCAGAACAAGTCCCATTGGAATCAAAATCTCAGTTCATGGATAGTTTTATGGCCATGAGGGCCATGGTAGAAGAGATGTATCGAGAATTCAATAAAGGTCGAGGTGAAAGTACTTCAACCTCCAAACAAGATAAGGAGCAGAAGAACCTTCTCTGGATGCCCTAGAGGGCAAAGGGAAAGGTGAAGAACCTCCTCCATCAACACATCCTTCTAGCCTTGAAAATAGAAAGAAGAAAACATCTTTGATTAAATTAGATGTAAAGTTTGATTTGCCAATCTATGATGGAGAATTAAATGCAGAAAAGCTAGATAACTGGATTAGACAGATTGATGTCTATTGCAGGGTGCAAAACATCGATTCAGAAAGGAGAAAGATTCAGCTGGCTAGCCTTCAACTTGGAGGCACTGCCCTAGTGTGGTGGGAAGGCAGGACATAAGATGATTTGAAGAAGCATGGTAAAATTATTGCTACCTAGAGTGAATTTGTTTTTGGCATTAAAAAACAGTTCTATCCACTAGCTTATATGTATCAAGCAATGATGAGTTGGCAAACTTTTCGCCAATTAAAGGGGCAAAGTGTACAAAGCTATACCCAAGAATTTAGAAAAAGAGCTTTAATTCTAGGCATTTCTCTAGACTCACCGGAAACTTTGTTGAAGTATATAGGTGGTTTTCATAGCTATTTGAGGCAAACCATTCTCATGTTTAACCCTACTAGCATAGATGAGGTGTCAGTTCCTGCTACACATCTAGAGGCTAGAGGAAAGAATGTGAACCCAGAGATTGGGGGATCATCAAAACCCACTGCAAGCAAGAACAAGGAAAAGAAGAAGCAGAAATTGAAAGAGAGGAAGGAAAATGATGTACAAAAAGACAAACCTTCATGCAATCAATGCAAGAAGGATGGACATGATGATGCACATTGTTGGTCTTTGCATCCAGAGCTGAAACCCAAGAAGTTTGATGGTAAGAAGAAGAAGACTGCTGCTGTTGTTCAAAAAGATTTGGGGTCAGACTCAGGTGATGAAACAACAGTCACAGCCACAGGTGTAAAAGGTAAACATTCTAAAGCATCTACTAGTAATTCCACACAATCTATTGATGATGAATAAAATGAGAGGAAAAGGCATGAGCTTTTTAATATTAGAGTTATTTCCAAGCATTAAAAGATTGATACTTTATTTGATAGTGGATCACAAGTAAACTTGATTTTTGAAGCAATTGTAAAGAAGTTGGGATTACTAACCACACCTCACAAGAAGCCATACCCATTAGGTTGGGTATGTGATAAAGCAAAGCTGCAAGTGACTAGACAATGTAAACTTAGGTTTGCTATTGGGTCAGCATTTGTGGATGAGGTTGAGTTAGATATAATTCCCTTGGATATATGTGGTATTGTTTTAGGAAGTCCTTACTTGTACGATAGAAAATCCATTTTCTATAGAGATGAAAATAAGTATCAACTCACCAAAGATGGAATAGAATATATTGTAAGAGCTCAGAAACTCAAAAATAATTACACTCTCATAAACTCAGGGCAAATGAAAAGAATTGTACATTCATGCAAGCAATTTTGCTGATGGTTGTAAAGGAAAAGAACCCTGATAAAACCAATATATTTGAAGGATGTGATGCTAAACATAAAGCTGATTTAGAAAAAGTTGTTTTAGAATATGATATCCTATTTCAAGAACCTAAAGGTTTGCCACCCAAAAGGGAAATAGTACATGATATTCATTTGCAGCAAGATGCTCCATTGCCTAACATTGGAATGTACAGGTTATTCTCTTTAGAGAATGCAAAGATCAAGAAGCAGATACAGGAGTTGCTCGAAAAAGGGTTCATATGACCAAGCACATCACCATGCAGATCTCCAATCATGTTGGTGAGAAAGAAAGATGGTTCGTGGAGGATGTGCATTGATTATAGAGCACTGAATAAAATAATGATCAAGAATCATTATCCCCTTCCTTGCATTGATGATCTATTAGATCAACTGAAAGAAGCAGTTTACTTTTCCAAGTTGGACTTGCGTAGTGGCTATCATCATGTCAGAGTAGCAGAACAAGATGCATGGAAGACTGCTTTCAAAACAAAGCTAGGGCCGTATGAATGGATGGTTATGCCTTTTGGCTTAACTAATGCTCCTGCCACTTTCATGAGAGTTATGAATGATGTACTCAGGCCTTTTATTGATGATTTTTTAATTGTATATTTAGATGACATTCTTGTTTTCAGTAAAACATGGGAAGAACATTTGAATCATGTAAAGCAGACTCTAGATGTTTTGAAAAGAGAAAATCTCTATGTTAAGTTATCAAAATGTGAATTTGGCAAAACATCTTTAAATTATTTGGGTCATATTGTAGGGGGTGGTGAATTGAAGATAGATCCCTCTAAGGTTGAAGTCATTGTGAACTGGCCTAAACCCAAATCTGCTACAGAAGTTAGGAGCTTCCTAGGAGTAACACAATATTGGAGAAAGTTTATTGCTAACTTTTCCTTAATTGCAACTCCCTTACATGCTTTAACAGGATTGAGCAAGGTGTTTCAGTGGGGAGGCAAACAGCAGAAAGCCTTCGACACCTTGAAAGAAAAAATTAGTACAACACCAGTACTAGCACTGCCAGATCTTCAATGACCATTTGAGATTGAAATAGATGCCAGTGACTATGCCATGGGATCAATGTTGATGCAACATGGTAAACCCATATGCTTCATTATGAGACATTTAATTCTGCAGTAGTTAATTATCCCACATATGATAAAGAATTGTATGCATTAGTATAGAGTGTGAAAAAGTGGAAACATTACTTAATGGGTAAAGAAACAATTATACATACTGATCATCAACCGCTTCAGTATTTGCACTCACAAACTAAATTGCAGCAATCAAGACACTATAGGTGGATGGTTTTTCTACAACAGTTTCATCTAGTCATTAGATATAAGAAGGACATACATAATAAAGTTGCAGATATGTTGTCCAGACCAATCATAAATGCATCTACTATACTTAAGCATAACTCAATTATGCATGAAAGCTACATTGAACAATATGCTCAAGATATAGATTTTAAAGATGTATATGCAACTTTAAGTCATGGCAAACAAGTAGAAGAATTGGATTATTATGTTAAGGACCAACTCTTGTATCATTTAGGAAAGTTATGCATTCCAAAAACTAAAAGAGTTAACATAATTCGGGAAGCACATGCTTCTCTTATATCCGATCATTTTGGTGTAAGTAAAATAATTGCACAGTTACAAAGGTTCTGTTATTGGCCAAGAATGCATGAAACAATTTCTAGATATATTAAAGGGTGTACCATGTGTGCTAAAAGCAAGCCCAGCAATAGAAAATTAGGCTTGTAGACTCCACTACCAGTTCCTTATCGTCCTTGGGAAAGTGTTTCCATGGACTTTGTTGGGGGATTGCCAAAATCTAGAAAAGGTCATGACTATTTATATGTTATTGTGGATAGGTTTAGTAAAATGTGTATTTTAATACCTTGTAACAAGCATATTACAGCTGAAAAAATAGTGAAGTTATTCTTTCTGCATGTCTGGGTGCATTTTGGGTTACCCACTTCCAATGTATCTGATCGAGATTCCCGATTTGTTGGGAAGTTTTGGTCAAGTCTATGGGAATTGATGGACACCAGACTGAAGAAGAGCACAACATTTCATCCAAAAACAGATGGCCAAACAGAGGTGGTCAATAGGACAATGATACAGTTGCTTAGAGCTTATTGCAGCAAGCATCCCAAGCTTTGGGATGAACATTTGTGTTATGTGAAACATGCTTACAACCATGCTAAGCACTCTTCTACATAGAGATCTCCTTTTGAGACTTATTTTGGTTTTACACCAAGGTCTCCCTTGGATTTTGTCTTTGGAAAAGACATAGCAGTTGATGGACACAGTGATGTGGACAAAGCAACCAAGTTCATTGAACAGAGCCAAGAAATTCACCAGGCAGTGCAGGAACAACTGAAACAGAGCCATGCCAAGTACAAGGCAAGGCATGATAAGCATCGAATTGAGCATAGCTTCCAAGTTGGTGACCAAGTCTGGCTGTACATCAGCAAAGACAAAATGCAGGGTGAAGGAAAGAATCTGAAGCGAATAAGGTATGGGCCTTTCAAGATACTTGAGAAAATTGGTGAGAACACTTTTCGGCTTGATTTTCCAGCTTACATGCACATCTATTCAGTGGCAAATGTAGAAAATTTGAGACTGTTTGAACCTTCATTAATTGAAGATCCCGAAGAGCAATGTTAGTTGCCTTCTATTGATGATTTGTTGCCTAAATATCTCAATGAGTTGTTGGAAGATACAGTTCTGGATAGGAAGGTGAGAACTACGCGCAAAGGGGATGTTGAGTACCTCAAAATCGGACTCAAACGTTCTAACCCAATCAGTGCACGATGGATATAAATTGGACAAGTGAGGAAGTTGTATCCTCACTTGATCGATGCTTGAAAACCAACTTTTGGTGGTCCAAAATATTTTTCATTGGGAAGGCGTGATCCAAAATGGATCCTAGAAAACCCTCTAAGTCTTCAAAATCTTCTAAAGATCAAAACTATCGCAAAAGGATTACACTATCAGGAGCGAAAAACACAAGGAAATAGTGAAAAATAGGTCTATCGAGGCTTAGAAAGTGATGTACAAGATCCGTCGGATTTGGCCGATCAACGGTCCAGATCTGATCGGCATATCACAATCGACAGTGACAGGCGGAGGCCATCGGAGGTGACCATATGACAATTGCGATTGTGATCGGTGCGGGTCAATGAGGACCTTTGATGAAGTGCACAGATCGATGGCCCAAGTTGAATCACAACATCACGTCGGTACAATGCAAAGGAACACTTACCAACGACCCGGGGCTCATGCGATATGCGATTGTGACAAGTTGCATTGCAAAATCACATTGGAGCAATACCACGGAGCGGGGGCCGATACATACGCGACTTGTGATATATACCCATACCTGATGGGGTTATGAATGATATTTGATATACTTTGAGATCCGGAAACATGGCTTTTCCTATGTATTTTGTGATTTTTGTTAAATAAACGAAATACGAAGGGAAGTGCCGATGCGATGAAATGAACCCAAAAGGGTTTTGTAAATGCCACTTCATAATTATTTCAAGTCCGATATGAGCCATATTGTCGGTATTTTCAATGTTTTAATGTATTTTTAATACAAAGGGAAACCATGGAACAGGCATTATAGACATGCGATAAGTGATTACAGGCAGACCCAATAGAAGTATAAAGCGGATTTAAGGATTTTTGAAGTCCGAAAAACAACAGATTGGTGAATTTTCCTATGTTTTATAGTGTTTCTTTGTGTAAACAGAGAACACTATTTTTGGGGATTTAAAAGGCCCAATGGTCCCTTCCGTTGCGGAACAGGTGACCACTTTCCCTGAAGACGTTATGCCATGAGTGCTAACGCTCAGAAGGGAATTTGAGTGGACAGAGGCCGGGAGCCAGAGAGCCCGAGAGGAGGAAATGAATAGACAATGCCGATTGGATTTAAAGCCACAGAAGACAGAAGATAGAGGGGAAGCATTATTGAGACAAAGAAAAAAGAAACAGAGATAGAGAGTGAAAGAAAGAGTCTGTGTACTCAGAGAGGCTTGAGGGATTCAAGCAAAACTCCTGTTGTTTGCATCTGTTGTGTTGAGACTCAATTTGAGCTCACACTTTTTAAAACTCCGCACTTGAAGACATAATAGAGAGGCCACTAATGAAGGCTGGACCAGGAGACGTAGCCCAAGAGTTTTGGGTGAACTCCATATTAAATTTGCTATGTTATGTGTGTTGTCTATTATTTTTATCTAGCTGCTCAATTGTCTGTATTATTCACAATCTTATCGATCCATTACACTAAGTAATATAGGAAAATCCATGCACCTGAGTCTGTAATACCTTAAAAGTAATCTAAGATCTTAATTTCAGATCAAAATGTGCACAAAACCGAGACCTAGGCATCTTCATCTTTTGTCAATTGAAAGGAACATTAAGTTCCATGAAATTTCTGACCTTGTACTCTGTCTCCCTAGCGATTTCTTCTAGCATATCTCTATGAATTCATTTAAAATATTTAGGGGTGTGGTATGTGTCCATTTGGGTCCACCTTTGCAATCACGAGCCAATCAAACAATTTTCGAGGTTATGTGTCCTAGCCACTACCCTTGCCACCCATGTCTTGCTGCTTCTTCACCTTGGAGATTTAAACTCGAGCCCCTTTTGAAATCGTCATGGAAATACATCTAAGGTTATGTGTCCATCCATGCTACGCCTCTGTTGACCTGTTTTCCACCTATATGCTCACTATCACATTTTTATTCCTGGGTGGTGCCACATGTCACTCATTTTTGGCCCACTTGAGCGCTCAAAAATGCCAAATAAGCATGTCATGTGTCATCATCCAATTGATGCCACATGTCCTAGAAATTTTAGCTACTGACATCATATTGGGCCTTTGTGTCACTTATGTCATCTTCCACCATCGATGCCACTTGTGCTTCCACCTCATCTCTATCATCCAACCGGAAGGTGCGATGTGGCCTTAGTCCATGTCATCGGTACAAAAGAGGATGGGGTTGAAGCCTTTGGTTTTTGGATGATTTTATTCATCAAAAGCATAAGGCTAGGATGGGAAATTTATGCATTAAATTCCTCCAACACATATTCAAATCCCTGACACCATCTCCCTAGATAAAAACACTTGTGCCACCTTTGTAAACCATCAGAGTCAATCCAACGGGGTGATGTGTCCCTAGTGGACCCGCGCCATCCTTCCTAAGCTTTCACCATTGGTCCATTCCACCAGTTGTGTAGCATCATGACCTATGTGTCATGTTGTCCCACTGGACCTATCCCTAGAAATAAATTCTTGTGGTCCACTAAAAACTCCCAGGATTTATATATCAGGGTTATGTGTCCTAGGAAGTACCTACATACCATATCTCCTAAGCTTCTGATTGTTCCATCTCTACGCCACTTGTATGCTAAAAATTTTGTGGGTCCCATGGCTAGGTCACTAGATTTGATTTTTGGCTTGCTAACTTTGACTGACCATATCTTTCAATCTAGGAATCATTTTTCAGACTTCAACATACCATTGGAAAGCTCTTTTTGAGCACTATCTAATTGTGTTATTTCTAGGATATTTGAGCTAATATGATAAGGAAATACCTTAACATATATAACTCTCCCTTTGGCTTTGACTAAGGCTCTAACTCCAACTGAATAGTCAACACACCACATCAATTCCAAACACACTACGCATCTTCCATCCTAACACAATTAACATCACTACTACCTAGTTGACATCAATGCCAACACACTTGATGCCACCTACCATCCTAACAATGCTAATTGTGCAACAGATTTGAAAACCCCTATGATGGTCTCATCTATTCAATGGTCATTGCCATACCCTAACATAATGAAAATGATATAATTAATTTTCCTATACTTTTTAGGAATTTTTTTGTATGGATAGGGTGGGTTACTTTTAGGTATCTGAGAATAAATGGGAAAATAGGACTCAAGGATTATAGACTTTTCTTCAAGGGTTAAATCATTGTACAATTGACTCAACTGATATTCATTTAATGCTTAGAATTGGTTAGGAATTAAGATATCTAGCATTTACGAAATTGACTCAAAGTTGATATAGAAAAAGATTGTTCCACTTTTTAATACAATAGCTTGTTTTCTCAAAAGGTATTGCTCTAAGCACCATGAAAAAAACTTCGAATCTGGATGATTTTAAGGTAAGATAAATTGGGCTAAATAATAATCCAAGACCAAAGAGATATCATGAAGGTCCTGGAAGCATTGATAAGCCCATTCTCTGAGCTAAAACAAGTTAAACTTACATTGGGTTTATGGGAATTAGTTTCTTGATCAATTAATGACAATTCGTCAAAATTTATAGAAGTTTTTGTAGAGGATTTAACTACTTTGATCTTCATTTTTAATCAACAAGTGTATAATTTTACTAAAAGATAGTAACAGGAGTTACCTTAAGTGGTCAGAGGATGGAAGTTAGGAGTATTATGCATGAAAAAACTTCTACAATTCTTCTTCCTGCTTTGATGCTAAACGAAAAATACAAAACTTTCCTCCCCCCTCCTTTATGCTACCATTGAACCATTTGAAGACACTTGTGTTCATTGTATTGGACAACTATTTTATTTATTATCTGTCAGTATGTGATGCAACCTAGATCTCACATTTACAAAAAAAAGGTGGAATTAGGGGGGTGGGTCTTTAGTGGTTTTGGAAACCACTAGGGTGTGGGGCTTGATATACTTCAACATATTCCATGTCACAAAAGTAGATTTTTCTATCTAAAAATGAATTGATGCCTCACCCTCATTAAAGTTATAGAGGTCATGAGGGACTTGGGATGACTATTTTTTCAGTGATTTTGATAAAGTGGCTTAATGCTCTTTGGAAAGTGAGTGCTATTTATTATGGCGTCAACACTTTATTACAACAATAAAAATGTAAATTTTATAAACATATAATAAAGTTTAAAACATTTTTTTTAAATAAACATTTACAATCTTTTTTGGCAATTTTATAAAATAATGTTACAACAAGGTTTATCTCATTAATATTATATATTAGTATCCAAGTATATTAAAATTAGGGTTGTCATGGAAAAAGATAATTCAAAGAGAGAAATGGTTGTTTCAAAGCCATGGATGGTGGTTTTAAACCCATGGTTTAGGAAGCCCATGGTATTTGGAAAAGGGAAATAAAAAGAGGAATTTGTTATTTAATTAATAAATTGATGTGCCTTTTTGAAATAACATGTATTTTCATGAAGGGTTATTATAACATATAAAAGACGAAATAATTGGAAGGAAAGTGTGTGTGAGAAAAAATGTAATTTTTGGAGTGAACAATTCATCTTGGCATTTTTTGTATAATTTTTTATGGGCTACATGAAAGGGTGAAATGTCTAGCATATTGACGAGAGATTGATGGGAGTGTCTCATTAAAATTTTAGGTCTGGCTTGTTATACTTTTAGAGATATATGTAATGGAAGTTATGGCTTATGAGTGATCTTGAAATATGATTCAAATGAGTCATGTTGTGATTCATGCTATAAATTATTTTATAGGATGTTTATGTTTCATCTCTTGACATTATGAATATATTGATGATGGATCTATGGGTGGATGTGTTTATATTTTGGTTCATTATACTTTATGAGATATGCCATGTGGAAGTTAGGGTTCCTAAATTCTCTTGAAATCAATTTCAAATGGGTTAGTTTGGCATTTTTGTTGTAACTTATTTTATAGGATGTTTCAAATTGTGCAATTTTGAGGAGATAGAGAAGATATCCCTTGGCACATGTGATGAATTTTTTAGAGATTGATTTGTTTTAAGTTATTAAATATTCCCTATGGTAGTTAGGGTTCCCAATTGTTATTGAAATTAGTTTCAAACATGTCAGTTTGTCATTTTTTCTATAACTTACTTTCTGCGATGTTTCAGACTATGAAATTTTCAGAGGTTTGTGGAGACATATAGTAATAGCCGAGGTAACATTTTTACTTGGTTTCACTATAAATTCAAAGATATACCCTCTTGAATATAATAATTTTGATTGTTCCTAACAGTACAAGAGAAGCAATTGGAGGACACAGATCCAACCAACCAAATTATCAGACTCCCACAACCAAAAACTTGGCCAAGAACTAACCTGAAAGTTCAATTATTCCTATAGAAAAAACATACTCAATCTAATAAGAATACCTATTCCCTATGTTGTCCTTTGAGATAACCTAAGGTCAATTGGCTATGCCAAAGCATCTAAAATATTTTGTTTGATTTTAATGGTTGGATGACCAGTGAACTGCTTTTAACACGTGATTTAAACTTAGAAAGATCTTTAATAAAACAAAAGGTTGTTCTTTAAATACATATGGTTATTTTGATTTTAAATGTGATGGATAAGAAGAATATAGAGAAATATAAATGATTTAATATTCAGATAGAGTATTTCACCATTTATAAGCAGAAATTGAGAAAACAGTGTTTTCTTAATTTCATTTTTATTAATATGTGAATAAATAACATTAATCAAGAACCCCACCTTGCACTCTTACAATACTTGAAATAACTTTATTAAGATTAAATTCAAATTTTTTTATATAAAACTCAGCTAGCATAAAAATCTAAGAAAATCCCTAGCAATTTATCTCAAAATTATTAATTAATAAATATTCAATTAGTAAAATTTAAAACTTAAAATACATAATTAGTTTCATCATTAGATTACATGATTCTAATTATTTAACAATATTTGAAAACATTAATAGTAATACATAATAAATTTAACATTAATAATCCTAAAATTCAACTAAATTAATTAATACAAAAACATTCATACCATACTAGAGTAATAACATTAGGTATCAATTAATGTTATCAAAAATAACAAATACTAAAATTTTTATTCAATAACATTATAATAGTGCAATGTTACATTAAAACCTAATTAGTCATTATATTACATGATTTTAATTATTTTACAATATTTAAAACATTAATAGTAATACATAGGAAATTTAACATTAATAATCCTACTGTCAAAAAATTTAATTAATACAAAAACTTTTATATCATACTAGAATAAATAACATTAGGTAAAAAAAATAAAAATAAATAAATAAATAAATTTAATACTAAGACTTTTATTCAATAACATTAAAATATTTCATTGTTACATATATAATAATAATAATAATAATAATAATAATAATAATAATAGAGATTTAATTTAATTAATTAAACTTAATTAATTTCTTAACATTATCAAACATGTTGGCTCCTCCAATTACCATCCTAATCTTTCCTCTATTTATTGCCCTTTCATTATCTGATTTTTCACACATCTGATCCTGATGATGAGCCATAGAGGTTGGTTCAAAACGTCGATACAATAAAACATGAATGCAATGACTCCGGAAGACATCACCACACAAAATAACAAAATATAATCAAGTCATTTCAGAAATCTTGTGCAATTTAAATCCAAAGAGGAATTTACAAGAACAAACAGTCCCGTAAATTAATCTCTTAATTAAACTACAACCTCACAGCGGATTCAAAATGAAACTGAAATTCAGTTAAATTTTCAATCAGATGACTGTAAATGAAATAAATTATATGAGGAATACATGATGAAAAAACATATGAGAAAATCCACGGGGCTTTGGATTGACGATGAATGGGTGCACTTTTAAGGCACTCCTTGCGATAGGTCATTGGTTCAAATCCCTCGTGGGTGCTTACCTACCCGAAAAAAAGAAAAAACATAAGAAAATAACTCACAGAGAGACAAGCCATATGAAGTAATCTAGAATCTTTTGTTAAGTAAAAGATGCTCCAGCTTAGTACAAATCTGTCTGGTAACTAGCTCAAGGGTGCAACCTTGAATACTTCTACATAATGAAGTATTTAAACAAAAATACAAAATGTTACAATCAACGCCTGAGTGACGAGGCATGCTATTATTACTTAAAATTTAACAGAAAGAGAAGTAATTCGGTCCAAAAGAATGAATCTGAACATCTGGCCCTGTTTTGATGGAAAACTGTTGCTGAGTGGCCACTGTTCTGGTGCTGCACTGCCCAAGCTGATCTGTCCTATAACCCTAATATTCACACAAATTTTCCCACCGTTCTTCATTTGGAATTGATATTTTAGCTACTCTACGATAGATCTCATCTACTTCAGTATAATTCTCAAAAGTTGGTTTTATAGTAAAAATATGTTTTATCTCATTCTAAATAAAACATATGTTACTGATGGCCTCGTAGAATGCCCTGCCTATCATGGAACCTTTGATATTGGAGGACTTGGTTGTGTCCTTGGCAATGTCTTGTAGCTTCTTCAAGTAACCCTCCCTGGTCATTAGCTTATCCTTGATGACAAACAGTGAAGGAAAACCCTTCTTGTTTAAGGCATCAATTCTTGTGAAAAATCTGTTGACTGCAATTTCCAGAGTGTGACACTTCTTAGTTAACTGTACTACAAAATTCTTTTTAGTTAAGACTTTCTTTACCTCCAGAATGGTTTCAGTCCTGTTGCTTAGGAGGCTTACGGCGAGATGGACAAACATCTCAGTAAACTGTTTGTAAGTATATTCCTTCTGCTCTTTCATAACCAGAGTGGTCTAGAAAATGACCGACTGCTAGTTTCCTTTCTCATCCATCTTTTGTAATGACAAGTTCATGTTGTCCCCCTGAAAATATAGGAACATGTAGACTAAGATAGAGGCATATTTGAATACCTCCTCTGTAGGAAACTTGACCAGCTGCTGATGGATAGACTCTGCAAGGAAATGGCTGAAATTGAACACAATTGAGGGCTTAGCATCATTAGAAAAGATGGATAAAAATCCTATAATGGCCTCATCTACCATTTGGTCAGAGTAGTAGCCAAGGAGGTAGGAAATGACATTGATTATTTGATTGGATCTCTAAGGGAATATGGATGAGGGATAAGGAGGATTTTTCTTTGGTAATGCAACATCTTGTGTTAAGAATAATTCAAGAGTTTGGGCTCTCTTAGCAAAGTCTAATTTATGGTATATTTCAACCAAAGCCTCATAGGAAAATGGGGTAACATTGCTGACTATCGGGGCTTGCATCATTTGATCAATAACCTGAGGGGTTATGGTGAATAGAATTTGTCCATTAGGATTGACTATGGCCCTTTGGCTTGGCAGATATGAGGCATGGCATTTTCTAATGAAATCAAGAGTGCTATGGGTACGAGGAAAGATGTAATGAGGTAGGTTTGACTCCCACAGCTGGATATCATCTGATTTATCAATGTATTTATCTTCGAGCCAACAATACATCTCGAAGAGGTCGAGCTCACAAAGTGTTTCATGGATCTTGTAGTCTCTATTAGCCATAGGGATATGATGAAGATCTACAGGAGGATAGATCAGAGGATTAACAATTTCCTCTGGTCCTTTGTCCTTGGGAGGCATGATGGCTAAGGCTGATAGTGAAAACTTTGATTGGGAAAGGAGACAATTCACGGACAGACAGAAAGTTCTAGGGCCAGGAACAGAAGGAATAATTTGAAAATGATCAGACAGGTAGTGTCGCTGGCAGTTGACAATGTTGGGATCTGGTGAGCAACCTGTAATCAAAATAATGGCAGTGATAAAACAAGAATTTTGTAACCTGTAAACAGACAAGAAGAAGGTTTATATAGGAGTTATGGTTTTCCGTTGGTGGCGCGGGTCCGTTGAGTTAACAACTAAGCAAATTAAATGCTTAATGGATTGATTATGGAGGGAATGGATATGATTTGATGGGGTTAACAGATAGATGAGGTGGAAACAGAGGAATGGCGGATGCACAATGGTCAGGTAAGTAGTATCGGGAATAAGGAATTCAACTTTCAGAGGGGGGGTGAGTGGTTTGTGGTTTTTCTCATGGGGGTTTCGAAATGCTGTGGAGCTACCATGTAGGGGCGGGCATGGTTTGGTATACCGCCTATTTTGGACCCCCCCGAGGGTAAAGCTTGGATGGCAAGGGGGGGCCGAAATGGCATGAGGGCCATCGGATGAGAGGCAATAAGCGGAGATGAAGAGTGATATGACAAAGAATTAACGTGATGTGACAAGATGGATTGGTGGGGTCGGGAATCAACATTTAATGTGATGTCGAGAAAAATGGAATATAAGGGGGGTATGAACTTAGGGAAATGATATGAAGGGAATGAATTTGCGGAGAAACGACATGGGATTAATACTTAAGATATGGGTTTTTTCAAAACTTAGGATAGTATTAATATCCAAAGTAAGCATATAAACCTTAGAGTAACCTTCACTCTTCTTTCAATTTCTTTTGCACATGAAAACACAATGGATGTTTGATTATGAAACATTTAGACTAGCAGCCTGTGAATTTTCAAAAACATAAAATGAAGCTTTCCTTTTCTTTTGATTCCCTAGCATTTTATTTTCTTTTGCCTTCTTTATTTAGGGCAGCTAAATCCTAACATTTTATTGATATGGATGCCTATAAAACATCAAATTTTCCTAACATTTTAAATTTTCATTTTTTTTCATCCATATCATATCTTAACATTTTTTCAAAATTATTTGACTAATATGCTAACTTATCAAAACTAGATAATGTTACAACATCGGCTCCAGCTGGGGACTGCTTCCCCCCGTGGGATGCAAAGAACAAGCAGATCTAAGTGCCTTCTCCTCGGGCTATGGAGTCTTTGCTGAAATAGATACTCAGTTGCAATTTACAAAAATAAATAAACTCTATGAATATTTACAGATGATGAGTGAATGAAGAATCAATACTAAATGTAGTGTTTCAGGTATCTCCCATTGACTGGAAATGATGAATACTCTCCTTCCAGATTCTGTGGAATAAAAGTATCGTTCCCTTTGACTTGTGCAATGATGAATGGACCAAACCAGAGGTTGTCAAATTTTGCATGCTTTCCTTTATCTTCTCTCCCTATATCCCACCTGAGCACTAGGTCACCTTTCTTGAAATTTCTCTCTCTAGCCTTTCTGTCAAACAACTCTCTCATCTTGTTCTAGTATTTCCTTAGCTTGTACTAAATTTCATCCCTGTTTTCATTCAATCCAATTATTTGATTAATCCTTCTTGAGAAATCATCTTTTTCTTCATAAGATTTTTGGAGGAACCTCATAATAGGTAAAGCTAAATGAGTAGGAAAAACTGCTTCCTTGCCATAAACTAATTGGAAAGGAGACTTGACTGTCGATCTTTTAGGAGAAACTCTATTTGCCTAAATGGCATGAATAAGATGGACGTCCCAACTCTTTTTATGGTATTCAAGAGTCTTCTTAATGACCTTAACTAAGCTCTTGTCGGAAGCCTCTTCTAGCCCATTACCCCGTGGGTAGTATGGTGTAGAATGATGTAAAAGGATTGAATACTTTTGACAGAATTCAATCATCTTAACACTGCTGAAAGCTGCTGCATTATTTGTACCAATGTTGAGGACATCCAAATCTTGACAGGATGTTTTCTTCAAGAAATTTAATTACAACAGTATCAATATCATTCTTCACCAGTATGGCTTCTACCTACTTGGTAAAATAGTCTGTGGCAGTTAAAATCCATCTATTTTGATTGCTTGACTGTGGATGAATTTATCCTATAAAGTCTAATCCCCATTGAAGAAAAGGAACATCAAATGATACTGGAACCAAGGGAAGTGCTGACAATTTCTATTTTCCTGCAAACAATTGGCATTATTTGCAACTTCTTACTCTTGCCCCAACTTCTTTGAAAAGTGTGGGCCAATAGAAACCTACTTTTAGAATTTTGTAGGTTGTTGCTCTCCAGGCATAGTGTCCACCACAAAACCTTGCATGGAACTGGTCTATAATACCTTCTGTTTCATTTTCTGATAAGCACAAAAGAAGGATATTAAGAGGGTCTTTCTAGTACAAATTAGCATTAATAATGCAGCATTTTATTGCTTTAAGCTTGAGGGCTTTGCACTGTTTCAAATTTAGCTCAGCTGGACACTGAAAATTTCTAAAAAACTACACAATATCATAATACCAATCATAAAATATATATTTGTGATCTATATGAACAAGAATGGCTTGATTTGAAGGAAGAGGTTCTTGTGGATTCTTCCCTGATGACATTAAGGAAGGTTCTTGTGGAGTCTCTCTTGATGACATTTCAGAAACCGGATTTATCCCCAATACTTTATGGTTGGATTCAACTAACAATTTGGCTAGGCCTTGGCCTTTTACTAGCTTTGTGGTTTTTATTTCAGGGTCAAATTCAAGGATTTTAGCAATCCATCTCTCTCTTCTCCCATCAGTATCAGGTTGAGTCAAAACAATTTTAACTACATGATTAGGGACATAAGCTATGATGTGTGAATGTAGGACATAGGTTCTAAAGGCTTTGAGGGCTTGAATCAAGGCATAAGATTGTTTTTCAATAATATCATACCCAAGTTCAACATCTCCCATTACTTGTTAAAAGAAGGCTATGGGCTAGTCATCACCATTTGTATTCTTCTGTAAAAGTACAACATCTAAATTTGTTTTAGATGCAAAAGAAAATATGCTGAAGGGTGAAGAATAGTTAGGGCTAGATAATGTAGGGGCCTCAGTTATAGCCTTTTTGATCCGGTCAAAAGCATACCTAGCAGGGACTGTCCATTTCACTTTGTTATTTTTCTTAAGCATATATGTTATATCTTTAACTATCTTAGCATAATTTGGGATAAACCTTCTAAGAAAGTTAATCTTTCCAAGGAAGGTTTGAAACTCTTTTTTATTCCTTGGCAGAGATAAGGTCTGAATAGCTGAAACTCTCTTTGGTTTAACTATCACTCCCTCCTTGGAGATAATATGCCCTAATATTTTCCCTTCCTTCACAACAAACAAAGATTTCTTCGGATTGATTGATATGCCAAATTTCCTGCACTTGTCGAAAACCTTGCTCAAGTGTTTTAAATGACTTTCATCAGAATCAGAGAAAACAATTAAATTGTCTAAATAAATGACAGTAAATTGAGATGTTTTACCTACAAATGAAAGGTCCATGGCTCTTTGGAAAGTGGCGCCAACATTGGTTAACCCGAATGGCATTCTGGCACACATAAATGTACCCCATGGTGTGGTGAAAGCAGTTTTGTCTTGGTCAGCTTCACCTACCATGATCTGATTATAACCAGAAAATCCATCAAACATAGAGATCCTATAGGCACCTGAAACTTTTTGAACTAGATGGTCCATTTTAGGCAATGGATAGTTATCTTTTAAGGACGATTTGTTCAGGTTTTAGAAATCTACACATAGCCTAATTTCACCAGTCTTCTTCCTAACAAGAACTAGGTTGGCTACCCAATTAGAATACCTTAAAGGCACTATGATATCAGCATCGAGCCACTTTTTAAGTTCCTTTTCAATGGTTGGAAATAGTATGGGATTAATTCTTCTTAACTTTTGCTAAAAGGGTTTTTCTTCTGGTTTCAAAGGAATCTTATGCTCAATCAAAGATGTGTCATAAGTTTTCAGTTCATTATAAGACTAGGAAAAAACATCTTTATAGTTATTATGAAGATTCAGGTATTTTACTTTAACATTCGAAGGTAAAGTTGAAGACAATTTAACATTTCTCACATCATCCAAAGTCCCAATATTACATTCTTCAATTTCCTCTTCAGGTAAGTGAAACAAAGGATTTTTAGAAACATTATTATTATCGAATAGTTTTTCCAATGGGACTAATCCTTTAGGGATACAATTATTAGATAACTGTATGATATCATGATCAAGAATTTTAGGACTGAATGATGTTTCTAGAATCCGTTGATCTAATTCTTGGATAACTTGTTGATCTTCTTCAATTTGCATATTCGAAAATTCATCAATGACTTGAAGAAACGATTTTAATTGTTCACCATCTTCAAAAATCTACCAATGTTTAAGGCTATCAGGAATTGATGGCCAATACTTGACTTGGATTTGATATTCTGACAATACTGGCTCATGCATTTTGAAGGAGCTTGCTGAGACAACTAGTGAATCAACATGCATGTTTTCATCTCTGGGAATAATAGTTATGTTAAAAACTTGGTAGAAATTCTCAATTGCATCCCAAGCTTCATTTCTGTAGGACCTAAGCATTGGGTGTTTAGTTTGGCATAAATTTCTAACTTGGTTTACTATAAGCTTAGAGTCAGAAAAGACACTCAATTTTTGGACTTTTAGACTCCTAGCTAACTCAAGACCAAGAAGAAAAGCCTCATACTCAGCCACATTATTAGTGACTTCAAATTCAAGTTTACATGACTGAGTTATGTTTTCTTTATTTGGTGATATAAGAACAATTCCTGCTCCTGCTCCTTCCTTTGAGCAAGAGCCATCAAAATAAAGTTTCCAGATATCTGATTCTACAATTTTAGGCTGGGAAACGATATTTTCAATGGAAAGTTGAGTGTTTGATGCATTTTGTGAAGACAAGTGAAAACAACCAAAATCTTGATCTACTGCATAGATAGGGTGGTTCTTTGCTTGATCAGACCTACAAACAATATGAAGGAAACATACTTCCCTATATAACCTTAAGTGCTCACCTCCATAGACTGGGGTAATATCAAAAGACATTTCCATCTGAAGTGACCCTCCAAGTTTAGCACATCATGATCTAGATAGAAGCATGCCAAACTTGGCAGGAATATCAGTGACAACTATGTCTAAAACTATACTTTTGACAGGTATTTGAGCTAAGGTCACAACTAGGTCTTTGATCAATCCTAGGCATGGTACTTTCTTTGAGTCAAAGGTGTAAAGGTCATGATAGTTACGGGTGACTTGTAACTGAAGCTGGTCCATTATTACCTTTGGCATAAGGTTATGAGAGGCTCCAGAATCTAGCATACAATTATACAAAAGAAAATCATGAGCTTTTAATGTTACATAAAATGGTGGAACAATTTCATCAATCATATCCAAACTAGGGCCAAATACAACTGAGGGTTTTTCATCCTACAGACTAATAACATCTCCCTCAGCATCTACACTAGAAGACTGTATCCATTTAGAAACTTGAATTTTGTAACCAAGATTTTTGGAAAGTTCAACTAAAGGTATAGGAATCTTGACCCTTTCCAATTCCTTTTCAATATTAAAAGTAGTCAAAACTGACTTATGCAGGGTTTCAGTGGATGACTCTGTACTATGAGGGGTTGAAGTTTGTGTTTGAATGGTTTTCACTGCAGGTTCGATTATGTTGGTGGATTTTGGAGGTCTACCAAGACCTGATCTAGGTCTTAGATCATACCTCTTATTCAATTCTACAATTAAAAATTCAGAGAATGCTTGGTAACTGGAAATTTGAGTATCTCATACTTCTAGTTCGAAAGACTGAGATGAAGATGAAGGAACTATGGCCATTTGTATTCTAAAGAATCAATATTATTGATATCTTCAGTAATTAAAGAGCTTGTATCTTGTGGCTGTTGATCATCAATAAGCAAGGGTGGCTATATATTTTGGTTAGAACTTGGTCTCTGAAGAATTTACATTTGAGAAGCTCTTCTGAATTGAGTTTTAGATTGAGGTCTAACAAAATTTTGTTGAGGAGCTCTAGGCTGAGTTTCAATTTTTGAAATTCTGTTAGAAAGGTTCCTAAGCAAAGATGTAATTTCATCAATTTTTTGATCTTCTAGTTTAGATTTGGAGGAGGATGAATCATCTATCTTAGCTTTCAGTTTTCTTTCTTCTTTTTCTGCTTTATCCTTAAGTTTACCAGAAGCTGACCTATTGGCTTCTACCTCTATAACATTTGTCTGCATGTCTTCTAAGGTATTATAAAATCTTTCTCTTAGCATGAATGCAAAGTCATCATCAAATTATTTAGAGAATCTGACCATTGCAGCTGCTACTGGTGGTTTACAATCAGCAGGCATTTTATGATAGAGCCTATTGAATCTTTTAATGAATTGAACAACTGGTTCTCCTGGGTTTCTCTTTAGTTCCTCAAATTCAGTAAGGAAGTAAACACGATCTTTACTTACCCCCCATTGACTTTTGAAGATGGTTATGAGCTCATTCCAGGTTCTGATAGAGTCAGCACTGATTTGCCAAAACTAGATCCTAACATTTCCTTCTAGGGACTATACAAATAATCTCATATAAACATTTTCCTCTTCAATGTTCATATTGTCAACAAAATCTAGGAAGGCTAACACATGATCTTCTACTGAGGGTCCTGTTTCTCCATTAAATCTTGGCAAATGCTTTAAGTATCCATCAGGGAAATTTCCCAAGTTTGCAGGGAGAACTAGGGCAGCATACCTAGCTTGAACAATGGGTCGAAAAGCCATGACAACAGAAGGAGTATGGGGTGTATGAGTGGATTTTGATGAGGAAGAGGAAGATGATGAAGACGAAGAAGTTGAAGACGAGTCAGTAGGTGTATTATTGTGTGGAGGAGAGGGAGGAGACCTCTTTAAGGGTTTGAAAGGGGTTTTAATAACCAATTTCTGAACTCCTGGTGGGAAGTCTTCCTTATTTTCAAATAAAGGATTCGAGTAGACAAAAAATGTCTCTTCAAAATTAGTTGAGGATGATGGAATAGAACAAGGAGTTGGATTAATGAAATATTGAGGTTTGAATTCAGGTAAATGTAAATCCAATTCTTCCTCAGATGAAGGTGATTTGATAGGAATGGATGGAAGTTGATATGTTTCAAGTGATTGTATTAAAAATGCTGATGGAAGGTATACTCCTCTAGAAATAAGATCAAAGACCCTAGGAGGTAGTTTAATCCAATCAAGGTGAGTTGGTATAAATTAGAATGGATCTACATATGGAATGCCTTAAGGGTGTAAAGCTAAAGAAGAAGAAGGTGTTATACGTCTCCCGCTTGAAGAGGATCCCCTAATGAGTCTTTCTGGGTTTGGCAGAGGGTTAACAATATCAGAATCAGAACGTGATCTTGTATGCTTATAGGAAGCCAGCTTGGACCAGTGGACTCACCAGGTGAAAGATTTTGACCTATGACCTTATCCTTTATTCACCTTAAAGGAAAGGGAAAATCGTTTCCCCAGGAAAAATTTAACTTTCACTACTTTTCTTCCTCGACAACATTGCCAATTTGATGTTGTCCTTTGAGATAACCTAAGGTCAATTGGCTATGCCAAAGCATCTAAAATATTTTGTTTGATTTTAATGGTTGGATGACCAGTGAACTACTTTTTAACATGTGCTTTAAACTTATAAAGAACTTTAATAAAAAAAAGGTTGTTCTTTAGATACATATGGTTATTTTGATTTTAAATGTGACGGATAAGAAGAATATAGAGAAATATAAATGATTTAATATTCAGATAGAGTATTTCACCATTTATAAGCAGAAATTGAGAAAACTATGTTTTCTTAATTAACAAAATATAATCAAGTCATTTCAGAAATCTTGTGAAATTTAAATCCAAAGAGGAATTTACAAGAACAGACAGTCCTGTAAATTAATCTCTTAATTAAACTACAACTTCACAGCGAATTCAAAGTGAAAATGAAATTCAATTAAATTTTCAATCGGACGACTGTAAATGATATAAATTATATGAGGAATACATAATGAAAAAACATAAGAAAATAACTCACAGAGAGACAACCCATATGAAGTAAATCCAGAATCTTTTATTCAATAAAAAATGCTCTAGCTTAGTACAAATCTGTCTGGTAACTAGCTCAAGGGTGCAACCCTGAATACTTCGACAGAATGAAGTATTTAAACAAAAATACAAAATATTACAATCAATGCCTGAGTGACGAGGCATGCTATTATTACTTAAAATTTAATAGAAAGAGAAGCAATTCGGTCCAAAAGAATGAATCTGAACATCTGACCCTACTTTGATGGAAAACTGTTGCTGAGTGGCCACTATTCTGGTGCTGCGTTGGCCAAGCTGATTTATCCTCTAATCTTGATATTTTCACATCTTTTCCCACCGTTATTCATTTGGAATTGATATTTTAGTTACTCTACGGTAGATCTCATCTACCTCAGTATACTTGGAAAAAGTTGGTTTTACAGTAAAAATATGTTTTATCTCATTCTGAATAAAACATATGTTACTGATGGCCTCGTAGAATGCCCTGCCTGTCATGGAACCTTTGATGTTGGAGGACTTGGTTGTGTCCTTGGCGATGTCCTGTAGCTTCTTCAAGTAATCCTCCATTGGTCATTAGCTTATCATTGATGACAAAAAATGAAGGCGAACCCTTCTTGTTTAAGGCATCAATTCTTGTGAAAAATTTGTTGACTGCAATTTCCAGAGTGTGACACTTCTTAGTTAACTGTACTACCAAATTATTTTTAGTTAAGACTTTCTTTACCTCTAGAGTGGTTTCAGTCCTGTTGCTTAGGAGGCTTATGGCTGGATGGACAAACATCTCAGTAAGCTATTTGTAAGCATATTCCTTCTGCTCTTTCATAACCAGAGTGGTGAAGAAAATGACCGAATGCTGGTTTCCTTTCTCATCCAGCTTTTGCAATGACAAGTTCATGTTGTCCCCTTGAAAATATAGGAACATGTAGACTAAGACATAGGCATATTTGAATACCTCCTCTGTAGGAAACTTGAACAACTGTTGATGGATAGAATCTGCAAGGAAATGGCTGAAATTAAACACAATTGAGGGCTTAACATCATTAGAAAAGATGGATAAAAATCCTATAATGGTGTCATCTACCATTTGGTCAGAGTAGTAGCCAAGGAGGTAGGAAATGACAATGATTATCTGCTTGGCTCTCTCAAGGAATATGGATGAGGGATAAGGAGGATTTTTCTTTGGTAATGCAACATCTTGTGTTAAGAATAATTCAAGAGTTTGGGCTCTCTTAGAAAAGTCTAATTTCTCGTATATTTCAACGAGAGCCTCATAGGAAAATGGGGTAGCATTGCTGACTGTGGGGGATTGCATCATTTGATCAATAACCTGAGGGGTTATGGTGAATAGAATTTGTCCATTGGAATTGACTATGGGCCTTTGGATTGGCAGATATGAGGCATGACATTTTCTAATGAAATCAGGAGTGTCGTGGGTACTAGGAAAGATGTAATGAGGTAGGTTTGACTCCCACAACTGGATATCATCTGATTTATCAATGTATTTATCTTCAAGCTATTAGTGCCTAGATTTACCTCAAGCTGAAAAGGTAGGATCCAGGGCCAACATCAAACCACGCTCAGCCTGGTAGCTAGCCCTACCAGGTCAGGAGAGGGCTCTCTCCAGGTCAATTTCAACAAATAATGATCTATTGTGGCTTGATATGACTAAAATATCTTCTGATTTTAGGCTAGGTATAAGTGTAAGAGAGTTTGATAAAATGGTGATTTGTTGGCTCAAAGGGAAAGACACATTTTGGGGTGCAGGGATTGAGGCTCAGTTCTGCAGAGATCTCGATGAGGCAAGGTAGGCAATCGTTTTGGCACTTAAATTTTAGTGAGATGGAAGGAAAATATAGGTGAGGTGTTGAAGAGGGCAAGAGAAATCATGAATCCTCCCCAAACAGTTGAAAACATCAAACAACTAAAGCAAACTTCAAGTGGAGCATTGCACTTTCAATGAATTCTACTTACACTCTTGTTTGTTTAGTTCAGAAGAAATAAGATAGAAATGCAATCACATAAACAAATTAAAAATCACAAAGAGAAGCACTGTACCAAGACAAATTGCCACATGAATCCCAAAGAGTGTTGCAAATCCTGGTCTCAATTCCTTAGCCAAAATATTGAAAATGAATGTATAATGAAGCTCAAGGCTTTCTCAAGAGTCCAACCATGCTAATGACTGAAAAAACATAAGATATAGGCAAACAACAACTCATCCTAGCCTCTAGGGGTCGAGCTCATGAGTTTAGGAGCTGTTCCAACTAATTCTAAACTGAGAACTACAAATTAGGCAGTGGAACAACTTGCCTCTATAAATTAGGGAACTAATTCATTCAGTTGCAAACTACCTTTTCATGGATGAATCTACCTCCATAAGTGAAAATTAAACATAATTACATCAAGATCCATCAATTTGCAGGAAATTAGATCATAAGTTTGACATTAAGAAGGAGAAAAGTCAAACTGTCAAAGAACTAGGCAAAAAATAGAGTATACTTGGTCAAACTGGGAAAAATTTCTCCAATGCGCCGCATTGATTTCTCTATGTGTAGCGCTTGTTTGCAGCCACTTTTTAAGGCCTTCCTGGTGTGAAAATTCACTCCAAGTGTGCTTGCTGGAAAGGTCTGCCTGTGTACTTTCCAACCCAAGTGGAATTTTTCAATTTGGCCTCCATTTGCCCCTTCGAAAGTCCATTCTCCGGACACTGCCTCCTGTGTGTCAAAATAGGGGAAATGAGGTCATTTTTTGAGTGTTTTTGACCTTTTTGAGGGCTCAAAACCTACCCAAATTTCTTGGCCATAGGTAGGCAAGCATAAGTTTTCATGCCAAATCCAAAAATGCTGAGTTTTTGTGATTTGGAGGCTCCTAGCAAAAGCGAGCGCCACGTGGTGCGGCGCATTGGGCAGAAAAAGCTTGTTTTTGCTCAAAAATTTCTAGTTCTGCACTTTCTCTTAGTATTACCTATGGTTCCGTACCCATTGGTCATGTATCCAGCGGACCTGACCGCACATTTTCTGTGTTAAAGGTGCGGACCATTGAGTGCACCGCGCCTTTTTGAGGCCTTCCCAATGTCCAAATTGGGCGTGGGATAGCTCGTTGGAAATATTATTGAGTCTACTTTCCAACCCAACTTGAATTTTTTAATTTAGAGTTCATTTACACTGTCAAAAGTAAAATCTCCCAAGACTGGTCAAAATGTGCAAAATGAGGCTGCCTCAAGGCAGAGTGATGTTGCAGTCAACTTTTGAAGGTCTTCCTCAACCCCAAATTGAGCTCATTGGAAATACTTTGTGTCTAGTTGTCATTTGACTCATCAAGAAAGTCATTTGGCCAACCAAGCTAGGAGAAATATTGATTTTCCCAAGGTCACTTCAGAGGTGCATCAATTCTACTGAGGCAACTGTATTTTTGACATTTCTCTAAAACCATGACACCTGTGTAAAAAGTGAAGGATGTTTTTATTCCTTGGCATAGTTTGGACAAAAACCTCTCTCAGGTTTCCAAAATTAATCTTTTCTTGCTCAAAAACATCATCAGAGTAAAACCTATCCCGATTTGTGGAACAGGGGATTTGTCGAAATGAAGTGAAATGAAGGGGATAAGGGGCTTCTAAATTCTTGAGAAAATATTTGGAAGTAGGGAGGGATGTTACGAAGTAGAGGAAAGTGGAATTTTAGAGATTGAGTGAGGGTAAGAGGTCAAAAGGGAAAAACACAGGTCTAGCCTAGAAAATTGCCAAGTTGTAGCAAGAAACTAGGGTTTGTGCGAAAATGAGGAAATTGAGGGATATCAGTGATGGGAAGTGTTTAATAAGGTACATTAAGGATAGGGGAAGGTGTATGAACATCAGGATACAAGTTTTGCTGATGATTTGACCATCCAAGAGAAATTACCTTCAAAACCCTAGGAGAGGGAAATGAACCTTACCTAGGCACAACTGAAGCATGAAAAAGGTGTAAAATGACCCATTGGAACTTGACATGACGATGAAAACCCTCAGAATGATGGTGCACTCAGCTGAATGGTGACATGGACAGACATTTGGACAACTTTGAAAGGAGTAAAAGCAAACCCTAGACCTAATGCCTAGTGACCAAATTTTACTTAAAGACTCACTGAAATGACAAAATTTGACCTTGACACCTTAAAATCACTTTGTAAGAGCATGTTTGATCACTGGAGGAAGGCTACAAAGACTGACGCTAACACAAGCCAGTAGTAAATATCGAAGAGGTCAAGCTCACAGATTGTTTCATGGATCTTGTAGTGTCTATTAGCTATAGGGATATGATGAAGATCTATAGGAGGATAGATCAGAGGGTTAAAAATTTCATCTGGTCCTTTGTCCTTAGGAGGCATGATGGCTAAGACTGATAGTGAAAACTTTGATTAGGAAAGGAGACAATTCACAGACAGACAGAAAGTTCCAGGGCTAGGAACAGAAAGAATAATTTGAAAATGATGAGACAGGTAGTGTCGCTGGTAGTTGATAGTGTCCGGATCTGGCGAGAAACCTTTAATCATAACAATGGCAGTGATAAAACAAGAATTTTTTAACCTGTAAACAGACAAGAAGAAGGTTTATATAGAGTTTTGGTTTTCCATTGGTGGCTCGGGTCCATTGAGTTAACGGCTGAGCAAATTAAATGCTTAACAAATTGATTATGGAGGTAATGGATATTATTTGATGGGGTTAACAGACATATGAGTTGGCAACAGAGGAATGGCAGATGCACAATAGTTAGGTAAGTGGTATCGGGAATAAGGAATTCAAATTTTTGGAGGGGGGGTGAGAGGTTTGTGGTTTTTCTCATGGGGGATTCGAAACACTGTGGAGCTACCACGTAGGGGCAGGCACAGTTTGGTATACCACCCATTTCAGAACCCCCACCCGGCAATAAAGCTTGGATGGCGAGGGGGGGCTAAAATGGCATGAGGGCTATCAGATGAGAGGTGATAGGCGGAGATGAAGAGTGATATGACAGAGAATTAACGTGATGTGACGGGATGAATTGATGGGTTTGAGAATCAACATTTAATGTGAGGTTAGGAAAAATGGAATATAAGGGGGGTATGAACTTAGGGAAATGATATGATGGGAATGAATTGGTGGAGGAATGATACGGGATTAATACTTAGGATATGGGTTTTTTCAAAACTTAGGATAGTATTAATATCCAAATTAAGCATATAAACCTTAGAGTAACCTTCACTCTTCTTTCAATTTCTTCTGCACATGAAAACACAATGGATGTTTGATTATGGCGCATTTAGACTAGTAGCCTGTGCATTTTCAAAAACATAAAATGAAGCTTTCCTTTTCTTTTGCTTCCCTAACATTTTATTTTCCTTTGCCTTCTTTATTTAGGGCAGCTAAATCCTAACATTTTATTGATATGGATGCCTATAAAACATCAAATTTTCCTAACATTTTAACTTTTCATTCTTTTTCATCCATATCCTATCTTAACATTTTTTCAAAATTATTTGACTAATATGCTAACTTATCAAAACTAGATAATGTTACAACACCCTATATGAAGCATTAATAATTTAGCAAAAAAGAAATCAAAATACTAATTTCCCAAGAAAACAACTCAATATCCATCAAGCCCACTTGCAAAATAGCTAGATGACAATTTTTACACAAAAATGGAAGAAGACGTTAACAAATGGGATTTGAAGGAAGTGATCTCCACTTTCAAGTTCCTTATCTAGAAAATTGAAGGTGTCACAAAGATGACTAACATTCCTCACTTTCCTACCCAACTTCAACAATTCAATAAATGAATATCGATACACATTCTTCTTTAAGTTTGATGTTCTCTACAAGACTTAGGACTATGTCTCTAATGCAAAAAAACATAAAATCTTACCTACCACACTAAAAAATGATGCATTATGATGGTTCATGGGGCTATGAGGATATATTATCATATTTTGGATAGATATGAAGACCAACATCCTTAAAAAGTACTAAGATTACTACAAGGAAAGGTTTAGAAGGAAGAATTTTTGTGGATGATCCAAAGGGAGGAAGAATGCTTGGGGGACTATGTCAAATGCTTCAAATACAACTTGTAGTGGTCAATGTAGAATTATTTGGATCATGAGACACTGAGGGTTCTATTATTGAGAGGAATTAAATATGAATGTATAAACATCCTCAACAAATTGAGCAGTGGTGATGTATCTCAACATAATTATGATGATATTTTGTGTCAAAGGTACTCCATAGGCACATCATGGCTAAGGAAAGGACCACAAGATATACTGGATAACGTAAAAGAAACAACTAGAGGAGGAATCATTAGAGTATAAATTGAAAACTTGTTATAAGACTTTGAGATAGACTTACTTAGCTCTCTAAGATCCCAACAAGATACACTACAAAGGGAAAGGAAAAGAGGAAGCAAAATTTGCATTAGCAATATGTTTTCAAAAATGTAAGAGGAATAACACATTGAATGAGTTTATGCTAAATCAAGTGGATATTTGTGTAATATATGAACAAGATCATGCCACTACTTATCTATACATCCCTACTAGAATTAAAGGTAGCATATCAAGAAGCAAGTAGTGAAATGGTGCCATTTCATTTTACCACGTTGATATGTTTGTGGTAGGAATTACCTCAAAGGTATGATTCCCAATCAATATTAATATTACAATTCATATTAGACTAACCCTTCAATGCAATTCTATCCTCTATAATGATGCCCTTCAAACTCTTAATGGATGGCTCCTCCACTCGTAATCATCATTGGAAACAAGGGTGGAGAAACCCATCTTTTGGAGTTGTCAACAGTATCCACCATAACCACAAATGTAATTACTTATATAGAATCAAATGTAACATCAACCTTAGCCTCTCTTAAACCAAAATATTCTACATGACCAGTTCCTAACTGTACCAACAATAAGCCAACCCATCTAACACATGTTGTTGGCCTTACTACTTAACCCACTTACAATATAAATAAATGGATTCCTCCAATGAAAATTGAAGATTATGAAGAAGAAGTTCGAGAAGAACCATCACCTGAAAAATCTTGTGAAATCCCTATAATACCTAAAAACCTTAGAACAAATAATTAGTTCCTCCATACATGGAGAGATTAAAATTAGAAAAACCTATTGCCTAGCTAGAGTTTGATTTTATAGCAAAGCTCAAGAATGTGTGTTGTCATTCCTCCAAGTTGTTAAATATGTCCCTATCTACTCCAATGAATTTAGCGAATTATGCTTGAAAAATATGGGTAGGAAGAGGAAGGATCCTTAGACAATCCATCTAGTCAGGAAGTTAGCAGTTTTTTTTTTTTTTTAATGGGGGGTGGGTGGGGTTTCTCACATCCCAATAATCATAACCTGTTATATAAATCGTTAATCTATAAATTAATAATTTAGTTATTTCTAACATGTTGATCGAATTAGAACTAGCCATTAATGCCATGGCCTAATATATTATGAAATAATTAAGATTATTGGGCCTCAAACAAACTTCCATTATGTTACAACTTACTGATTGGTCTACCATAAAAATAAAGGAAATCTTGGAATATATTGTTATATCTTTATATTTCCAGGAGTACCCTACTAATTTCATGGTTTTATAGCCCAAATCTACTTTAGGAGGTTATCTCTTAGTCTTGGGTTGACCATGGATTACAACTGCAACTACCTACACTAGTTGTAGGTTTGGAAATATGATCATATCCCATATAAATTATACCAAAAAAGCTTAGACTCTAGGCCCCAAATAAGACCAATATTGATCTTGAAGCCCCATTTTGGGTATATGGGGATGAAATTGATGATGAGGAGGTTGTTTTCCAAGTCCTTATAACTAATCAATATCTCATCTTAGGGATAAGATTGAGTATGAATAAGATAGTGAATTTATATCCTCAACTTACCCTCTGACGCAACACACTCTAAACCAAATACTAGAACCTATGTTCAATAATCCCTTTTAGAACTGGATGCATCACTAGAAGAGCATGGTTTTTACTCTAATGAGAATCATAACTCAACTACAAAGGTTATGGAGATAATATTTGGCATATTCTTAAACATCAATTAAGGTCTATCTAAATATTAGAAGGAATGGTTAATAAAAGTCTTACAAAAGCACAAATATGCCTTTGTTTTGGATTACGTCAACATGAAAAGAATTTGTCTTGGTCTTTGTAATCATCGTATCTACATTAAGGATGGCTCCCAACCCATTTTCTATCCACAATGACAAATGAAAACAACATTAAGGTATATAGTTAATGCACAACTACAAAAGCTACTCTTTGTAAACTTCATTTACCCTATCTTTGATATCCAATGGGTCTCTCCACTTTTCATTTATATACCCAATAAAAGTGGTAAATGGAGGATATGTGGAAATAACCAAGAATTGAATAGAGCTGCCCATGGACCACTTTCCATTATATTCATTGGCCAAGTGCTAGATGAATTTGTTGGAAAGAGACACTTTCTTTCCTAGATGGACTCAATGGCTACAATCAAATTCTGATCACTCTAGAAGACTAAGACAAGACTATATTTACCTATCCATATGCAAATTTTTCCTATTGAGCATTACAATTTGGTCTCTACAATACCTAACTACGTTCCAATGGGTAGTATTAGGAATATTTTATGATTTAAGTCATGACAATGTGGAAGTGTATATGGATGATTTTACAGCTTACGGAGATGAATTTGACATAGCTTTGGAAAAAGTACGTAAAGTGTTGGAAAGATGCAAAGAAATGAATGTGGCCTTTAGAAAAAATAATGTGCAATGGTGTTGGCCAAGGGAATTGCCTTGGGACACTACATCTCTTCAGAAGGTATAAAAGTGAATCAAACTAAAATATATGTGATTTTAAGTTTTTTACCTTGATAAATAGAAAGAGAGGTATTTATACTATTAGGATATGCTAGTTATTATAGACATTTCATTGATTTTTTTTCTAGAATAGAGCATCCATTGTTTTCATTTCTCACCAAGAGTCCTAATTTTGTATGGATAAAAAACTACCAACATTATTTCGAAGAAATAAAAAAGTATTTGAATTACATGTCTTAAAAGGAGAAAATTTGGTCCTTCCCATTTAATAACCCTACAAATGCCTCATATATTTCCATGGGAGTTGTATTAGGACAACAAGAAGGGAACAACACTTATGCCATATATTTTATCAACATGAATCTTACTACAACTAAATTGAACTATATTGTGATAGAGAAAGAATTCATTACTATAGTTCATGCTATAAATAATTTTTGGCATTGCATAACTAGGTTTTATATGATTTTGCACATTGAACACTATACAATAACATACTTAATGAATAAATATATTACTAATGCTAGAATGAATATGTGGCTATTATTATTACAAGAGTTTCGTGTTACCATCATAGGTAAGTTGGGAAAATCCAATGTAGTAGTTGACTTCCCTTAACACAAGTGGAAATGCAATGTCAGTAAAGGATACTTTTCTTGATGAACACATTTACATAGTATCTACTAAAACACTTCAATTTGTATATATTGCTAACTATTTGGTCATAGGGAAGATTCCACCATAATTTTCATAAAATGAAAAACAAAGATAGAGTGAGAGGTTTTCGTAGATAGAAGGGTATATTTTCCACATAGGACCAAAAATCATTGTTCGACATTGTGTGGGGGAAAATGAGATCTATGACATCCTAAAAGTGTGTCATGGTGGACCCTATTATGGGCACTTTGATAACAAGAGGATAGGCCATAAATTACTCCATATTGGGTACTATTGGTCAATTATATTCTTCGATGCTAAAGAGTATGTAAAAAGATGTGACACTTGCCAAAGGATGGGATACCCAGTAAGGGAAAATGAAATGATTCTACAAACACAACTAGTGGTATATCCCTTTGATAAGTGGGCCTTTTATTTCATAGTTCACACTAATCCCCCATCCTCAACATAATTCCTATATCTCAGTCTACATAGACTATGTTGCAAAATGGATGGAAACAAGTTCACTCCCAAGAGCTATAGATAAAATTGTATTAAATTTTATCTATGGAGAAATATTTATTAGATATCAGGAGATCATCACAAATGGAGGCACTCAATTTACCTCAAAGTAAATTAGAACAATTTTAGAGCTCTACCATATAAAACAAAGGATAACTACACCATACCACTTGTAGGCCAATGGATGGGTAGAAAGAAGAAACAAAATACTTGAGGCCATGATCACAAACTTAGTTTAGCTTCATCTCAAGGATTGGGCTAACAATTTTTTTGAAAGCCTTGTGGGCTTATAATACCCCATCGAAAAACACCATTAGGTGTAGTCCATATGAGGTTTTGTATGTTAACAAGATATACTACTTGTTGTATAATAATTTTTCGGAAGAAATCACATTGAAGATTTTGGTCAACGCATTTCGAACCAACAAGTGTGGTTCATCTTCAGGACACGATGAAGAACAGATCTAGGAAGAGGGTTAAATAGATAAACAAGTCAACCTAACAGCTAGAAGATAACGACTATATTTGACTGGGGGAGATAACGACTATATTTGACTCGGGGAGGGAAAGATGAGTTTTTTTTTTTTTTTTAAATGATAATAAAAGATTAAAAGAATTTTACTAGCCATTATGTTATGTTCAATTAATATGTTATATTTATATTATAAATATTTAAATGTATAAGGTAAAGGTATCTAAATATGTAATATGGTTATCAAAAATATATTTATTCTTGTCTGCTTATATTAGACTTAATTTATATGATAATCAAAGAAAAATAATAACCAATTTATATGTTATATTCAATATATTAATAAATAATATATATATTTTATATATTTAATATATAAATATAATATAGTAACTAATATCTATATATATAAATATGTGTAGAATGGTTATTTATGTAATAATAGATTAATAGATATAATTAAAATTAATTATTTATAACAATCTAAATATTCAAAGAAACTAAAGATTAGGGTTTTAGATCTATTTAATTCATTTTAATTTGTTAAAATGAAATATATTAGACTATCAAAAGATTAGACTATTAATAAGGAATATGAAACTGGTCGTTCTATTAACCAGAGGATTAAGGAACACGCTGCTGATATCAAGCACGGAAGGACCTTTAGCCGAACATGTGGAGAATACCAAGCATCATATATGCATTGAAGAGGCTAGGGTTATCGCTAAGATTCCTCATTTCCACCATTGCAAGTTTAGGGAAGCCATTGAAATTGAGAAGTCTTCCAGTAATATTAACAGGGATGATGGATGGAAAATTAGTAGTTGTTGGATTCCCGCCCTCTCGTCTTAGTCTTTGTCTAGGCCCGATTTTTTTTTTCACATCTAATTCCTTATTAATAGTCTAATCTTTTGGTAGTCTAATATATTTCATTTTAACAAATTAAAATGGATTAAATAGATCTAAAACCCTAATCTTTAGTTTCTTTATATATTTAGATTGTTATAAATAATTAATTTTAATTATATCTATTAATTATTATTACATAAATAACCATTCTACACATATTTATATATATAGATATTGGTTACTATATTATATGTATATATTAAATATATATATTATTTATTAATATATTGAATATAACATATAAATTGGTTATTATTTTTCTTTGATTATCATATAAATTAAGTCTAATATAAGCATACAAGAATAAAAATATTTTTGATAACCATATTACATATTTAGATACCTTTACCTTATACATTTAAATATTTATAATATAAATATAACATATTAATTGAACATTACATAATGGCTAGTAAAATTATTTTAATATTTTATTATCATTTAAAAAAAATAAAAATAAAAAAATTCTCATCTTTCCCTCCCCGAGTCAAATATAGTCATTATCTCCCCCAGTCAAATATAGCCGTTATCTTCTAGCTGTTAGGTTGACTTGTTTATCTATTTAACCCTCTTCCTAGATCTGTTCTTCATCGTGTCTTGAAGATGAACCACACTCGCTAGTTCGAAACACGTCGACCAAAATCTTCAATGTGATTTCTTCCGAAAAATTCTTATACAATATGATATGGATCACAGAAGCTTGAATTCGAAGATATACTACTGTTATAAATCGAGGTGAATACTTCAAGAACTGCATTGCAATTATGCATGGACCTATCAGAAGCATAATGCCAGATACTCTAGAAGATTAATGAATTCGATGAACTTTTCCAGTTTTCCGTACATCATACATATGTTATTCAATAGAAAAGGTCTAAGTGACATGATAAGTTCATACAGGAGAAGGATTTTTTAGTTGGAGATTGAACCTACTATTTAAATCTAGATTTAACGACTTTAAAGGAAATTTAATTGATGATTAGGAGCCTATGAGATTGAAACTATATACAGCAATGGGTCCATAAATGAAAACGCCATGACTCCATTAATGGCTAATGGAAATTTACTTTGACTCTAGAAAAAACCACTATATAAAGCCTTCTTTAGGGACATAAACAATGGTTGGGCCAATAATTATCTTGATATTTCCATTAGAAGGATCCCTATCATCATTAAAAAAAGGGGGTAATAATTATCCAATTCTGAAAACCATATTGGGTGCAATTGGATACGTATTATGTGAGAACCAGTTTACTAGAATAAGATGCATATGTGTGCATGTGTGTGTGCGTGTGCGCACATGTGTGTGTGTGTGATTTCTATAATTATTTCCAAGTTGTAAGAACCATCAACACAATGAAATTAGGACTTGAAGAGTTGTTGCAACATGTGGTTGATTCTAGAACACCTCTAATTGTTGCAACATCTTCTATTGTTGTAACACCTCTTGTTGTTGCAACACCTCATGTTGGTGTAACACCTATTGTTGTATTGTTTTAGCACCTCACGATGTTGTTTCCACAACACCCCTAACAACATGATAACACTGAAGCTATAAAAACGTTGGTGCCACCCCTTAGTGTTGTTGAAGTTGTAACACCTCTGGTATTGTTGAAGCTATACACCTTCAATATTTCCAAAACTGTAACACCTCTAGTGTTGTCTAAGATGTAAAATATATGAAATAGTGATTTAAGTAATAACATCCCCAATGTTGTCAAGTCTATTACACCCCTAGAGCTACAACACATTGATGCCATAACACCACCAACTAACAAGGATGAAAAACCATGCAAATATTTCATATTGCATCAATGACATGTTATGACTCAACTACCCATGCACAATACCATGCGACATCACAACCACTAGCTTGGATCCAAAGATAATTGATTTCATCGACAGTAAGAATTTAAAGGTAAGCATGTTCCATTTCACATGATATTTTTTTGTTTAATTGACATAATTAATGACTTGTTGATTGTCACCTCATCACCCAATATATTCATTGGACTTCAAATGAAATGGGAAAATCCACAGTGATGTAGCCACCTCATCATTATCATGGCCCATCGTGCAATCCTACCATTATTATTTAACAATAGATTGTCATTAACTCCATCTATAACTTTTTTTTTATTATCTGGAGGAATTGGTAACACGATGGTTCTCGTACTAGCATGACACGGGGTCGATACCCATCAGCTGCCACTATAACCCCCAGGTGAAACCACCCATCCCCTGAGAATAGAGCATGGGTAAAGCAAGGATTGAACTTGTGACTTGCACAATGCCATGAATTCCTTAGTAGAACATTCGTTGGCTAGAATACCAAAGTCCTGGGAGCTAACTGCATATATAACGTTAACTGACACACCCTTTCCATTTTTAAAGTTGGTAATCCTCAGAATTTGCACTCTTCATCCAATGCAAAGATATATATACCCTCACTACAACAAATTTAGTTAGAGTTACAAAGCTTTGTTAATATTTGTTGCTAAGAAACCATAAAAGGTTCCTTAATATTTCATGAGCTCATAGATTCAATTCTCATGGAAGCATATGGTGATGTCTAAATAATTTTTGAAGCTACAAGATGGTTGGTTTATGTTGAGAGGCTGTAGGAGTTCAATGATGAGGTTTCCTTGGTATTTGAATTGAACTTATAACATAAAAAAACTACATATATAGGGTTGTTGGTAACATTGGATTAGAAAACAATAGGCATAATGTCAGGGTTGCCTCACAAGGGAGAGCACAAGTTTTCTTGAAAGGTGTCACTGTTAGGTGTAAAATATGAATTTTCATAGAATGGGAGGTGTTAATAAAGAAAAGAAATGGAATTAATAGAAAATAATTACCCATACCATGGGATGATGTGGCATTCTTCATTTAGAAATATTTTGCTTGTGAATGGCACCATGACATTATTTTTTGGTACCACTTGAAGCTTTTGAACCACTTATGAAAACAAAGGCTAGTTAACTTTCCTTTCTTTCTCTGGAAAATATTGCAGCATATGGAATCAATTGATCAAAAGGAAATATGACCCATGGATTTCCTCTCTCACCATAGCCTTATCAAATTTTGTGTAATACATTCATTAAAGTAGGTGGGAACACTTGAGGAAACCTTTTCAACCATCCTCAACTCTAAAAGAGTTGGAAGCTAGGGGAGAGGGTGTGATACGAGATAAATTGGAAGTTACAACTAAAAATATAGAGGAAGTTGAAATAAAAGTGACTATAACACCAAGGAAATATATAAGGCATCATGGAAGACGTAGGGCAATGCCACTAAGCATGTCATAATAGTGATATATAGATTATTAGTATTTTTCTACCAACAAGAATAATTTGGTCTATGAGGAAATGAGGAATTGCAAGATGGCCTAAGATAATAATCCTGGAGAATAAAAGGACAAAATTTTCAAAATGTGAAACCATTAACAAGGCCATAGAACCCATTGATCATATCAAGAAAATCCTCCTCAAGCAAAAGAATAAGTAGCCACATATAGGTGACCCTTGTCTAATACCATTGTATTTAACTATCATTCAATGAAATATTAAGTTAAGAGAAAATAATTATAGCTTGTATAGGATATTGAGAAACTTAAAATCTAAGCTCCAAGCTAGCTAGACTTGGGAGGGTTTCATTTCCTTTCCTAATTATTTGAGCTAATTGTTGGAAAATTTGAAGAACAAGGGATAAAATAAATCTTGTTAAAATAGTCCATAGGATAGAGAGTTTAAAAAAATGTGATAGAGGAACACAAATAGAGGACACCTTTGTAGAGGAAAAAGGGTTTCAAAAGAAAGAGGAGAATTCTAAACTAAAAGTTGTGTCCATTCAGACATAAAATACCATGAATGAGGATAAGGTTGTTTAGTAGGATGAAATTAAGCATGTAGTGTAGCAGGAGGCCACATAGATAAAATTTGAGGATGACACTTGGGGGGAAACACAATTTTCCAAATGGAAGATTATGGTTGTATCTTATGGAGAAAGGATAGTATCCTTGAAGGAACAATACTAGTCCATGAAGAAATTTGGAGAAATATGGGAAGAACACTTAAAGTTCCATATGTCTAAATGGCATGAGTGAAAATAATAGTTAAAGAAAGAGGAAAATAATACCTTGAAATTATAAAACCAAGTGGAATCCCTAGAGGAAAGAAAAGAAAAAAAATGGTCTATTGAAGGGTTCCATCCTTATTTTTAGTGTGCCTTCACATATATATGCAATTTTTCTATATGAGAAACACATATTTTTTCAATTTAAGGAAGTTTTTGAGAAGAAACCCCACAAGGTAAACTCTCCAACAACCTTTCTGGAAGTATATTATGAGTGCAACAGTGAGGATAAAACCATGTTGTGTGAATTGTATCAACAAAACATATTGCTACAACATGATCCCAAGTGTAACCCAAACCATTGTGTGGGAAATGTTCAACTAAGAGCTTTCACTTCTTTCCTAAATGACCATATTCAATGGAAAATTCCCATATTCATCACTCAAAATAATCAATATTATAAACTCTAGGTTAGAGGTGGATTTTAATTTATTATCCAAGATATATCCTTCGATGCCATTATAAATTTCTACTTCTCCCTCACATGTACAACTCATTTCCCTTATAAGGAGGGAGGCCATAATGCACTAGGAAAATATGATTTTTGAAGGTAGAAGCTTTAAAAGGATGTTAGAAAAGATAGGAGTGGGATATTGAGTAGTGAGGATATGAGTAGTAGAGGTGCATTTAATTTTAGGAACCTCAAATAATCCCTATATAGGGTAAAGGAGTAAGTTTGGTGTGTAAGGAGAATTGGAAATATGTGGAATGGATTTAACTTCCATTGTCCCTTGATCTAGCTTCCTTTTCCACAATACTAGAGTAATTGCAACATGGAAGCAAGAAGAGAGGCTAGCTGCTAGGATGGGGTAAAGTCCACAAGGTTTTCCTATATAGAATATGGCCATGGCCAAGATAATTATAATATTAACAACCTCAATTCTAAGAAATCCTACTTAGATTAAGAATTAGATTGACTACTCAATTGTGTGAGAACATGCAACAATTCTAGATGGAGGAGATTATGGAATCCTAAAGTTCCATATTTTCTAGTTGCTTTTACAATATTTTTGACCATTTTTTCTCATCATAGTATTATCCTAAAGAATACATTTATTGATAATGACATATTTTTTCCCAATATATGTTTTTGCACAAATAATTTCATTTTAAGCAAGTATACTAGTGTGTTAAGGGAAGAACTAGCCTTTTATGTTTGCTAATGTGAAGACATATAAGAAATTGTTTTAGAAATGATACTATAGGTACTATTACAAGTGTTTGAAGTGCTACAAGACCTATCACATGTATTGTTATAGTTGTTGTAACACCCCTTATTGTTACGTTGTTGTAACACCCATTAGTTACACTATTGTAACACTATCTACAATTCTTGTAACACCTTCTAGAGAAATGTTGTAACATCTTTTTATTGTAACACCTATTGCAACAACATCCATTGATGTAACACCTATAGCCACCACTGTTATTACACTACCATTGCACAACCATCACCACTAGTTATTATTGTTGTTACATAATTGGGATATTTCATTTGAAGTTGACGATCTACCAAGGATGGTGTGCTATTTAGAAATGACAAGACCATTGATATGAGATATCTTTACCACACAAATTAAAAAAATCAACTCCAACCACATTTTGTTAGCATTCTAACTAGTTTATGTGGATTCCAAGTCATTTGTTGTCATTATTGTGTATCTTTAACAAAGTGTTGTAACGGGAGCGAGAGGGTCTAAGAATCCTAGATTCTCATGGTTGACCTCAACTACTTATACTAAGATAACAGATTGAAAGAAGCGTATAAATGCCCTTATTTATTCAAGAAGTGGAGGAGAGAATCATGGATGTAACATTGATGACCTATTTTGTAGATTTTAACCCTACACAACTAATTCCTGAAAACAGATTCCGAATATAAAACATAAAAGATTCAATATAACATGCACATCATTTGAATATAGAATTTACCTTGGAAACCCAAAACCAATAAACCAAACTAATTTTTACATATCTCTCAATTGATTACATAGTTGTCATACAATTCCTTCTTAAAAGAAGGCTTCCTTATAGGGAAAAAAACCCCTAACATAACTTCTACCATCATATATTTAATATAATGATGAATGGTCCAAATTGGCCATGAAATTACAATATTTTATAGGTAAAATTTTCCAAAAAAAATTCGTTGGGGGTGTTTCCCCAAAATCACCTACTGGGGGGGGGGGGGCGCTCTCTCCAAAAAAGTTTCATTGTCACCCCTCCAAAACCCCCACAATGTTAGTTACACATGGGGCTAAACCCCACCATTAGTAATTTGGGTCCAAACACAACAAATCATGCAAATAATATAACACATACCCAAAATTATCCCACTTATTTCTTTATTTGCATATAGGGATCATGGGAGTATGCAATCAACAATCCAGAGCACTAATCATTTTTTCTCCACACCAAGAGAACTTCTCAATGCTCACAGATTTTGTCAATTAATCTGCAACATTCTTCAAAGTTCCCACCTTTACTAGTAACACCTTCTTCTCTTCAACCAAATCTCTTACAAAGTGATACTAAACATCAATATGCTTTGTTTTCAATTGATAAATAAGGTTATTCTAGAGGAAAATTACACTTTGACTGTCACAATCTATCCTTATAGCTTGTTGTACCAACACAATACCTGAACATAATCTATGTAACCAAACTAATTCCTTTATTGCATGAGCAATTGGCATGTTTTCATCTTTTGTAGTTGAAAGTGTCACTGGATACTATCTCTTTCCCATTCAACTAATTTATCTTTCAAATAGGTTAAACACATACCCACTTGTAGATCTTCTATGATCCATATATCTAGTGCAATCTACATCAAAAAAGCCATGTATGTCCAAATTTTTTTCCAATCCCAGTATTCCTTGGTAGCACAATCCACAATTAGTAGTTCCACACAGATACCTAAAAGCCCACTTTATTGTTGTCCAATGCTCCTTCTATGGTTTTGATATATACCTGCTCAAGAATCCAACTACATGTGCAATGTTTGGTATGGCACAAATGAATGCATACATCAAACTTCCAACAACACTAGAATATGGAACATGGGACATCTCCTCTTCCTCTTCATGCACCTTGCCACACTAAACTATAGATAAATTTACACATAACGGAATAAGTACCTTTATCGATTTACTTTCATGCATATTAAACCTTTGCAATATTGTATTGACATACTTTATTAATTTAACCAATGTTTCCTCTTTTCCATCTCTTTTAATTTCCTTGCCCAAAATGAAATTTGTGGAACCAAGATCCTTTATGTCAAATTTAGATAACAATTGAGTTTTCACATCCTAGATAATTTCCCTATCATTTACAATTAGAAACATATCATCCACATACAATACAAAATAAAAAAGATGATCACCAACTAATTTAAAATATTCACAGTGATACACTTTTCTCCTTGTGAAGCCAAGTCCCAATATATATGTATCAAAATTTTGATACCACATCCTTGGTGATTTTTGTAACCCACATAGGGACTTTTTCAACCTATGTACCAACATTTTATTTTCTTTCTCTACAAATCCTTTTAGCTAATTGAAGCATATATTTTCTTCCAGGTCACCATGTGGGAATGTTGTATTCACATCCATTCATTCTACCTCAAAATCAAATGTAGCAATACCAAATAAAATAAATATAATAGAAATTAACTTGGAAATATGAGAAAAAATATCAACAAATTCAATTCCCTAGTCCTGAGCATGGATTTTTTCTACTAACTGAGCTTTGTATTTCTCCACATTTCCTTCTACATTTAGCTTCTTCCTAAAAACCCCTTTGGTGCCAATGGGTTTTCTTCCAGCTGGCAAGTCCACTAGATCTCAAGCCTCATTCTTGTCCAAGGCTACCATTTCTTCAACCATGGCCTTTCTCCAGAGTTTTCCATCATCTAAATACACTTTCTACCTAAAATTTCTAACATCATCATCAGTAATAAACAAAGCAAAATTTGAATGGAAATGAGGTGGAGTATACCTTTTTGGTTTCCTTGTTTTCTGAATTGATTTCCTCAAAACTAGAGTATGTGATTCTTCTTCTTATTATTCTTGTTCTTCTATAGAGTCTAATTCATTATCCTTCAGTTAAAACTCTATCTTATCTGGTTCTTTCTCCCTTGGTAGGAATTCATGTTTGATAACATATTTCACTTCTCTAAATACTGTATCTCAACTATATACAACCTTACTAGTTATAGGTTCCAAAGCTTATAACCTTTCAAACCATAATTATAACCATCAAAGATGCAAATTTTAGATTTAATATCCAACTTAGTTTTTTTTCCTTAGGAACATGTACATATGCATCAAAACTAAATACCCTAAGATGTGTGAGAGAGAGTTTCTTACTAGTCCATACCTTGTGTGGAATCTTATCATCAAATGTTGATGAGGATGATCTATTTACTAGGTAACATGCAGTATCCACTATTTTTTTTCCAAAATTCCTATCCTAACTCGACCCAATTGAGCATGCTCCTTGTTTTTTCCATCAACATCCTATTCATCCTTCTACATCTCCATTTTGTTAAGGTGTGTGTGTAGTAGTATTTAGTCATGCTATATCACACTTCTTATAGAAATCTTCAAATCCTTTCTTGCATAATCCTCCACCATTATCTATCCTCAACACCTTTATTTTTTTCTCTGTTCGATTTCCACCAAATCCTTAAACTCTTTAAATCTATCAAAGGCTTCAAATTTCTTCTTGAGAAAATATATCCATGTATTCCTCGATTAGTAATTTATAAATGAGACATGGTACACAAAATGTACTCAATGATGGAATCGACATACACACAAACACATCACTATACATTGGTTGTAGTATTCCTTTTACTATTTTAGGACTAGAGGAGAATCTCACCTGACTTTACTTCACATATAAACAATGTCACAAAAATAAAAATCCATAGATCAATTTGAAATACCTTCTACCATATCATTACCATGCAATACTTAAAGGCTTTTCTCTTGGATATTTCCCATTATTTGATGCTACAGTGTAGTATTTTCCCCCAAGATTGTAGGAGATTTCTCTTCTTATTCTCCACTATTAGGAACAACAAAACTATTAGACGCATCACTCAGAGTACTTCCCAGTAGGTTATATAAAGTTCTAATCCATACTCTTCTTAGCAATGCCATTTCCCTCAAACTATCTTATAGTTATCATTTTCAAACATTGTTTTTACACTTGCATCACCCATCATGCTTATAGTAATTATTGGAGCTACAAAATGAATCAAATTTTTGACGAAATCGACCCTTTTTTCTGCAAAATACCTTCCTTCCTTTCCTATTAATCCTTTATCAAACTCAATCTTGTGATTATCATGGCTTTATCAAAGGTATCTTTCATGTCATGTTGGTTTCTTATTTTACACCTTAGAAGAACTAGAAATTAGTTAAGAATGTTCTTAATAATATAATGTTATGTACACACACACACACACATATATAAATGGTGGTACTGAATGTCATTGTTCAACACTGTCAAAAACTTCATTTTTAGGCATACTACGCAACATGTGGTTAGACAAGTTACGAGAAGATTAGAGCTCATTAACAATCATCTTCCTGGGCGTTGGTTTCTCTTGTTACATATTATTTTGGCATCTTTTTGTGGAGAATTGTTTGTAGCCAATTGAAAAATTTTATTAAGTCCTTGAGATGCCATTTGAACCTAAGAATTGTGTGTATTAAAAGGACCAATAAAATGATTTCTTGGTGCACACAATATGATGCTCTGTCACAATTTTACATACTGATTTTTGGTAACTAGTGTCCAGTCCAGTTTTAGGAAGTTTAGCGGATTCTAGGGACCATGTCTGGTCAGTTATTGGTGTCAGGATTCTCCCCCACACTTATAAATATGTATAAGCATTTGGAAAGCAGGATGACTCTTATCAGAACTTTGCTGATAATTCTGATAATATAAGTTGTTTATGGTTGTGCTTATTTTTTTGTTGAACTCTTGCTTGTTTAATTAAGATTTTTGGACACATGCCAAACCCTGAGTTTGGGCCGCTTGAGGTAAGGCATTACACATGTTTTCCTTCCAGGTTTACTTATTTACATGTCATTTTCTTGTAGTATTTAATTTTGGATGATTGTTCAGTTGATTCGTGATCAAAGGAAATAGAATAGATGGTGTATTTAAGTTTGATTGGTATGATTTCTATTTGTTATGGGCCTTATTTTTACCTTCAGGTATGTTTTAGTACATGGTTTCACATTGTTGCGAAATCAATAAACCTTGCTGCAAAATTGGTAGGTTGTTGTAGAATCATAGAGCTGTTGCAAAATTAGATTTGGATAGGAAAAAATTATGAATTGATACTCTTGTCTATAAGACTTGTACTCTAGTGATTTGGGTAAGCTTATGAATAGACCAATAATCATAGTTGACCTATCCCAATGTTGATTAAACCACTTATAAGATTGTTGCATATTCATATCTTTTGTTGGAATTCTTGTAATATGCATACATCATGTAGTCACCAGATGTTAACAAACCTTGGTTGAAAATTAAATAGATGAAGTGAATTATCCTTATATTTATCCTTATATATATATATATATATATCTACACACACACACACACTCTAACGTTTTTGGCATCGTCGCTGGGGAAGCATTCAAAGTACTATGAATTCTTTTCAAATAGGAAATGAAACTCATAGTAGAAGTGACCAAAGGGAGGTAGTTAATTTCTGTTTTAGTAACCTACATCCCGAATGTCCAACATTTAGGGCATGTTAGAATATACACCATAGGTAGAAAAAGGAAAAATTCTTTAAAAACTCTAAAATATGGTGTAGTAAGAGCCAAGCCCACTAACATTCTAGAAAACGATGGAAAAAATAATGGAAAAATCACTTTTGTTGAGAATAGTGCAATAGGGAACACCGAACAATGACAAAACAAAAGAGGAAGATATTCCTTTGAACAAATATTTAGAAAGTTTTTGAGGATCCAATAAGGTTCAAACTTTTGAAATTATAGGAGAAGAAGAAGATATGGAAGGTGAGGAGGTTCTTGGACCAAAGAAGTCAGATCCTATTACTTTTCAATTTCCAAATAGGGATCCTAATGCAATAGTTCACATGAAGAATATTCATCTCTCATCTCTACCAAAATTTCATGGCTTTTTTAAGGAAGATCCCGATACATTCCTTTTTGAGTTTGATGTTCTTTTTCATAGTTATGATTATTCGATGGATGCTCAAAATCTGAAACTATTTCCTTAAACCTTGAAATATTTAGCCCTTCGCTAATTTATGGGACTCAAGAGAACCTCCATTATAACGTGGGATGACATGAAGACAACTTTCTTGAAAAAATATCAAGATTATTGTAAAATCAGGGATATTAAGTAGGAAATCTTCAAGATATATCAGGCTGATGATGGGAGATTGAAGGATTATGTTGAACGATTTCAATAAAACCCACGGAGGACAAGGAAAATTACCCAGGTCCCAAAACCTTGCGTATCCTTCTTATTAAAGGGATATAGTAAGATTGCCTTGAAAACTTGAATTTGATGGGTGCGGAAGATGTTTCTCAACTTTCCTATGAGGAAATTTGTGAAATGTGTAAACGATATTCCAGGGGAAATTTGAAATAAAATCAAAATTCTCAAGATGTGTCTTCAAAAATTAATAAGTCTAGTGTTATGAAACTAGCTCAAGAAAAGATAGAAAAGATAGATCAACGCCTTAGAATTCAGCCTCTTCGAGGGGGCAACCTCCTTTACATTACATAAATGAACAATTCTTCGATGATACAAATGAAAAGACCTCCTTTCTATATATAGGAGTCTAAGGGGTCATAACATAATCAGAGCCGGCATAACAATAATAATGTAAGGGCACAATAATAACAATAGTGGGCTTCTATGGGGCACAATAGTAACAATATGGGCACTACATGGGTACAACAATATAATAAGTGGGTTATACTAATAATAATAAGGGGTTACACTAGTAGTATAGGGGCCTAACATGCCCCTCTCCTTCAAAAAGAGTTGTCCTCAACGCTTGAGTAGTTCTTGATGCTTCTGTATAAAATTCTTGTCCTCCCATGTGGAATCTTCAGTGGGTAAGTTCTTCCACTTGATGAGATACTCTGAAATTGATCGATTTCGTAGCTGTCGGGTTCTTGTTTCTGTGATTGCTCCAGGTTCCAATATGATTTTTCCTTCCTCTTCAATTTCTGGCAATATTGTTTGAATTGGGATCTTTTGCAACTTTTGAATAAGTGGCCACACTTCTTCATCCTTATTCCATTCATCCCTTGCTTTGTTTATCCAATCTGGTTGGATAATAGAAATAACACAAAACAATGCTTCCACAGCCTCATCCTTGAAGAGTCTTCCCATTTGGTAAGGTCGCCATTTTTTAAGTGCATGTAGTATTTTCAACATTTCCTTCTCATAATTAGCTTGCTTGAGATGTAGCAGTAAAAATACCCAATCACCTACATCAAAACATTTTTCACTATGATGTTGATCTACCTGTTGTTTCATTTGATTTTGCACTGAAGTGGCATTATCCTTTAAAAGTTGGAGAACTTGTTGTTGATGCTCAATGTGATCTTTCTCTGCTTGAACCTTTTTCTTCTTGATATATCCTTCTATCTCTAGAGTTTGAGGAGTGGTAATTTCTTCCAATCCTTTACAAGATATGGTCGGATTCATTTCTTGATGCTCGATGTGATCTTTCACTTCTTGAACATTTTTCTTCTTGATATGTCCTTCTATCTTGATAGTTTGAGTGGTAATTTCGACCAATGAATTACAAGATATGGTTGGATTCATTTCTTCTTTCTCGATGTGATATTTCACTTCTTGCACCTTTTTCTTCTTGATATGTCCTTCTATCTTGAGAGTTTGAGGAGTAGTAATTCTTGCCAATGCTTTACAAGATATGGTCTGATTCATTTCTTCTTTCTCTGGGGTGGGGTCCTGGTGTATATCATCTTCTTTTTATTGATCCTTTTCTTCCTCTTCTTCATATTCTATGTAAAATAATTTCTTCTCAGCACACTTATGATATTTAGTGCATTTGTTATCACAATTGTGACAGAGCCCTTTTTCTCTTTTTTCTTCCAATTGTTGTGGTGTAACCATTGTAGGTTGTGGAAGGTTGGGAGAAACAACACTTCCATCTTTATAGTTGTGAGGGGTATGCTTCCTGGTTTCCATAATTTTTCTTTCCAGTATGTCAAAAATCCCTTTTACTCTTTCCCATTGTTGTGGTGTTACTCTAAAGAAGGTGTTTCTCTTTGTATCCTCATAATGTGCTATCATTTCCTCCGTGAAAATTGACCACGTAACAAGTTTTCTAGAGAACAAAGCCCTTCATACCATAAAAATTGATCCGGTTCTAAATATGAAGATGCAATACATACCTTTTGTAACAGTGGTACACCATGTAGATCAAAATATTTCTCCATCTGAAGTATCCAATTTACCGGATCCTTGCCATCAAACTTCCTCATCTTGCTTTTTCTTGATTTTAGGAGCTCGATCTTGAAACGACAATAACTCTATACTTTCAGATCTTTAAGTTCTGAAATTGTGACCTGTATTATCCCTCTGCATCCTCTTTCCAATGCCACCAGTCTGATCCAAATTTGATTCTCCAAGAAAGAGTTATGCACAATCTCCCAAGATGACCTGATTATAGACTAGTTCAGTAGAGCGAACTTGTACGACGTGCCACGAGTCACTGTTTCAACCTTTGGATCTGAAAAATGCTTACAAGAAACTACAATCCGTACCATTTCTGTACCTTCTTATGAAATTTCAATCTGATGCTCAGAGAGAAAGTTATGACGATTTTCCCCAGGTCACCTGTTTGGAATGTAATACAGGAGTCTGCAAAAAGACCATCTTCCTTAGATCATACCTCTGCAAATTTAGCTCTAAAAGATCTGAAATTCGGACCCGAGATTCATCACGAATTCTTCTCAAATGGGTTTTTTTTGCAACTTCTGAAACGTCACAGAAAAAAAGTTATAGCGAAAATTCCACGATGACCTGTTTCGAGCAGCGAAACCCTAGAATCCAAAGCTCTGATACCAAATGCTATGAAACTAGCTCAAGAAAAGATAGAAAAGATAGGTCAACGCCTTAGAATTCAACCTCTTCGAGGGGGAAAACTCCTTTACATTACATAAATGAACAATTATTCAATGATACAAATGAAAATACCTCCTTTCTATAGATAGGAGTCTAAGGGGTCATAACATAATCAGAGCCGACATAACAATAATAATGTAAGGGCACAATAATAACAATAGTGGGCTTCTATGGGGCACAATAGTAACAATATGGGCACTACATGGGTACAAAAATATAATAAGTGGGTTATACTAATAACAATAAGGGGTTACACTAGTAGTATATGGGCCTAACATCTAGTGGGATAGGGGTAACTAAAGCTGAGTTAGGGAATTTGTTAGAAAATTTTAGGACTAATATTCTTAGCACCCTAATCTCTCAGCTAGATTCTTTCCAAGCCAAAAAAAAGAAAGAGGAATTTAATTTATCCTTATCTATATTTTGTTACAAATTTAATAAGAAACATTCAAATCAAGAATTCCCTTCTCTTCCAAAGCTTAAAGGTTGTATTCAAGGAAGCCAGTGAAGAACCAAAACAAATCTGTTTTGTGTCCCCAAAGAAACCTTGCCCCCCCAAAAATATTTAGAAACACACCCCAAGAATCATATTTTTATCCTCCTTTCCATCCGACCTTTGGATGGTATCCTTCTATGCCTTGGCCATAATGGTCACCACAAATGCAAAATCAAGGATTGATTCCAGGGTGGAGAGGATCCTCTTCATATGGAAATATGACATCACAAACACTACCTCAAAATTTCCCAGAACATCCTCAATTACCTTCAAATAAACTAAATCAAGCTTAGATTCAACAAAAACCTCAATTTCCATTTCAACCCATGCCTAATATGAATAATAAAGTAGCTCAACACACCTAAATTTTGAACTATCTTTTTTTCCTGGTTATAGTTTGTCATCAATGGATTGTGGGAACATTCATGTATGTTCTGGGAAGGTGCTTCAAAATCAAGCTTCACCCATTATTCAAGAGAAAGAGGATGAGGAGACCCCTCCAGAACCAGGACCACCTTCACCCCTGATTCAGGATGCAACCTCCAAACAATCTCTTGAAAAGGATTATGTTCCTTTTCTTGAGAGATTAAGTCTGGAAAAATCCCCAAAACAACCTGAATTTGATTTTTTAATGGAATTGAGGATTTTATGTGTAAATATCCCATTATTCCAAGCCATTAGAGATATTCCCATATATGCGAAAGAATTAAAGGAATTTTTTCTAAAGAAAACAAGAAGGAAAAAGAAGGACCCAAAGACTATCCAGGTCATAGGGCAATTATTTGAGTTAATGTCTAGAAATGTGGTTACAACAAAATATGGAGATCTAGGGAGCCCTGTTGTGGTAGTTAATATTAGTAACCTCCCTATAGAAAATACCTTGATTGATTTAGGAGTGACTATTAATGTGATGACCAAAGAAACTATGGATAAGCTTGGCTTGTCAAGCTTAAGGTCAACTCCCACTATCCTCCAATTAGTTGATCATTCTACCATTAAACCAAAAGGGGTGATAGAGGATATAATAGACTTCATAGATTCATGAGAATATCCGTTTGACCTTATAATCCCTTAACTAGAAGCGAATATTGGGGGATATCCATTAATCCAAGAGATACCTTAGTTGTTTACAATAGATGCCTATATTAGTTGTAGGTAAGGAAGTATGACTATTTCACGAGGCTACACTATGAATCTACCTTGTATCCAACAACCAAAAATTCATTAGAATTTGAGAATCCCTTATGGATGGAGGATAGATATGAGGAAGTTACTCAACCTATCCTAACTCTTGAATAAGCTTGTACTTTTTAAAGAAGATACTGAGGATGATTTGATCTACATTACCATTACTAATTTTCAAGATAATTTCGTGTCGCTATATGGTCCAATCTTAGAACCATGTTTACAAAAACTAGATTCCATAAACTTGTTATATATAGATAATCAGACTCGGTCCATTGAAATATATCCTCAAAAAACTCTTAATATCAATACCCATTTAGAATCACTCCAACAAGAGAAATTGATACAAATGCTTCAGAAAAATAAAAATTCTTTTGCTTAGGATTATGTTGATATGAAAGGTATCTCTCCCAATCTATGTACTTGGCATATTTATTTGAAAGAAGATGACCTAACTATTATACAACCTCAGAGGAGGATGTACCCTGCATTGAAGGGACATTATAAAATAAGAGTTGTAGAAGCTCTTAAATGCTAACTTCATTTATCCTATCTCAAATAGTAAATGGGTTTCCCCTTTGGTTATTGTCCTTAAGAAAGGTGGAAAATGGTGAATATGTGTTGATTATTGTGAACTAAACAAGGTTACTATAATATTATTTTCCATGACCATTTATTGACCAAATCTTGGATACCTTGGCTGGGAAGAAATTTTTCTCTTTTCTGGCTGGATTCAGTGGATACAATGAGGTTCAAGTGGCCCTTGAAGACCAATAAAAGAAAACCTTCACATGTCCATGGGGTACTTATGCATACCGAGTACTTATGTTTGGATTGTGTAATGCTCCAACTACTTTCCAACTGGATGTCCTTAGTATATTCTCAAATTTGACTCATGATTGTGTCGAAATTTACATGGATGACTTTACTAGGATACATTTGAAGAAGACTTGAAGAATTTAGAAAAAGTATTGATCCATTTTCAAGAAAATAATATTTCCCTTAGTAATACCAAGTGTCATATGCTTCTCAATAAAGGGATCATATTACGACACCATGTTTCGTGTGAAGGAATTAGAGTGGATCTTGGTAAAATAGAAGTTATCCTAAAGCTTGCAACCCCTTCCTGTTGACAAGGTTAATCCTCTCTATGGCCAGAGACGATCCCTCTAGCCCAATGAGTGGCTCTAGAAACTTGAAAGGACAATAAACTAGACATATTCCTAGATTATAACTGAAAAGAAGAACAATAGAGATGGCCTACCTTGCTCCGATGCTAATCCAATTTCCTTTGTTGAGATCCTCGAATTGCTTGTGTCATGGACTCGTTCCTGCTTCTTTCAGCGCTTATGTACCTACACAAGTATCCAAAAGACAATAAAGCATACCAAGACTAATATCAGATCCAATAATAATATATTTAGCTGATCAAGGAATGCCAAACAAATACAAACATGAACATATATATTGGGAAGATGAACCAACAATTGTATTATTATTTAAAGAATAAAGGGGAAGCTTACAACCATAGCCTTGATGTTGAAAGTATCTCCTTGAGTGGTAATTTAAGTCGAAGCTAAGAAAATTTCCAACACTCCTTATCCAAGTCTAATGAATAACCTCTAAGCACAATCTCAGCATAGGGGCACAAATGGACATAGATCAACCCTTTGGGAATGGTAAAGGGGAAATGTATAGGTTGGGAGAGGGAGTTAGACCTCCTCCAAAGATAGGATTAGGCCCAAATCTTAAGGAGGTAGCTCATATGGATGAGACCAGGAGGTCAAATTAGGAGGATTCGACCTCATCTATGCGAAACCACCTCCAGCTCACCGCTCTGGAAGCTTCTAGATCATGAAGCTTCTCATCTTCTTTAGGAAAACTTCATTTTTGAGACCATCACAGGTATGAGAAAGGACAGAGCAATGCCATTTCTGTCTTAACAAAGTGAAATGGGTGATCATCGCGGTTTTGAGCTTCATAAAGGAGATGATTATCATTTTAGGGTTTCATGAGTTATTTCTTTAGGGAAAGCTCTAGATATTTTCCAGGCAAAGTTAAAGGAGGGATCTGAGCTATACACATTGATGAATATACTATATAATGATCATGTTTTGCGCACTTTAGGGTATTTCACAAGGAAGTGAAGGAGATGTGACAAAATACCGTGTAACAGATGCCCCCTAAAGCAAGAAGGTAGAAAAAGGAGTGATGGATGAAATGCTTTACGAGCTTTTGGCAAGGACGAGGACACACATTGTTAGGAGACCTACAAATCAAGGACGCATATACATATGCATATTTGAGATTAAGACATGTATCCATGACATAGATGTATGCTTTTGAATGATGAAGGCTATATAAAAAGATCCATGGTATGGGCGCAATCATCGAGATAACAAGTATCAATATAAATGTTCAGTCTGACGATATGGTCACAACCATCCATATAGTAGAAACATGTGTACAATCATGAATAACATAAAACTCCATGTAGCCTGAGCCATAATAGACAAGACTCAGGGTCTTGCTCTCCATCCTGACCTGATCATTGTACGAATCTATTATCACAAAATCAGTACTAAGGGCTGCAGCCAAGCAAGATTTCATGTAACTCTTTCAACCAGACTTTAGACCAAAGATTAGCCTCCTTGGTTAGAGAGGGCTCTCTCACAGACTTTTGATAAAAATCAATCACAACAACAGATGGCTAACTCTTCACAAATTTATAAAAACAAAGCTGGTTGGACACATATCAAATTAGTCTTCATTGGGCTATGGAGTCTCACACACTTAGTAAACAAAAGCACAGTCATTTCATGGAAGTCAAGGCTCTTTGCATTAAATGTTCAAACATACTTCACAAAAACCACAGCTTGCCAAACACACAGGAAGTCAGAGCATAAGATATGAATTCTGAGTGATTGTGCTATAACAAGGCTGTAAAAGAACATTAAGAAAATAAAACACTATCTCATTTGAACAATATAATCCATTGAGAATCTTGAGAAGAAACAACCACTGTTTTACTATTACTGTAATAAGTCTTTACATTGGCCCAAATAAACTCTGTTTTTGTATAAAATCTCCAACCCTTTCTACATCCAACCTTGATCCATATATAGGCAAACAAACTTAACCACCTCGAGCTTCCTCCTCCAGCATGAGGGGAGCCTCGAAGGTGGCTATTGACTATCCCTATCTAGTGCATAACTAATTTATTAATTACATAATGGCTAAACTGAAATTACAAATGGTTTTCATTTAATCAAAATCCAAAATCTTTGCTCCTCGTAGCATGATGCTTTTCTGGCTCTTAACACATGTCCTTTTGCTGCTAGGCTGAGATGGCTGAGCTAAAGATGCAAGGAACGCTGACTTTGGATGCTTGAAAGCGTTGATGGCTCATTAATTGACCAAAAGATGTGCTCTATTTTAACGGTCTCTGTCTCCCACATTCTCTGAAAGTGTAGCAGCATGTTCCCAAATCTTTTAATAACCCCAGGCATGGAATGCTACCATGTTTCTGATGTGCTGTAGGTGGTATTGATAGACAGGTGTTTCTCTTCCTCAACTCCCGCTCACAGTATCACAATAGCTGCTCTGCGCCTAAAATCATCACCTACAGCAGTTTCGTAGCGCGCTACGAAACTGCTGTTAACAACCTCTATTTTTTCCGTAGCAAATGAATCTGTAGTTGGTAAATGATTTGCTTGAGAATCTTGAGAATTCCTGTGTGCTCTTAACAAACAGCTAAACAGCTAAAAGGTGGGCATTTAAGCAACCCAAGTCCTTGTATACCCCTCCATACTACTGGAAATTTTGCTTCAGAAGTCCTTCATACCACCTCTAAAGCTGCAACTTTCAATAGAAAGAAAACAAATTGACCTGTAGTTTCTCTTGTTATTTGTTCAATATCAATGCTACTATGAAGAACGTGGACCTTGAAACACATCCTAGAATGTGGCTTGAAGAAGGTAACACTCTGATTTTCTTATCTTGATCTACTTCCCCAGGCCTACAACAACAGGGCTCGCTCCACTTCACAGTCTTCATTACTGAACCTCCTCTTTACAACATTACTATCTTCTGCATAACACTGGGGCTGGTACAGGTTCTTGCAAAACATAACTTTCACTTAATTTCATTGCAGTTGTAGTATGGGTGTTGTAATGATGTCATGTACTGCCGCATTATCATTGATCCATCATCATCATCATTTTAAAGAAGATCGAACATCATAAAATCATAGCTCTGCTTATGAATATGATTGGTATCCTGTAGTTATAATTGATGACTGTATTCATGTCAGTGTCCTCCAAACAGCCACTAATGAAAACCCAACATGAATTCTAATGACAGGCAACAAACAGAATCAATAGAAGGACCTATACAGTGATCCGTTCAACATTTGGTGTTCTCCCAGCAAATGTCCAGATAGCGCAATGCCTTTCTGTATTTTCTTAAAGCCATCTTATAATCCCCTTTCTTGTAATTTTCATTCCCAAAACATTTCGCAGAATCTACTACATTCATCCACCATGAAATTTCTGCAGATTTCTCATCAAGATCAGCTGGCCAGTCTGGATACACATCTCCATCTTTGAAAAAATTAGCTATTCCATCATCTGATCCTTCACAAAATTATATGGATTAGGTCCAGAGTTTGCCATTGACGACATTCCTCTGCGCTCATGTTTCAGTTGAACGTTTTCATCATCAAACTTTAATCCATATATTGATTCACCCCCTGTACCATTTTGAACTGAAATGTCTCCACCTTGTATTATAAAACCTTTGATAACTCTATGGAAAGGAAGCCCTTTGTAATGCAGAGGAGCGCCGGTATGAGGGCCAATGCACAAAGTCTTGAAATTTGGTCATATCCTCGACAAAATTGTTTTACCCAAAGTATACTCTGAAATTTGGTCATATACTCTGTTTTTACCTTGTTTTACAAATTTGGAGTATCCTCGAGACTCTGCTGAACTATGACATGCCCTTTCTCTGCATGCGAACATGTATAAACAGCAGCTCTTAAACTAGTCAATTTCTCCACAACAGCACGTCCAATTTCTTTTGTACCGCCAGTGACTAGGGTCGTCATGCCTTGCAACGACCACCTCTGTTGTCTGCTACTTGAACTCTCCCCCATCCTACTCTATGTGCATAAAAATACAACCCAACTTTGCAAAACACTTGATGAAATGAGTTCTCGGGATCCTATCTATTATCTCCTGGGCGCGCAGCAACAGACAAATTCAAGACATCTACTGTATAATTGTATGGTTGCTCGCGTATTAGTTCAGGAGTCATATAAAGCAGGGTCCCTTTGATTGAACGAAGCACCATCGTATTGCAAGACATAGCTCTTGCAAATCCAAAAGTCGCAAAGCTTGACAACACCTTCAGCACCATATGAGACCAAATTCAGAAAATCTGAAACAACTTCATTAGGATCCCCGGTAACTGCAACTCATAGACAACTCTGATTTTTCGAGAATCATCTTGTGAGCAACGCTCAAGTGTCCCCAATATGAATCGAAAAGCCCTCAAACACACTAACAGTTACTTGTAAACCCTCTCCAAAGTTTGGAGTTGACAAATACGATTCTGTAGGCTCCGGAGAATAAAATTGCAGGCCCTTTCTTATGCACTCCTTAACCCATACAAAGCAGGATCTGACTTCATTATTTTGTTCATAGCTTGGGCCGAAAGAGGTGGCTTTGAAACAAGAAAGCAATTACCAAATGCAGAATGTAAATTGTAAGCAAGATCGATTGCAATCATAACACCAGTGGGTGATGAATAAATAAACATATTATCTGTTGTAAAGTCTAAGAATTTAACTCTCGTACACCGTTCACGGTCATGAGGATCTGATCTATCATGATACCGATTATGTGGATGCATATAGATCAACCAAATGGCCAAAGCCTATCTCCTTCAGCGCCATCTGTATTATCACTTATGTTGGTGCCAAACAAACGACCTGAAATTTCGGTTCCTATTGAAAAGTGCATTATGTCCACTTTATTACCACCGCAACCTTTGCTTGTACAACCTTCCCTTCAGAAAGACTCTCTTCACTTTCTCCAGTAAGCGAATAAAATTCCTCATCTTGTGTTGGTGGTTTATGTTCAGGCCGTCATTCCTCAAAACCCTTTAGTAGCTCAACTTTAATATCCCTAAGTTTCATGCCGAAGTTAATCAAAGAAACAACAGTACATCTTGTCATCTCTCTCTTGCTGAATCATTGCAGATATATATATAACGCTTTGAGTTACTTGAATTGCGTCTGCAGAGTGAGGAATTGTTGGTATTTCCCATTCAACTGTATTTTTCTCTGGATGCCACTGTACAGCAGTCACTGGATGATTGAAGGCCTCCATAGTTGAGACATATGTCATGGTGACAGCGTCCAAAGGTGTAGCATCGTCACAGCTTAGTTGAGTTTATTTGGTGATATGTTCTCCACACAGCTTGAGAAGCCAAGCAATGTAACCATGCCAACATTGATAGATGACAACGACGCTTTTTTAATCATTTGTATGGGATTGTGGTTTCTGTATGCGCGAGAAGGCGCCACAGTAAAGAGCATTGCTAGGCAGAGGCAACTCAGTTTTGTTGTTTTATCTCTGAATTCACAACCCTTACATATGTTTCCTGACCCAGATACCAGGTATCTAGATTTTAAGCTCGGAGATTCCACATGCCAACATTATCTAGAGATACTAGAATTGCTGTCCAGGCATTGGGGAAAACCTGTGCTGTGGCACAAGCAACTCCATCCCATTTATTGTATGTTCCTCAGCTGTCTTCGATCCAATCTCCATAGTCCATCCCGAGAACGAAAAAGGCATAGCCATCCATGTGATAACTTTGCACAGTTGTATCATTATTCTGTAGAATGATTTCCATGAATCCTTTATAGGTGCCGTTAATTATTGACATATCAAGCTTTGATGTCCTGTTCATTTGTCTGTCTGGGAAATCAAGTTTGAAGTCTCCGGTTAAATTAAAATGATCAGCAAGCTTGAGTGGAGTTGCAGGAGCTTGGTAGGAAATCCCATTCAAAGTGCAACGTCATTTCCCATTGACCAATTCTAGTGGCTTGTTTTTCAACACAAAGACCAGAGTGGCATTGATAGATCCATTTGAAAAACCCCTGTGGATTAAGCCTCGCAGCCCCGGCAAACACATTCCACCTGATAGATTTTGCCTGGTTCATAGAGAAGTATCTGTCATAATAATCATTCGGACCCAGCTGGTGTTGTACACAAGGCACCAGCTTTTCTCCAATCCTCAATCAGCTGTTTATTATGTTTATTTCTCTGTTTTTTATAAAATGAGAGGCCATTTCTTCTTCGGGCTTCTTTGGCACAAGACATTGACTACAGAGCTTAACTGAGAGACATTAAAACCACCATCAACAACTTAATGACAAGCATTGATAATGGCTTCTTGAGAACATGCCACCTGTAAAATGTATCCGCCCAGAACTATTTTGCATGACAGCTACTATGGATTCGAACAAATCCCCCATTTCGTAGCATGCTACGAAAACACCTAAACATGTAGCGCTGCGAAACTGCTAAAAAGAATTCATGCGCTGCGAAAACACCCTGTCTTTAAGCTAGGCTAAAAAATTTTTTTAGCAACAGAATTTTCAGTGATAACAGAATCCTAGCATGCGAATAAACATGTTGAAGTCGAACATGCTAAAAAACCACCTGATTACCGGCCAATGATGTGGACTGTTAACAGGTACGAGAGAAACCATCAATAATGAAAATGGCCCTCATGGTACAACAATAAAATCGGTGAATGTGATAATGAAGATGAGGTCGAACACTTGTGGAATCACTCGATCGAAAGCCAATAATGAAGACCTATCATTAGATGCAAATAATTTACCATTAAGGCATGCCAACTCTAAGGTACTAAAAGGGACTTCCTAAGTCAACTTCCTGGATAGTGAGCTGAAGTTGACAGAAAGTGACCCGTCGAAGGAGGGCAATGATGAATCCCCAATCATCGACACAAAACAAGGAATAAAGTGGAATGATATTCAGGACTGTAGCAATGAATCAAACAATGCATAGGTAAATAACTACATATTGGAGTTCTCTTGAACATATTGGCGACATGACTCCAGAGTGTGGCAACATCTGACTCAACACGGGACTAAAGGTCATGATGACAGTGTGGAATAGTCAAATGAGAGGCAATATGGATCACCCAAACTTGGGAGGACAAGTGACTAAGTGAGGTGTTGTTGGGAAAAGTATCCAATACGGAATGACCCTATCCCACTCTAAGGGTGATAGTACCTCAGCAACAATCAAAGAAAAGCTATTTGAGATTACTTCTTTATGAGATGTAAAAGAGGGGAGAAAGAGATCCACTAACCGATGTCTTTCGCTAATGGTTGATCCAGTCTTCTCTCCTTGCTGCTTGCTCCCAGCTCCTTGCTCTTTCACTGGCCCAGCTACACCAAGATCCTGCAAAATGGCAAGAGAGGGAAACTACAAGAAGCATATATTCATAACTGATTCAAGGATTAGAATAAATCAAATACACAAGTATAACAATACACCATTGAAACACATGCATATAGAAGAACCTCAAATGCTTTATTAATGGAAGAAGTAAAGTTCAGGAAGTGATACAACCATAAGAGGCCCAATCCAGCATCACCTTCCCAGCAGAAAGAAATCTCCTCTTCACCTCCTTCAAAGCAAATCACCCAATAGTTCTATACTCAAACCAACAGCACTTCCTTACATTCACAAGATTCCAGCCTCCTTAGACCTCATGAGAGAGCTCTATATATAGGAGTTTTGGAGAAAGGATGAGTCAGCTTGAGGCTGGCATGAAGCTGACTAGTGTCCTCTCTCACTTTAGTTATTCTTCAGTTCTTGAGTCCACTTGGAGGTTCTTGCTTCCACTTGGAGATCTAGACCCTCCACCAGTCGAATTCCTTGATCCAAGTGTCATTTTGGAAGCTTCCTGGGAATTGACACCTTGAGGAATGACTGTGCCATTTGTCCAAACTCGCCCAGCGCAGGTAGCCTTCTTTGCAGTTGACATTCAACGAAGGTAGACAGTGGAGCAGTTGAAATTCAGCGCAGATGCTCAGTGGAGGAGTTGACATGATCCAGAATTGCCTTGTTTTTGAGTGTTTTCAGGTGGAGAACTGCTATTCAGTGCTGTGGTTTGCTGACCTTGTTCCTCTAGGGGTAGGAACAACATGTTTAGGGACTTTGGATCCCTTAGATTATGGACATTTCATGCTTCATGCTGTAAGGCACAAAAATGTCTATAACAGTTGCCCCCTAAAGTATGAGGTCGTTTATCGGGTGAAATGCTTTATCAGGAGGATCCGAAGTTCATTAAATCGCTGAGAGGTGACCTGTAATAAAATACAATACAATACATTATGATTCATTCTGCTTTCATGATCTAGCTGAGACGGACATTCCCATGCTCAGCTTTATAAATTCATTTTGGTACATAGAACAGACGATCGTCTGATGATAGACTGATAATTCTCTGCTGAAATTATCATCCTTTGAGTAGGATGATCATCTGCTGCAATGATGTACATGTCAAATGTCTTTATATTTCCTGAATATATATCGCAGCCCGGATGGATGAAACTAGATCCGGGGTCTTCAAACTCGTTCGATCTTCACTCTAAGTACAAGTCGATCCATGTGAGAATTGCGCTGAAGTCGAACATGGAAAGACATCGCTTGATTACCGGTCAATGATGTAAACCGTTAACAAGCGCGAGAGGAATCACCGATAATGATAATGACCCTCAAGGTACTGCAGTACAATTCACGTGGTGTGAATAAAGGACTTGGCGTCGAACACCACGCAAAATCTTTCGGTCGAAGGTCATTGATGTATACCTGTCGCCGGAAGTGAGAAACTTGCCATTGAGGCATGCAAGCTTCAAAGTACTGAAGGGGTTGTTCCTAGATCAACTTCTTGGATAATGAGCTGAAGTCGACAAGAAGCGATTCGTCAAAGGAGGGCCTTAATGAATCCCACATCAGTGACACGGAACGGAGCTAATGATTTTAATGGAGGTGAAAACAATCTGTGACATATGATTCAGGGTGGCGATCATGGATGGATGAAGGATAATGTATGGCAGTGGATGGGACACGGTTGACTCTTTCTGAACAACATCTCTTGAACATATAACGACACTGATGCGATGGATCGGTAGCATTACCCCAAATATGGATGGTTTGGCGAGACCATGGTGATGAGACCGGTGAATGAAACAACCCAACCCGATGTGATACGGAGGAAAAGTGTCATGTTCAAGAGCGACTTGCTACCATTAAAGCTTTGAGGTTCTCCCAATTTTCCCCAGTCATTTCTGACCAGTACCTCTTTATTTTTGTCAAGCTTGAGGAGGATAACATATGCTTGTTCTATAACCTGCCCTTCGGGCAAGCCTATCGCTATGTTTTAACGAGCCTAGTGATAGGGAAACTCGTTCTCGTCTAAAGACAAGTTTGTCGCTATTTAATCATTTTAACGAGTCTAACGACAAGGAAAACACGGTCCTTTTCATTTTTAGAGAGTCTGAAAAGGTACAGAAAGTTAACTCCAAAATTCCTTTTTCGTCATCTAATCCCTTAAGTCCGAAAAAGTATAAAACAATACAGAAGGGATGAATTTTCGATAACTTTAACGAGCCGAATAAAACAAGCGCTCGACCTTTTTGTGCAATAATCCCTCAGGTCCAAAAAGATTAAAATCTAGAGGAGGGATAGCTCTTCCAGTCACTTTAACGAGCTGGAAGGCCAAAACTTGGAAAACTTTTCATATTTTACGAGTCAAATGAAAAGAGCTCAAAGAAGACTCGTCTTTTGAGGAACGAGTGATAAACAGGGATAGCAGCAGATTCCAGGTACAGGTTGGAATTTTCCAATCACGACAGCGTCACAAGGATGGCTAGGTGAAATCACTCTTCGCAGCTGTTCCTCAAAATGGGTAAACAATCATATGGAGGTGAACGATCGGCCAAATGACGGTGGAGGTGGCAGGTGCAAACACGACCAAGGCTTTTTATGGCTGATAAATTTACGATCACAGAGGTTATTTACCGGAATAGGTTCATTTTTTATTTAAAAATGAGCTTAAACTCTGGGGGAAACATTGCTCACTGCTTTTATTTATTTTTTAACGAGCATGAAGACCGCGTTAAAACTGCTCGGATCTTGCGTTTATTTTTTAACGAGCATGAACTTTATGCTAAAACTGCTCGATATACCAGTCATAAGATAAGAAACGTCTCCTGTGAGATCTCTATTTTTTAAGGAGTTTCATCTTCACTAAGCTTTACTCCATATCCTTTCTTTATGCAAGTTCGGAAACGACTAATCCAAAAAATAGATAAATAACTGCTCTTTGCTTGCACTCCAAAAGGTTTGCATGCCCCCAGGTATAAAATACAATTTCAAGGCTGCCCCTACTTATCCGTCAAAATATTTGTTTTAAAGGGTGAGGCTTACCTCTTTCAGGTTACCCAAAGATTGTTCTGTTAATCTTTCAAACTGAACACTTCTTCGGCGATGTCTACCTAAATAGACAACGGTGAATGACCCTGTTCCGTCAAACACATAACTTTGACAAAAGAATCTTATTCCAGAACAACCCCTCTTCCATCCACGGACGGGGTACAGACTAGTCATATTCTCTCGCAGAAATTCTACCTTATACCCAGGGTTTTTTCTGCCCGAAGTAGACCAGGATGCATGCCCCCTGGGTTCCAGTCCCATCTTTCCGAATCACTCACACTCATCGGGAAGAAGGACTGGGGGTGGAGACATTTCTTGATTGAATAGACCATTCGGGGTTGGTATGTGACTATTTGCGATGCGTGATCCCGGAAATGAAAGTTGGTCTACGAGCTTGACCATCCTTCCTTCGTGTGGAAAACACATTACTCTAAAGAGTGAGGAGACTATTGCTCCCATGCAATATATATAGTCTCATCCAAGGAGTAGGTTATAATCCAAGGGTCCTTGGATGACCATCACGTTCACTTGAACGGTCTTCCCTTTCAATGCAACAGGCACATTGGGGAGGATCCCTAATGGTCGACTGGTTCCTTTATCAAAACCCGAGAGATTTCTTATCTCAGGCAAAAGCGCCGGGGAACCTAGTGCTTTCCAAGCAACAGAGGAAAGGATACTCACAGATGCCCCTTCATCAATGATAGTGCCAGCCATTACCATTCTGTAAATTTGGACTATGATTCTGAATGGTATACTGGCTGGTAACCGGGGTCTGCCTAGTTGGTTCCAATCAAAGGACACAACCAGGTTGCTTGGTGGTGGGACCGAATATACGGCCGGATATGACCCTGAAGATGTTCCTTCCTGTGATAAAGGAATGGGCGCATTGCCCTGATGCTCATCAGAGTCTGTGTTGATGAAAAGAATCTGGATGGTGTCATCCTTATTCTCTTCAGTGAGGGTGTCATTTGAAGATGAATCTTCAATGACGGTGTCATTTGAAGATGAAACTTCTGAAGGGAGAACCGGGTCAACTGCCGTTTCGACCTTTGGACTTTTGTCCGGTCTGGATTCAGTAGGTTCATTTTCAATGACTGACACTTCAGCTGACCACTTGAGCGGGCCAGCTGAATTCTCAACCAACGAAGGACTTGGCACGAGTTTTTTGTATCCAGGAGGAAGTCTCAACGCTGAAACCGGACGGTCTTCCAAAACTCTCTTCGCTTCGTCTAAGAAGGGACAACGGTGGATGGCGTGGTCGCCTTCACACAGTCTGCAGGGGGATCTTGCTCCCCCTCTTTGTCCTGAACCTTCACTTTCGCTGGTTGACGGAAAGCATTCAACATGGCTATCAGAGGTTGATGCTCCCAAATTGTGCAAACGAGGGGACCAGTCCCTTAGTATCCGGGGAATACAGGGACAATCTCTATGGAAGTGGTCTCCTCTACATATGACACATGGCGATTTAGGCCCGGTCTGTGCTGTGTGTGGATTTTTGTCAAATGTCTTTTGCTTGCCCCCAGTCGCCTTAGGCTCCTTCTTCTTCTTCTCCTTCCTCTCCATGGGAGCTTGGATTTTTCCGGCTCTACCTTGCGAAGATGAAGGATTGGAGGAAGAGTTATAGGAAGTAGAAGGCTGGTGGGCAGCTCTAGACTGATCTAACTGTTGACTCGATTGTTCAGGAACCATGGTGTTCTGAACTACATTGGTTGAGAATAGCCAAATTGGCAGGCCAATTGTCAGTCCTGGAAGCGACAATGTGGCCATGTGGGGCGCACCAACTTCTCCCCAAGAGGAGAAAGGACTAGGATTTCCATCATGGTGAATTCCTTGGTTGGGGCGTTCCATGTTCTCAACCTAAATATCAACGCAGGAATAGGAGGTGATTATGTTCCGTTTAAAATAAATTTTATAACGACGCTTTAGACACAACTTGCTTTTTCACTTTTTAAGAGTCGAGAAAAAGCTAAAGATGACTCTAGTCTCCTTCTATGTTTTAACGAGCCCGAAGTGACAAATGCTCGGATGGACTTTTTCAGTTATAGAGTTTGAAAAAGGCCAAAAGAAACTGCTCTGGAGATCTAGGCAGAGGGTGTGCCAAACTTTTCGCAAAACCACAGAATACGTTTTACGGTACGAGTGGTCGATCTTCGTGAATGATGTGTTCACTGCATTGCGATCAGTAGGGCGGCCGACACGGTTTCCTATGGATAAAGGCTTTGTTCCTATAGGGGTCTCCCAATATATACGCGACGGTATGTGGGAGCACAAGTCCGTATTGATACTTATCGCTTCACCGTGGAGGAATCACCCAACCACTCAACGCTAAGATATCACGTTTAACGACGCCGGAACACGTCTCTAGCTTAGACCTCTATGTGTTTGCGTTATGTTTCAAAGCGTTGTTATGTAAATTCAATTCATTTTAATGTTGATCTTGTTTAGCAGTTTGCCTTTATGGATCACCACGAGATGTATGGTACAACTCCTAAATGCAGTCTAAGATGATAAGCAAGCTTTTCAATCTTTCAACTTTGAAAATCTTAACTACTGAGGGAAAAGAAAGACATCATCTTTTCACACAGATCATAGAGCACACACTAATGCACTTTTTCCCTAAATCAACATGCAAGCTGTCAAAATGCACATGCACAATGCAGGTATTTCTTTTCTCTTTCTTAATGTTGATGTACTACAAAAAGAAAGCTGTTGTATAACTTTGAATTCAATTTCAAGTGAAAGCAAACAAGCTTTTGTCCAAAATCAAAAGACACCTTAAGATTTACTTGTTTCGACACTAGAAATACATAAACTCAAACCATATGACGAAAGCAAATGCTTAATCAGCTATGAACAGTAAACAAACTAACTCTTAAGATCAAAACGACACTTATCACAGGTCTAGATCTAAGAGGCCACAGCAAGACTAGTTCACTTTCGTTATGGGAAACTGCAAATGGTATAAGAAATACACAGAACAAATACAGTTTCTTTATACAACTGAGGCGGAATAGTGGCAAAGAAAGATGGTTTCAGATAGGTACATTGACTGATAACAGGCAACAAAAACAAGGATGAAAACAGGACAACAGAAAGCAGAGAACCCCAGCTGCACAAGGCAAAACTGGTTCAGCGCAGGTAGTACACTGTCAGTTTGACATTCAGCGCAGGTAGCCCCTTCGGGACCTGCGATGAAATGCAGACTGCCTTCACAGTGCCTGCAATGAAGAGACAAACTTTCGTTTTTCTCAGTTTCTGGGTCACATATTGCTCAAAAATCCACAGTTTTTGGCCAAATCAAAAGCTATCAATCAAGTACACACTAAAGGATGAAAAGGAGGATGAAAAGCTATCACTAAGAGCTGTTCAGAGTCCTTGTGGATCAGCTCTTCAAATCATAAACATGCACAGAAACTGAGCTAGAGTAGCTGCCCTCTACTTTGCATTTGAAAGATCCAAATGCAGTTCGATTCGGTACTCCCTGTGTTTATGAAATGAATAGCAAAAACACAAACAACCAACAAGATACGATCCCCAGTGGAGTCGCCAATTTGTTGTTGGGAAAAGTATCCAATACGGAATGACCCTATCCCACTCTAAGGGTGATAGTACCTCAACAACAATCAAAGCAAGCTATTTGAGATTACTTCTTTATGAGATGTAAAAGAGGGGAGAAAGAGATCCACTAACCGATGTCTTTCGCTAATGGTTGATCCAGTCTTCTCTCCTTGCTGCTTGCTCCCAGCTCCTTGCTCTTTCACTGGCCCAGCTACACCAAGATCCTGCAAAATGGCAAGAGAGGGAAACTACAAGAAGCATACATTCATAACTGATTCAAGGATTAGAATAAATCAAATACACAAGTATAACAATACACCATTGAAACACATGCATATAGAAGAACCTCAAATGCTTTATTAATGGAAGAAGTAAAGTTCAGGAAGTGATACAACCATAAGAGGCCCAATCCAGCATCACCTTCCCAGCAGAAAGAAATCTCCTCTTCACCTCCTTCAAAGCAAATCACCCAATAGTTCTATACTCAAACCAACAACACTTCCTTACATTCACAAGATTCCAGCCTCCTTAGACCTCATGAGAGAGCTCTATATATAGGAGTTTTGGAGAAAGGATGAGTCAGCTTGAGGCTGGCATGAAGCTGACTAGTGTCCTCTCTCACTTTAGTTATTCTTCAGTTCTTGAGTCCACTTGGAGGTTCTTGCTTCCACTTGGAGATCTAGACCCTCTTACTCATCACCAGTCGAATTCCTTGATCCAAGTGTCATTTTGGAAGCTTCCTGGGCATTGACACCTTGAGGAATGACTGTGCCACTTGTCCAAACTCGCCCAGCGCAGGTAGCCTTCTTTGCAGTTGACATTCAGCGCAGGTAGACAGTGGAGCAGTTGACATTCAGCGCAGATGCTCAGTGGAGCAGTTGACATGATCCAGAATTGCCTTGTTTTTGAGTGTTTTCAGGTGGAGAACTGCTATTCAGTGCTGTGGTTTGCTGACCTTGTTCCTCTAGGGGTAGGAACAACATGTTTAGGGACTTTGGATCCCTTAGATTATGGACATTTCATGCTTCATGCTGTAAGGCACAAAAATGTCTATAACATGAGGATATCCCAAACCCAACACGAGAGCAGAAGAGTGTCATGTTCAAGAGCAACATGCTGCCTATACAAAGGATGTCTCATCTTCATTTTCCCTCGCTATTTCTAGCGAGTACCCCAATTATTTTATCACAAGCTTGAAGGGGATAACATATACTTGTTATGTAAGTTCATTCTTCGAACGAATCCATCCTAGTAAGTTTTACGATCCCTAGGAAGGAGAAGCTCGGTCCCGTCATGGTGACGCGCCTTTCTTCGTAAAATTTTAACAAGCTCGACATAAGAATAACTCAATATATTTTTCATGTTTAGAGAGTTTGAAAAAGAAATGAAAAAGAAAACTCCATCATGTCCCTTTTCATAATTTTTCCCTCGAACCTGAAAAGGTAGAAAACAATATCTGAGGGAACCTCTTGACCATGTTGACCAAGGTGTACCGTTTTCATAAATAGTTAGTCTTAGCCCGAAAAAGGGGTAAACATATACTGATATGATGTCGATTCATTTACTTTAACAAGTTTGAAATGACAAGTACTCAACAATATTTTCAATTTTCAAGAGTAAAAAAGAGCTGAAAGATGACTCTAGGGGGGTTCCTTTTTAGTTTATTTAAGGAGTCCGAAAAAGAGATAAAATAAAACTCCTAAAATCGGTTAATAATGATCACTGTTCACATTGGAGGCACTTGCAACTGCACAAGAAACACACCCATCACTAGTATTGACAAAATATTAAAATATTACAAAAATATTTGACAAAATGACTTTCAAAACTTATAAATAGGAAAAAGTAATTTCATTTTTTACCATTTTACCAAATTGAGCTATGAAAGTGTTTTTGTGCCCTAATTTCCTTGATTTTCCAGTGGTTGCTACAGGAGATCTGGGGTACCATTTCACAATCTATCTATGACAGGTAAGAACCTCATCCCTGCTCTTGCATTTCATTACCTTATGCAATTTTAATGGTGAATTTTAAGTTAGAAAAGAGGATTTTTAAAATTTAGGTTGCCAACAACCATCACGGGTATGGTCATCGGACCCACGATGGTCGTGCTTGAGCCCAAAGGCTTGCAAGATGCCATCACACTATTTTGAAAAACATGCATGATTTTTGGAGCTTAAAAACGCATTTTAAAGCCAAAAAAATGTTGATTTTTATGCATGGAAAAAGCATTAAAAAGTGTTTAAATGTTGTTTGCAGGAGAAATATGGTCCTAGAGTGGAAAGAAAGAGGCCATAAGGCTGAGGATCACCAAGCATCTCAAGATCTGGCATGCATAAATGCTTTGAGGGATTGTGGCTTACTGAAGATCTTCCGAACCACAGGCTTGAGGGCACAAATGGAGTTGCTACCTTATCTAATCAGCCTTTGGGATGTAGATCAGTAGATCTTCATCATCAAAGGGAAAGAACTAGAACTGGAGGAAATGGACATCTATTTCATCATGAGATTATCCCGTCAAGGAGAAGCCATTCAACTCTTTGAATCTCGCTAAGGAGGTGAGAGTACCAGGAGTCTAGTCCATAGATACTGTCCTGGAGCTGAGATAACCAACGAAGGTAAGGTGAAGATTACAACAATCACCAATAACCTCGTTATGAGGAAAATATTGTTCACCATGGTGCATGTATTTGGCACACAAGCTCTTCATGAGGCTTCCAAGTCTCAGTTTTAGTACGCTATTGTTTTTTTGACCCCCACCATTTTCAATTGGTGTGGAGGTCTTTTGGAAAACATGAAGCGCCAACTAACCAAGGGTAAGCACAAAAACCTGAAATATTTTTGGTTTGGTTCCATACTAGTGATATTCTTCTTGGAGCAAATACCACTCTTCTAATATTAGTGGCCAGAAGTACCACATCCTACCCCCTGAGATTCGAGGCTCATGAGATGGAGCCAGCTTATGCCTTGAGGAGGCACGGGCCAACATATGCACTACCCACCAAAGTTCTTTGCTTGGCTTGAACGCCAATTAATTATGGTGGATGACTATGCTTATGTCGGCACGGATTTTAGAGGGGATCTAGATCTACCTCTGCCACCAGACGAATAGTGGACTGACACAGGTAAAAACTTGTTTTTTGGTTTTTTTTTCAAGTTTTTATGATTTTTATGAGAATGTAATCTAAGACTCAACTTATGATAAATGTGCAGATGTGGGACCAGAGAGACCACCAGGCATGTCACCAATAGCACGACGAGCTTCCCATTCGATAGTGGCTACCAACTATGAGGAAGGGGCTGACCCCTTAGCTGAGATGGAGCGCAATCTGGAGGCAATCACCTGAGGGGTTCCAGATTATGCCACCATCAATGATGTTCCACTGCGTTGACAGAAACATATAGTTGGAGTCTTTGCGAGACTGCATCAACTGTTAGGCCGAGTGATTAGAGCATTCACTTGCTACCACGAGCACCGCACAGTTTGATAGTTCTTCTAGTCTTTTACGCATTTTGTAGGCTTTGAAAGCCAAGTGTCTCAAAACACTCTATTTTTTGACATTTTGATGTAAACACTCTGATAGACGTGATATATATATATATATATATATATATATATATATATATATATATATATATATATATATATATATATATATGCATGTTTTATTTGTACTTATGTGTTCATAACACGATTAAATCTTACAAATGACGTAAATGTCTATCAAGAACAAAATTTTCTAATGCATTAGTTAATGTAAATTACGTGGAATATGTTGATATGTAATGTAATCAAAATTTCTTTCCAGCAATCTAACATGTAGATACATATGCAATATTTGTGGATTTCTCACTGAATAATGATTGTTCAATTGTAACACAACGAGTTGTGAATCCAACTTAACAACTAAATCCCTGATGCCAAGAGCAACTGCTTCTGGTAAGAGTTCAATAACTACACTATACTCAATGATATTATTGGTTGTTCGACCAAGGAAAATATCTTGTAAGTTAATCAGCTCACCGTTAGGGTCACAGAGTACCCATGCTGCGGAAGAGAGGTTCCATGTGCTATGACAAGCACCATCAGCAAAACCAATGTAATGACCTGATGACATTTGCAAACCGAGTGGAACACAGGGTAAGCAGAAAAACATATGTCTGTAAAGCAAACAAACACACCAAAAAATCAAAATGCACACTAATGAATTAACACACTAATGTACATAAGTTATCATACAAATTTCACACATAATACTTTTTGAGATACAACCCATTACGGGGCTGTGGCAATGCATTTCCCTCATAATCACATAGCTCATAGGCACCTTTCTATAAGACATGTTTGACAATGTAGGGCCCATGCCACATAGGTTAGAACTTGCCTGCCCCCAACTTATCGTTGGCTTGATCATAAATATGGACCAAGCCTTTAGAAAAAGTGCGAGGAGAAATGATTTGGTCAAAATGAGCTTTGACATGTTTCTTTTGAGCTTTGATGACCATCGCAGCAATGTGATGAGTCTTGTCGAGTCTCTCAGGATATAGTAGCCACTCCTCTTCAGGTGAGGTATTCAGAAAAAGTTTGATAACTAGCTTAAGCGAAGGGATTTCACATTTTATTGGAAGATTTTCCTTTAAACCAAACACCAGTTGAAACAGAGTGAATCTAGTGGTCGTCTTAGCAGAGGTTCGGTAAGCCCAAAGAGCCGAGAAAAGCATTAAATGCCAATATTTTCTGTGCTTCCCAATGGTATGTTGAAGCATAGTAATCAAAACCTTATTGATTTCTTCAACTTGGCCATTGGCTTTTGGATAATATGGAGTCGAGCTATCATGTCGAAGGCCCAACTGAGTAGTTAACTCTGCCTTCATGTGCTGACGAAAATGTGATCCATGGTTAGTCATGATAGCTTGAGGGATAGAAAAACATGCTATAACGTGGTTAAAAAGGAACTGCGCGGTAGTAATATTGTCAGCATTGTATGTGTTATCACTCTAAAATTTCCTTAGGGTTGTTATCTTGTGTCAAAAGAAATATTAGAGGTAACCACAAACCTACTTTTGAGATCAAGATCTAGCCTTCCTAATGCTCAAAGAGGGATCTCTCTTTATGATTTAACTTTGTTGAGTTAATTGATTTTAGGCTAGTTATTTAAGCTTGATTGGGTTTTGAATTTGATTTGGTGGTGGAATTATAGACTTAGATGGATAGAGGGATGTCCTTTACCATTGGGCTATGGGGTAAAGTGTCAAGAAAACATAACTGAATCAGGTTCTAAAGATAGTGTTTCCATGGCAAGGTAGCTGAGTAAATTTAGATCTTTTAGGCTGGATGGTGAAGTGGTTTTCAATCGGGTTCAAGGAGAAGTTAAGAATTCCTCAAACTAGATAATGAGGGAAATGATATAAGTCATGAAAACTAGGGAGAAATGAAGGATTCCCTACTCTGGATATCATAAGAAAACATGAAAATGAATAACTGTTCAAGACAGAGTGTACTTAAACAAATTCTGTAATAATATTCCAGTTATTTCATTCAATTTAGATAACATGCAAGTGTGTGAAACACTTAATAAGATAACAATTTGACAAATAGAAAATAATTCATTGAAGTGGACCAACACATGAATCCTGTAATGCAATGCCTTTATTACTCAGTCCAGTCTGGTGACTTGAAAAATGATACAATGAACCCTTCGGATTCAGATCAATACAACTATAGAAATGTTTAGCAATCCACACTCTATACTTCAAATTATGAACTATTTATACAAAAAATAGTTACAAAATATCCTAAACCGATTTAGGAACTATTCAAGGAAACAGAAATATATTCATGCAAGAAGATAGAGACAAATATGTAACTGATGCAAGCTGTCCCTCTTTTATTGTTTGTCACTGGCTCTTCTTTGATATTACGCTGCTTTTTTTGTTTGGTTGTTTGTCTTCCACGTTGACTATTCTTTTATTTTGCCTTTTGACTGATACTCTTTGACTTAGCTGATCTGCTGCTTTTCTTTCACTGCTCTGTATCCACTGTTTACCTTGCATTTTCACAGTAAATCATTTAATTTTTCCCAAGTCTCTGTATCTGGTAATTTAATATTTACCATTCTTTTGTAGACTTCATCATCTTCTGTGTATTTTGCAAAGGTGGGCTTGTTTACAAAAATATGTTTTACCTCATGCTGGAGGTAAAAGAGGTTCTCAAAAGTCTGGTAAAGAACCTTTCCTGTAGGCATCCCTTTCATAGAGGAACTATTGGCTTTCTCCTTTGCCACTTCTCTGATTCTTTTATCATAGTCTTCATGTGGCATTAACCTGTCATTTATTACCAATGGATTAGGCAGACCTTTCTGCCTCAAAACATCAAATTTGACCATGAACCTGCCTATAGCTAGCTCCATGGTTTGGCATTTGTCCTCAAGCTGCATCATTAAGTTCCTCTTGGTGATTACCTTCTTCACCTCTAGTATAGTGCCAGTTCTGTTAGCTATGCCAAGCTCCTGCAATTCATATTTATTCTTTGAGTTAAGGAATTGGATTATTCTTGAGGCTTCCTCTGGCATATTTCCAAGTTCGACCTTAACCCTCTAAATTGCTTCACTAGCCTCTTTGACTAAATCATTTTTTTCAAAGATAACTTGTATAGATGGCCAAATATCATTGACAGAGTCAATGATACTGGCCCATAGCTTCTCTTTTGCTTGGGCAAGTGAATCCTTCAATGTTAATTCCTTTTCTAAGCTCTTTATCCTCTCAGTCAATCTGTTTGACTTCTGTACTTCATTTTTATGCATGATTTGAGCCAGTTTCTTCTCATCATCTAGAATTTTTATCTCTTCTTTAAGTCTATTTATTTCAGTGGTCTAAATGGACATGTCCTCCATGGCTTTGACCAGTTTACTTGCTTCATCACTTGGATGAGCTACTGCTATTGTTGAACCTGTTGCTGATGTAGTTGTTGTTGCAGTTGGAAGTGTTGTAGCTAGTGGAGTTGTTGGGGCCAATGAAGCTGCCAACATTGAAGGAACTGTTGTAGTAACTGTAGGAATAGCAGTGGTAGTGGCTGTCTCAAGGCTAGCGTGTTTCAACTGTATTAACTCATCCAATTCTCTCTACATTTCTTTTAATTGAGCATTTAGCTGGAGAATGAGGTCCATCATCTCATCTTTCTGGGTTTGGCTTTCTAGGACCTCCTTAGTTTGTGGATGTTCATAAGAGGGTAACTTTAGTTGCTTCTTTAAAGCAACATAAACTCAATTTTCTTCTTTATTAGTTTTTCTGTAACATTGATATCATTTGGATTATATCCAATTTCAATTACCAAGTCTTCTAATGACTTGATTCTGTTATCTTTTGCCTGTGATGATGCTTTCTCTAGCTTAAACTATGCTGTGATGTTGTGTAGAGAGTTTTGAAGCTTTTGAACACTCAAGGCCTTGTTGGTCATTAGTGAGTATATCATTTCACCTACCTGCTTATGGAATTTAATTTGATCAATAGGGTGAAAATACCTGGCCAAAACTTCAAACTCTATCTTCCTGTAGTCTGCTGTCGATCTAGGATGCTAGACTGTAGGCTGCAAAAAGGTCATTTTCATTTTACCAGTTTTAATGTTAAAGGCTGACATTAATCTATTCTGATTGCCAGGTGTATGTTTGAAGTACTGTGCATACGTTTCAGCTTTCAATGCCTCATTCCTCAACTTAATTTCTTTGTACTTCTCTTTTATATCTTTCTCTTTATCCACTGGTTTATTGGACGAAGAGACTTCAATACTAAGATGTTTTTCAATGATCTGAGTATTTGAGGTGGAAGGTTGATGAGTTTTCTCTGAAACTGCTAGAGCTGTATTATTTTTAACGATTGTGTTAGTATCAATGATTTAAACTATCTCAATGGTATCCTCTTGCACATTTACAGGATTAAGCTTGGGCTTCGTCCTGTACATGATTTCAAATCTGTAATTTGTAGTATCCATTTTAGAGCTAGAACCTTCATCCCTAGTTCTTTTTACATTTCTGTCCTGCATGGCTGGAGTTTATAGAATGGGACTAATACCCATCTATTCCTGTAGGGTTAGAACCTACAGAAAGGAACTAGTATCTATCTAATTTTCCACATCTAATAAGGTATTTTCCAACCACTCTGACTGGTTGACATATCTTTCAATGTTTGGCCTGGACTCATGCATAAAAGGTTTTAATTTTAACTTGAGTCTTAACTTGTTTATGACTCCATTAGGGTCATACTGCCACATAAAACTACTGCTGAACTTCATTTGCTATAAAATCTTATCTGCTTCTTGTCCAGCTTCCCTATTAGTACAAATAAAAGGGCCCAATTGGTTTTTGATTTTGAACTGTGTTTTCTTCCTGGTTGACAGAAAATTGACCTCATTTGAGTTTATGATCTTCTTGAAATACTCTAATGCAAATATTCTCATGGGGAGATATCTAGGCAGCTTGTAGGGAGTGAGATGGCATCCATATATCCTGATTTCTGTGTGGTCCTAGTATATATACCACTTTCCTGCTAGTATTTGGGAAAATAATCTCATTTGCATATAAGACTCATCAATCTCATGTAACTCAAAATAATCAGTCATTTCATTTACATGATGTTGGGCAGTATACTGACCAGTAGCATCAAATAGAAATATTTTACTTTGGTAGTCTTGGGGCATGGCATGTAGTTGAGCTGGTAAGACCAAAGGTGCATATCTGTCTGCCATGGCTAAGGCTTTGGTTTGACTGGGGGGTAAAGTAGTGGTGCTTGAAGAAGAACTTGAGATGGCTATAGATGAACTAGATGAACTTGAGATGTTTGGTTGGAAAGGAAGTTGAGGTATGAATGGTTTTGGGGAATGAACTGTAGTGGATATTATAGGTGACGTGGTAGTAAATGAAGTTGTATTTACAGTTTTTGAAGACTCTGTAGAAATTTCAGGGGTAGCAGCAGTTAGGGCAGCTAATTCAACTGATTGTTGAATATAGGCTTCATCTATATGCCTTATTAGAGTTGAGTTTAAAGCTTCTAGCTTGTCAAAAGTATCCAAAACATGTTGATATAAATCAGGATGTGTAGGAACCTTCTTTGATTCAATAAATTGAATAATTTTGGGGTTTATTACAGTATCATGAATAGAATTTTCAGATTTGGTACGAAACAAAGAAAGCTCAAATGATAAATCAAATTGAATATCCTCTAAACTTGATAAGTGTTTAGGAAGTGAATTTGCTTTAACTAACTGACTATTACTTCCTTAGCTTTCTACCTTTTTTGGTTTTCTTAAAATTCTGTCAGGATCATCAACTATTAAAGCAGGGTTTGGATCTAGATGTGCCCTGGTATAGTGTGTTCTTCTAGAAGCTATAATTTTAATTTTTTAATATTTTAATGAAACTTTTTAACAACCCTAAAATGACCTTAAGACAAAGAGATTAGATTTTAAGTTTTCCTTTAAGGTTTATTAGACTGAGGACTTTCCCCAGTATGGTCACCACTATGTTATCACCCTGTAATTTGAAGGCTGTAGGACAAATCACAAGAATGCAACATCAAACCAACTTCGGGATGGGAATCTAGCCCTTCTAATCCCAGAGAGGGATCTCTCTGTAAAATTTATCTTTGTTGCTTGAAAATCTTAGACTAGTTATGATTGTACTTGGGTTTTGGGTTTTGGAAGACTAATTGTATTCAATTTAATTAGAACCTATTGGGTAATGGAGTCAAAAGGTAAACTGGATGGTTGCATCAATTTTCCACAGAGTAAACTCAGTGCACGTTAGGAATATTTACTGGATCTTTCAGAATAATAAGTGGATGATGGAAGAACAATGAAAACCATCAGCAAAACTAAAGAGCAATAAGAATTCTTTAGTGTGGCATTCAATCAACTAGGCAGAACTAAAGAGCAGTCAAGAATTCTTTAGTGTGACCTTCAGTAGAAAACATACAGATTGCAAAAGCAACCAGAACAAGGTACTCAAAAGTAAATCCTATTCATCACATTTCTGTTTTTCAATTGGAATTTAGACGATTACAATGAAGAGATGATAGTGAAACAATTTAACATAAGAAAAACATCACCAGTATTTAAGCCACAAGAATCCTATGAATGGTCTACTTAGTATTGATGCTCGAGTGCTAAAAAAAACTTACAATGCTCCAACAGATCACTAATATTTCCGATCTCAAACAATCCACCTCTAATACTTCAAAAGCAGAAGTATTTATACAAAATTTACAAAGTGTTTACAATAAATGCTGTCTCTAACAGATGAGACATTTTTAGACTATAGATCAACTAAAAAGCTCTAACTGCTACAGATTAATATTTCTGGTGGAATGTGCTGTGCAAATGTTGTTTCTGTGGAAGTGGGAGCATGTAGGATGTGTTGGCAGATGAACTAGCAGATGCAGATGTATCTCTCTTTTTCTTAGTAATTCACTCAACTGCTTGCTGATCCTCTGTGGTTTTGTTTTCTCTTTCCATTAATTCACAAAACCATGTGTAGTTTTGTTTCTATTACTCCCTCTGTAAACTAATTTTATCTGTATGTAAATTCCTTTTACCCTTTAGAATACCTGGATGGTTTTAGAAAACCATGTGTTGATTTGTATGGTTGGAAGAGTATTCTCACTTTACTCTTTTACATTAATTTCATGTGAAATTTTCCCTTTTATTTCCTCTGATAAATTCATGGCATCCGTGAATTTCATTTCATGTGTCGCTATAAAACCATTTTACCTTTGAATCTCATTCCACAACCTTAGTCTCATTTTTTTCCCAAGGAAAAATTGTAATCTTTCATTAATATTGAAAAATTACATATAGTATATGCTTGACAGCATATGCATCACTTGTCTTTTTGGAGTATGTCCAGATAATCAGCAAAACCCATTCTTGTGAATGGCTGTAACAAAAAACAAAATTCACCACGCAAGGTGTAATTATATTGGGTCTATTTATAGAAGTTCATAAACTATGTTCTGAAATATATACACCTCACAAGGTGATGTGCATAAACAAAACTATGATATATACGTCATTCTTTATAACCGGAAATCATAAAAAAATTAGGTGCCATCCACCCGATGATATATCTGATCTATGTATGGTCTATGATAATATTGGTACTGTGTAGTACCCCTTTGCTCGTGAATTATCCACTGTCCTCTTGGCAGTAGCATGGCCTCCTTGGAAAGGTCGTCAGCACTGTCGTTATGTTCCCTGTAAATACGATGACAAATAATGGAGTTAAAATGTGATTTGAATTGCTTCACTTCATCTAGAATGTTTATAAGTGTGTGTGCATGGAATCTTGTGATATTGTTAAACCAATTAATAATAGTTTTGGGATCTCCAAAAATCTGAATATCTTTGCAATCATGGCTAAGTGCAAAATGTAATAGATGATGAAGAGTGATTAGTTTAGCAAAATTATTCATTCCTTCACCCAAGCCCAGTTTGACTTTGAAGTAATGATGATCAGTGAGGTAAAGAAGGAAACCACACCCACACCCATGTTGTTGGGCTGCTCCATCAAAGAAAGCCTAAGGAGTGGAATGGTCGATTGGATTGGGAGTAAGAGGTTTGCGTGGTTGCAATGGAGTATATTAAGGCAGTTCAAGATAAGAGGATACAATTTTTATTGTAATGCTCTACCACCTGATCACATTGTCCTCAAATGTCATTCTATTTCATGCCAGCCAAATAGCCCAGTAGATAATCAAGGGTAGGCATGGAAGATTCGTTCCTATGTGTGAGCTGTTCTAGGCTTCCCATGCTACTAAGATGATGTCCCCTTTCCATTCGCCAGTGAAATGAATCTCAGCAGCTACAGATCTCCATATATGTTTTGTTGTATCGCAATTAAGGAACATATGCTTAGTCGATTCTGTGTTTTGTTTACACAGAATGCACCAATGAGGTCCATAAATGGATCTGTGAGTGAGAAAGTCCCCTGTGGCAACTTTGTTACAGAGAATGCACCAGAAGAAGAGTCTGGTTCGGGGAGGGGATTTTAGTTTCCATATGATCTGCCACCAACTTTGCATGTGTTCAGGTTTTTTGTTTTGTAGCAGACTCAGATAACCATCCTTTGGTGAGTAGATTCCAGATTCTGCCATGCACCACATGAGTTCATCCAGTCCCTCCTTAATACGGATATGTGACTCAATCAATGCGGAAGTATAATTGTTCCAAGAATGATGCCATTGAGGTGGAAGGTTAAGCTGAGATGCTGATTTCCATGCTTGTGTGAATATAGTGGAATTGTCCTGATCTGCGATTTGTGCAATCACCCTGATGTCTCGTTGGTTTAAGTGTAGGATGAGCTCTCTTGGAAGTTGGCATCTGCCTCCACCCCCTGTCTAGGGATCCAGGCCAATGCACACTTTTGTGCCTGCATATATCCTCCATGCCAGGTGATTGCGAATGAGAGGGAGAGAGTGGAGAAGTGCTTTCCAAACCAAAGAAATTTCTATCCTTGTCCATTGCGGCATCCTTATCTAGTCCATTATTTGGTGTGGCCATATATATTTATGATAAGAGACAGATGTCCATAGATTCTGTTTGGTAAGGAGGGTCCAACCCATTTTTGTAGCCAAGGCTTGTGCAAATAGGGTTAGATCTTTGAGTCCCCATCCTCCCCATTTCTTGGGCAATGCAATCTTGTTCTAGCTTACCCATGCAAAAACTCTTTTGTCCTAACAACCATTCCACAGATATCTGCAACAAATCTATTGGAGACGAGCCAATGTACTTCTGGGAATCCATGCCAATGCCATCCAGAATATTGGGGTAGCTTCCAAGACGAATTTGATAAGCACTAGTCTTCCAGCTCTGGACAAGAAATGGTGGCACCAGTTTGAAATTCTTTTCTCTAATTTTATTACCAACCAGATCCAATCTGCAATCTTTTGGCTCAGGGGCTTGATCCAGAAACCTAAATATTTGAAGCCCTTATCAAGAGGACGGGTGCTATAGGGGAAATGTTGTGTTGCAAAGTTGGATTCCTGTGAAAATGTGTGAGCCAAAGTGATTGTAGATTTCGCATGATTTGCCAACATACCAGTGGCCCTAGAGAAGATGGCTAGTATCTTATCGAAAGCTATCGAGTCACGAATGCTACCATCCAAAAATATCAAAACATCATCCACGAAAAGGAGATGAGTGAGGTAGCACTTCTCATTGATCTTCAGCTCGAATAATCTGCCACTTCGCTTTTCATGATTGATTAACTGACTAAGACCTTCCATGATAATCAGGAAGAGGAGGGGGGATAGTGGGCATCCTTGTCTGAGTCCCCTTTCAGTGTGGAAAAAAGGAGAGGTAGAGCCATTAATAAGGATACTGAAGGATGGCATGTAGATGCAGGCCATGATCCAAGTGGTAAATAGGTGCGGAAATCCTAGGTGGATAAGAAGCATTTGATATAAAACCAGCTAACCCGATCAAAAGATTTTTCCAGATCAATCTTTAGGATGATCCCCTTTAGTTTCCTAGATCGAATTGAGTGAATAACTTCTTGTGCAGTGCCAATGGCTTCATGGATCTGATGGTCTTCCAGGAAGGCAAATTGTTCAGGTAAGATGTGATGAGAGAGAATAGGTCTTATACGATTTGCAATGATCTTGGATATAATTTTGTAGAGGTAGTTGTAGAGTGAGATGAGATGGAAGTCATTGAAGGATGATGGGGAATTTGATTTGGGGATGAGGGTGATGAAAGTGGAATTTATGGCATTGTACAATTTGCTTGAAGTCCGGCATTCCTCCACAACCTGGAGAAGGTCATGTGCCAAAAGATCGTAGAAAACCAGATAGAACTCAATAGTCCACCCATCTGGTCCCGGGATTTTATAGTTTTTGAACCACTTTAATGTCCCCTCAAGTTCCGCAAGCATTATAGGTGAATTGAGATCTTGCGCTTCCTCCTCCCCTACAAATCTAGGGAAATAGCCTGCCACTTGGATGATATCAGCTAGATTGGCCTCTTGTGGAGATTTGTATAGATGCTGAAAGTGAGAGGTGCCTAAAAGAGATAGCTTTTTAAAAGTGTCAGCCACACCTCCATCTAGAAGAGGCATTTTCCAGATTGTATTAGCTATCTTCCTTCCTTTTGCATAGTTCTGAAAAAACTTTGTGTTATCATCGCCAACCTGTAACCAGATTGCTCTACTCTTCAGTCTCCATGTTTCTTCTCTTTCCTTCAGGATCTTTTCTCTCTGTTTTTCGAGCTCAATAAGATGATATTTCTCATTTGCAGATGCAAAACCCTTGTTGCTGTCATCCAAAAGCTCGTTCAGTTCAACTTCAATAGCTGATATGGTCTGATCATCCTTCAATTTTTTCTCCTTTGCCCAGGTGATGGATAAGTGTTTTAGCTGAGATAGGTTGTGGTAGAATCCTTCAGCTGCAGATTCGTGACTAGAGATGGGATGGGATGTCCAATAGTCTGAGACCAACTTAATATATCCAGATCTTGGAGCCAAACATGATTAAATTTGAAAGGAGACTTTGGTTTGGCTTCAGGTCCAAGGATTTCCAAATAAATAGGTGAGTGGTCTGATATCCCTCTAGACCCTACCCATTGTCTATATCTATTTAGCATCTGAAGCAAAGGCACTTTAATCAGGAAGCGATCAAGCCTTCTAGCTAGAGTTGCATCCCCAACTCTTCGGTTTCTCCAAGTGGGCAAGGGCTTGATCATTGGGACATCAGTGAGGTTGTGCTGATCCAGAATGTCCCTGAAGAAATCTGACATAGGGTCAACTTGAGCTTGTGATCCCCAGGATTCCCCAAAGCCTAGGGAGAAGTTAAGATCACCCCCAATAATCACCTGATCAACAACTGTGATTTCAGTATTAAGGAAATGCTGCCAAAATTCATCTCTCCGCTGACAGGGTCCATACACATTGATAACTCTGATTGTCATACCTAGATCGACCAAGAATAAGTCCAATCCAATGAATCCCACTCCTCCCCAAGAGGCTGATACATTTATGGAGTGAGGATCATATCTGATGGCTAGTCCCCCTGATCTACCCACAACATCTAGAGAGAGGAATTGCCAACCAGGTTTAATGGCTGCTAGGGTTTGATTGATGGACTCAGCGTTTCCCAGGGTTTCTTGCAGCATGATAATATCCACAGGTTCAATATCAAATAACCTCCGCAGGGCTAGTTTTTTGGAGGCACTAGCCATGCCTCTGTAATTGAAGGAGAGGCATTTCATGGTGGAACTCTCCCAGGGGTGTTCATTGCTCTAAGAACCCCTTCAAGTGGATTGTTTTCCAGAGACTACTTCTACCTCGACCTTCAGAATAGCTTTTGAGAGATTAGATTTACGACCCTGAGTCACTTGAGTGATTGACCCAGGGAAGGTGAGACCTAGGCCAGTCTGGTAGCTGGTGTCTGGGATGAAGCGGGAGCGAAGGTTGTATGAATGGGGCAAAGCAGGACGGTCCATGACCGATGGCAGGGGGGAGGGGGGGGGAGAGGAAGGGATGGGGAGGTGGTGGAGATGAGGGGAGGGGGCAAGGAGATCGCACAGGAAATAGCAGGTGACATATACAATGCAGATGAAGTATCTAATGATGCACTGCAAGCAAATGAGACAGAAGTAATATTTGAGATAGGGGGAGAAAAGAGAGATGTACCCACTTTTCTTGTGGCCTCTGCAGCAGCAGCAACTCTAGCACGGGTCAGTGGAGGCGATGGCGTTTTGTGTTGCTCATCCGCTGCTTTGGAGGATTCGCCTCGATCATGTGCTCTGTGAGCCGATACCGGGGTGTTGGCCTGATTAACTGTTGCTTTGCCCTTTTGAGGAGTTGGTGAGCTATGAGGGTCAACTGATTTTATGAGCAGAGGACAATACTTGTAGATATTCCCTACCTTGTGGCACCTCCTACATTGAAAAGGAACCCCCTCATAGTCCAGGATCTGGACTCTGGTGTAATGCCGCCATTTTAGTGTAATTTTCTCTTCCAGGCCCTCCCTCGTATCTAAATATACCAGAATTCTAGCCATCAATCTATTCTTGGTCTGCACATAGGTCTTTTCGTAATCTAGATATGTACCAAGGGCATTCCCAATCCTTACAAAGACTGCTTCAGACCAATACTGTAGAGGTAGCCCTAGTAATCTAACCCATATGGGGTCGACGCCTATTTGCTCCCGTTCTGGGTCAAATAATGGATTCCAACGTTTGAGAAGGACCGACGCCATCTCAATGTGCCAGTATTTCGCAAGAACTAGCTCTGTGTAGTCCACCTTGGAGAAATGCAGCGCGAACCATCCCCTTGCTAGATTCTGAACCTCTGGTAGCTCTTGGAGAGTGCTGCCCCAAATTTCCTTGACCCAGCTTGTTAATCTTGCCGTTGAGTATGCCCTTCCTCTGACATGCCCAACCAGTACCATATTGGCCTTGTCCACTACCTCTCCCATCAGAATGTCCTCTCCAAATATGATAGTGAGGTCCTTTGAGGTAGATTTCACACACTTTACTTTTCTCTTCCCAGTCCACGGAGCAGATGGGTGTCCTTGCAGCGGATTTGTGCCTTCTTGAGTCTGCGGTGCCACTACTTTGACCCTAATCATGGGTGTTTCGAAGCTACCTGAGGGGAGGGTGCTAGGGTTTGGCAGAATTTGGGGATCAGGACAAGATGGAGGCGAGGGAATGATTGAAGGGATCGGATCGAATGTTGGCGACGGAGGAGATACAACGGTGAGCAGGTTTAGGGTCCCGGGGGATAGCGGAGGGTAGTCAAGGCCCAAAGATTCAAGGGAGAGCGAGCCAAATTGTAAGGGGGATGAAGAATAACCAGGCAAAGTGACAACCGATGCAGAGGAAGGGTAAACCGGAACCGAGAGCGGTAGCAATTCAGAGCTGGAATGGTTAGGGTTAGGGCTACGAAAGATAGACTGCCTGTGATACGGGTCCTAGGAGTAGTCTACCTCCTCCTCGAAATCCATACTGTCCATGATTTCGGGAATCGCCACCGAGACCGCCAGAGAGACCATTTCCCACAACCTTAGTCTCATATTTTCTGTAGCTATATAATTTTACCTCAAGTATGGTTTCACCCATAGCTCTGAAATATTACCGCATTCTCATATCTCTATATTTCACTTGAAATTAATCCACCCTATATTCTCGTAATATATATAAGATTCAAAACCAAAATAGTTAATGATTTATTGCACCGCTTTAAAGTGGTAGGTGGTATTATTTTGGAGGATGCGATACAACATGGGGTTGCCACGTAGCAAAAAGGTGGGCTGGGAAAACCACTAATCTCGCATGCTTTTTGAGTGTTAAGTGTTTGCTGAGTTGAGCATGCGATATGGAATTTTAACTGTTCATTTATTTTTATGAATCTCGAGGAAAATACAAATGAAGGGGGTCTAATTCTTAGTGCGGGGTGGGCCATTGGTTGATTTTGCAGGGAGAAGAGGTAGTATAGGCTTGTAGGGAGAAATTAATATAAAGTCCAAAACTTTATATTAATAGGGTTTTGTGAAGTAAGGGGTAAAAAGAGGGATTATATATATATATATATATATATATATATATATATATATATATATATATATATATATATATATATATATATATATATATATATATATATATATATATAGATATATATTTACTTTATGTGATTTATCCCACATACACAAGGGAACATTCTTCATGATGGTTTATATAAGCCCATAGTTACATTGTGTTTCAACAAAATAAGCCCAAGGCTACCCACTTGTGCTTGGTGTTAGGTGTGCTAGGCTTAGGTATTGTGAATGCAGGTCACATGGAGATGGAGTGAGAGCTAAGATTTCAGGCTTATTTTTTATGCAAATTTCAATAAAATCCAAGGCTTTAAAACCAGAAGCTCTGCAATATATAACCTTTTTGTCACACAAACCTATTCTTAATGATTTGAAAGAAGGTATTCGGCTTATGCTGGGGTAATATTCAGATGAATTAACAAGGAAAGTGGGTGATAAAGCAGGAAGCTGAGTAAAGGATGATGGAAAATGGAGAGGAAGCGGGGCAAGTTAGCAAGCCAAAAGCTTCATCATGAGAGCAACAAAGAATATCTAAATCATCAGATTTCCTATAATTATAGGAACCTAACAGTATGTAGGCATCGCCTCGGCCCATTTCATAAAATAGTCAAAGACAATGATGATATAACCATGTTCCCCGGCTGAGCGAGGGTTACATGTCATGAAATCAATAACCCGTTTGGAAAATGGGCCAACGAGAATTACTGGGTGTAGGGGTGCGGGTGGGGCACACTTTTTGTGGTTGAAAATCCAGCATTCATGGCATTTTTGGACAGCTAGAATGAAATCTTTGAAGATAGAAGGCCAGAAATAACCAGTGCGAAGGATCTTTTGAGCAGTGGAATATCCAGACATATGACCACCACAGGCACCAGAGTTGCAATCATTTAGGACCCGCTCAACTTCTTCACGGGTGAGACATCTGCGAAGGAAAAAATCCACACCAACCTGATACAAGGTATCAACGAGGATTCGATAGGGTTGGGACTAATGCTAGATCCGGTGTCGGTCCGATCGGGACAACTCAGATCAGAAGGTCTGGGTTTGGAGATAAACAATAATGTCTCCATACCAAGGGTCAAGAGTGTTGATTAGAAACAGTGTTTCATCAGGTATCTGCTCAGTAAAATTGGTTGGGGTGATTGAAGATGGAAAAGCACAGAGTAACTCAACAAAGATGAGCGATTTCTTTGATTTGGCAGCAATGAATTCCAAATCAAACTCCTGTAGGATGACGATCCATTTGGAGTATTTACCCCCCAACAACTGACGAGTCAGTATATATGTCATGGGGTTGCAATCAGAAATTATAGTGGTTTTCATTAAAAGGATATAGTGTCGAAAACTTTGGATGACATGAACCACCACCAAAGCAAGCTTCTCAACATGAGCATAGCGGGACTTAGTATCAAGAAGATTTTGGCGCAAATAATCAACCACGTGCTCGTTGCCATCATGGTCATCCTGAACTAACACCATAGCAATGGTGTTATCAGTTGCATCCAAATACCAGGAATATCGTGGAAGTAATTGGGGGGATGGAGTAAAGGAGAATTGATCAGGGCTTTCTTTAAAGCATCGAAGGATTCTTGAGCAACTTCATCCCAAATAAAAGTGATCCCCTTCTTAAGTAAGCGAGTATAACCTTTGGAAAGTTTGGCGTAATTCGGGACAAATCGATGGAGAAAATTAGCTTTTCCCTGCAAGATCTGCAATTGCAACAGTGATGAAGGAGGGGGTAGATTGACTATGGCCTCAACTTTCCAAGGATCAATCCTGATCCCTTCACGAGACATAACAAAACCTAAGAGCCGATCAGAATCGACACAAAATGCACACTTGTGTGGATTGAGATGGATATTATAATGTGACATCGTAAGAAGATATCTCTTAAGTGATTTGGATGGTCATGACGTTTAGTCGAATGGGCAGTCAAGTCGTTGAGGTATGACTGAACAATATGACAAATGTCATGGAATGCATAGGACATTGCTAGCTGAAAAATGGCCCTAGCATTATTCAGACTAAAAGGAAGTTTTTTTTAAGCGAAGGTACCCCAAGGACAGATAAATGTTGTTTTATGCTGATCGACGGGTGAAATGTTAATATGGTTATAGCCAGAAAAGCCATCCATGAAAGAAAAAATCTCACTCCCTGCACATTTGTCAATGATCTGGTCGATAAAGGGAGTAGGATAATTATCTTTAGGACATGCGTGATTGATATCATGGTAATCAACACAAACACGTATTGTGCCCTACTTTTTGGCAGCAGGGACTATATTGGATGCCCAATCTGTCAATGGAATAGGATAAATGAAACCCGCTTCCAAAATATTTTCTACTTCTGCTTCGATAGCAACAACCTTTCGAGGGTGCACAAGGCGAAGCTGTTGTTGAATAGGTTTAGCACCAGGATATGTTGAGATCTCACACACCACTATGGCTGGATCAATACCAGGCATCTCCTCGTATAACCAAGTGAAAAAGAATCAGAATTCTTTAAAAAGCTGCGTATAGATCTTGATCTCATCTGGAGAACAAGAAACCCTTATATGGATGTTCTCGAAAACTCCTGTTTAATGGAAATGTCAATAGGCATCGTAGCAGTGATGTTTCCCATATTACCCTCTGACAAAATTTCATGTACCCGAACAGGTGTTTGAAACAGAGGCGTAAAAGGATGAGAAACATACTCTTTAGGACAGGAAGGCATCTCATTGAGGCAAGGGAGAAAGGAAGAACAATGATGTAGACCGTTCCATGGAAATTCCTCCAGAGACATGACCTCCACGAGACTCTTGTCAGTAGGGAATGTCTCATTCAAGGGATCCGGAGAATCCCAAGAACCAAAACAAGGGGATGGAACATAAGTGTCCAAGTTCATACTGAAGACAATATGACTTTCTTAAGCATCCATCGAAGCTAAAACAATTTCTTGATAATTTATCTCCAATGGAATTAAAGGCATAGCATCGCTAAATGAGTCAATTTGATCATCGGAAGGGATAATCCAAGGATCCGTGGGATCTGAGATCATATTGACTGAATGAACATTTGGAGGTGGGAGAGTAAAAGTACATGTTAGCACTTGAAATTTCACCTCAGGCTGAGAAAGGTAAACCTCAAGGCAACATCAAACCACTTAGCTTCGTAGCTAGCCCTACGGGGCAGGAGAGGGCTCTCTCCGGTCTATCTCGATAAAGATCTTCAATGGGAGAGATAACCAATAGGGTAACACTGATTTTAGGCCAGTAAACTGATCAAAGGGTTGATTTGGGATTTTTAGGGTTTTTGGTGGCAAATTGAGGAAATGGCAATTTTGGGTGCGGGGATTGGACACAGTTTCTGCAGGGGGTTCTTTGGGGCGAGGTAGGAAACAATATTGATGCCTTTTATAGAGATGGATGGATGAGAATGACTGGTGAGGAGTTAAGGAGAGCAAGCAATAACCTTGAATTCCCCTTAAACAGTTGAAAACATTGATATTAAGCAAACATAAAAGCAGAGCATGACAGTCATGAGTTCTACTTTAACACTTCATTTGCCTAATTTGCAGAAGGAAAATTAAGGAAATGATTCACATAACACACTTACAAGTATAAAGAGAAACACACCATCAATACATGTGACCACAAGAATCCCAAAAAGGACTGCAAAACCCTGGTCTTCCTTTGCCAAAAATTGCAGAGATACAGTGAATAATACAATAAGAGCTTCTCCCTCAAGAGTCCAACCTTCCAACCTCTGAAAATGACTAAGAAAATAGATAATATAGGCAATACAACCTATTCCCTTGCCTCTAGGGGTCGATCTCATCCTTCTAGGAGCTGTTTCAACCAATTCTAAACTAAGCACTGAAAACTAGGCAGTCAAAACAACTTGCCTCTATAAACTAGGCAACCAATTCATTCATTAAATGCATGTTATTTCATGAATGAATCTTCTAGAGAAGGTAAATAAGTGTCATATCAACATTAAAATACATAAATTACATCAAAGAGGGTGAAAAATCCCATCAAAAGTCAAAACTAGTAAAAGCTGGGCGAATCCATGAGCTGTAAGTGAAAAATTGTGAAAATTGCCTGATGGGTCGCGCGCCAAATCCTGACGGGTTGCGCGCCTTTGATAGCACTTTTAGGGCACTTCCAGGTGTCCAAATGGGGCAAGAGTAGGCTTTTGGAAAGGTCTAGATGTCTACTTTCCAACCCAAGTGGAATTTCTGAATTTGGTGGTCATTAACCCCTCCAAAATTGCAATCTCCCAAGACTGCTTTCTGTGTGTCAAAAATGTGGCAGAAAGTCATTTTTTGCTTGTTTTTTTACTTTCTGGAGGCCCAAAACTTCATAAAATATCTTGGAAATGGGTGAGAATGTGTAACTTTTCATGAAAAATCCAGAAATTTTGAGTTTTCCTAGAACGGAGTTGCCAAATGAAAGGGTCACGCGGGGGGTGAGACCCGTCAAGCGGAAAAACCTGTTTATGGCACAAAAAATTCACAAATGACAAAATTTTCTCCAAATTTCTTGAAATTTGGGCTGGCAGTCCCCAATCAAGTACCATGCTCAGTCAAAGAGGATTTGACCAAAATTTGGAGTGGATCGGGCCTTTTCCGTCGTTTTAGTGCCTTGGCCAACCTCCTTGGATCCGGCGATTGTAATTTTGACATTTCTCTAAAACCATGACACCTGTGCAAAAAGTGAAGGAGGTTTTTTCTTCTTTGGCATATTGTGGACAAAAATCTCTCTCAGTTTTCCAAAATTCATCTTTTATTGCTCTAGAACATCATTTGAGTGCGACTTATCCCGATGTGTGAAACAAGGAATTTTGTCGAAATGGAGCGAAATGAAGGGGATAGGGGGCTTCTAAATTCTTGGGGAAATTTTTGGGAGTGGGGAGGGATGTTAGGAAGCAGGGGAAAGTGGAATCTCAGAGATTAAGCGAGGGGAAGGGGTCCAAAAGGGCAAAACACAGGCCAAACCTAGAAAATTTCCAGGTTGTAGCTAGAAACTAGGGTTTGTGCAAAAATGAGGAATTTGGCGGATCTAAGGGATGGGAAGTGTTTGATAAGTTACTTTAAGGATAGGGGAAGGTGTATGAACATCAGGAAACAAGTTTTACTGATGATTTGACCGTCCAAGAGAAATTGGCTTCAAAACCCTAGGAGAGGGAAATGACCTTGCTTAGGCGCAACTGAAGCATGGACAAGGTGTAAAATGACTCATTAGACACTGAAATGATAATGAAAACCCTCTGAATGATGTTAGACTCAGCTGAATAGTGACATAGATTGGCATTTGGGCAATTTTAGAAGGAGTGAAAGCAAACCCTAGACCTAATTCCTAGTGACCGAATTTTGCTTGAAAACTCTTTGAAATGACAAAATTTGACCTTGACACTCTAAGACCACTTTGTAAGAGCATTTTTGATCACTGGAGGAAGGCTGGAAAGACTGACACTAACATTGGCTTCAATGGGGATGGTAGCTCCTTGGAGGTGCCAAGAACCTCAGACCTCTGGGAGAGCAGACCAGCGCCTTCATCCATTGGGCTATGGAGTCCATTATTTCGGCAAACGACACAAGACTTTGACTCATTTATTGACTGAAAACTTGATTGAAAATTGACCGAAAATTAACTGAAACTTGACTCAAACCGACTCGATGGCAAACTGAAATAACTTGAAAAACTCACTCAACAGACCAAACACAAATGACTCATGACTGACTTAAAACAAGACTTACAAAGCTTATTGAAGGGCAGCAGTCCATCACGATTTGAAAACATGATGACAACCACCTGTGTTTCTTACAAAACAATATACCATCAAACTATTTCAAAATGCCAATGCAACCAATCAAGCAGATGCCTTCTTGATTGATTCTTCTTATCAGATCTTCTGGTCAACAGTACAAACCTATAACTGAGCATCCAAAAACATAGCTGACCATGATCTCCTTCATCACTGAACAGTGCAATAAACACTTTCACTGCTGGCTGCAACAAACTTGCTAAAGGATCCTGAAAAACATGATGATTTGTCACTGCCATATCCTGCTGAAAGATCAAGGTGTCCTTTGTTTCAAATTCTGATCTGCCTTCATCATGTGCTCCGATAAAAGTATGCTCATGGGCTTCAAAAAATTTTGAACAAGTAGATGAGCAGATCTCCTCTTGAAAAAACATTTTAGCACATGAAACATATGAAGAAGAATCTGAATGGAAATCCTGAATGTTTTGTTCTTCTATGGTGTGAATGTGCTGTAGGTCATATTCATATGATATCACAACCAAATTATCAAGTTCCTTATTACATTCTTCAATATTATCAAGCACAGTATTATCATTTAGATCGTTTGCCACAAATTCACTCAAAGAAACTTTTCACTTGCTTGAGCAAAGATCTCACCTTGCTGTTCATGAGCTGACTGAATGACCTCCTCATGAAGACTCGGTTCTAATGACAGACTGGCAGCACGACTGAGAACATTTGAATCCATACCGCTTTCTATGATCTCAACAACAAAATTCTCCTTTTCAGGATTCAGCAAAAGGTATTCTTGGTCATCATGATTTGAATGTTGATCTGAAATAGTTGACTTGACTGCATCACATTCTGAAATTGAATCTTGACCACCCTACATGTTGTCTTCTTCTGTGGGCAGATCTAAAATAGAACCATCTCTTTCATCATTTTCAGCCATATTACCATCTTCAACCTGCTGATCTTGATTTTGCTGCAAAATATCCTGATCATCTTGATGGGTATCCACTAGGTTCTCTTCATGTTGCTGAAATGGATTCTCATACAGAGCCTCCATGATCTCAACATCCATAAAATTGTCATCTTCATAATATTTCTCAAGGCTTTCAATAAAACTATAAGCATGCTTGCAACAGTCTTGAACTAGATTTAATGATGGATAAGAGTCCATATATCTTTCAATGAACATAGCATGAAAATCCTTTAAACAGTAAATACAAGCAGGCGGCAAACTTTCATACCATGATTGGGCTTCACCTTCCAGAGTGGCCAGGAATATCTTCATCAAGCAATCTTCAGGAAAATCCACCTTCAACTTGCGAATATGCATATGAAATCTAACTAGATGTAAAGCAGCATCCTTCTTACCATCATCATTAAATATAGGCAGATTCCTTGACCAATCTACCTTTGGAATTTTATTCGAAAAACATGGAATGTGATCTCGGCTCAAGGGAGCATATCTTCTTGTGATTCGATCCATCTTGAAAAGCTCAAAGCTACTGATCTCTCTGCAGTGAAGTCACCATGAAGCATTGAACTCTGGAGATTTCAGTGAAGGAGTCGCCAAGTAAATGATTTCAGCCTTGTCAGTGTCTGATCGTTGTCCACTATCAATAATCAGATCTGAACTTGATACATGTACTGGGGTAAAATGAAAATGAAGTGCTGTATTCACAAGCTCACGAAGATTGACTGAAGCAAATTTTATCTACTTCCGCTTATGCAAAGCAAAAGCGTTTCGAAGGCTACCTGGCATAACTTCAGGCTCCGTCTAAGACTTATGAAACACACACATCAACCCACAAACAAGTTTGTTCTCCCCAGTATGGTCGCCAATATGTTAGCGCTTGAAATTTCACCTCAGGCTGAGAAAGGTAAACCTCAAGGCAACATCAAACCACTTAGCCTCGTAGCTAGCCCTACGGGGCAGGAGAGGGCTCTCTCCGGTCTATCTCGATAAAGATCTTCAATGGGCGAGATAACCAATAGGGTAACACTGATTTTAGGCTAGTAAACTGATCAAAGGGTTGATTTGGGATATTTAGGGTTTTTGGTGGCAAATTGAGGAAATGGCAATTTTGGGTGCGGGGATTGGACACAGTTTCTGCAGGGGGTTCTTTGGGGCGAGGTAGGAAACAATATTGATGCCTTTGATAGAGATGGATGGATGAGAATGACTGGTGAGGAGTTAAGGAGAGCAAGCAATAACCTTGAATTCCCCTTAAACAGTTGAAAACATTGATATTAAGCAAACATAAAAGCAGAGCATGACAGTCATGAGTTCTAATTTAACACTTCATTTGCCTAATTTGCAGAAGGAAAATTAAGGAAATGATTCACATAACACACTTACAAGTACAAAGAGAAACACACCATCAATACATGTGACCACAAGAATCCCAAAAGGACTGCAAAACCCTGGTCTTCCTTTGCCAAAAATTGCAGAGATACAGTGAATAATACAATAAGAGCTTCTCCCTCAAGAGTCCAACCTTCCAACCTCTGAAAATGACTAAGAAAATACATAATATAGGCAATCCAACCTATTCCCTTGCCTCTAGGTGTCGAGCTCATCCTTCTAGGAGCTGTTTCAACCAATTCTAAACTAAGCACTGAAAACTAGGCAGTCAAAACAACTTGCCTCTATAAACTAGGAAACCAATTCATTCATTAAATGCATGTTATTTCATGAATGAATCTTCTAGAGAAGGTAAATAAGTGTCATATCAATATGAAAATACATAAATTACATCAAAGAGGGTGAAAAATCCCATCAAAAGTCAAAACTAGTAAAAGCTGGGCGAATCCATGAGCTGTAAGTGAAAAATTGTGAAAATTGCCTGATGGGTTGCGCGCCAAATCCTGACGGGTCGCACACCTTTGAGAGCACTTTTAGGGAACTTCTAGGTGTCCAAATGGGATAAGAGTAGGCTTGTTGGAAAGGTATAGATGTCTACTTTCCAACACAAGTGGAATTTCGGAATTTGGTGGTCATTTACCCCTCCAAAATTGCAATCTCCCAAGACTGCTTTCTGTGTGTCAAAAATGTTGCAGAAAGTCATTTTTTGCTTGTTTTTTGACTTTCTGGAGGCCCAAAACTTCATAAAATCTCTTGGAAATGGGTGAGCATGTGTAAATTTTCATGAAAAATCCAGAAATGCTGAGTTTTCCTGGAACAGAGTTGCCAAATGAAAGGGTCGCGCGGGGGGTGAGACCCGTCAAGCGGAAAAACCTGTTTATGGCACAAAAAATTCACAAATGACAAAATTTTCTCCAAATTTCTTGAAATTTGGGCTGGGAGTCCCCAATCAAGTACCATGCTTAGTCAAAGAGGCTTTGACCAAAATTTGGAGTGGATCGGGCCTTTTCCGTCGTTTTAGTGCCTTGACCAACCTCCTTGGATCCGACGATTGTAATTTTGACATTTCTCTAAAACCATGCCACCTGTGAAAAAAGTGAAGGAGGTTTTTTCTTCTTTGGCATATTGTGGACAAAAACCTCTCTCAGTTTTCTAAAATTCATCTTTTATTGCTCTGGAACATCATTTGAGTGCAACTTGTCCCGATGTGTGAAACAAGGAATTTTGTCGAAATGGAGCGAAATGAAGGGGATAGGGGGCTTCTAAATTCTTGGGGAAATTTTTGGGAGTGGGGAGGGATGTTAGGAAGCAGGGGAAAGTGGAATCTCAGAGATTGAGCGAGGGGAAGGGGTCCAAAAGGGCAAAACACAGGCCAAACCTAGAAAATTGCCAGGTTGTAGTTAGAAACTAGGGTTTGTGCAAAAATGAGGAATTTGGCAGATCTAAGGGATGGGAAGTGTTTGATAAGGTACTTTAAGGATAGGGGAAGGTGTATGAACATCAGGAAACAAGTTTTGCCGATGATTTGACCGTCCAAGAGAAATTGGCTTCAAAACCCTAGGAGAGGGAAATGACCTTACCTAGGCGCAATTGAAGCATGGACAAGGTGTAAAATGACTCATTAGACACTGAAATGATAATGACAACCCTCTGAATGATGATAGACTCATCTGAATAGTGACATAGATTGGCATTTGAGCAATTTTAGAAGGAGTGAAAGCAAACCCTAGACCTAATTCCTAGTGACCAAATTTTGCTTGAAAACTCTTTGAAATGACAAAATTTGACCTTGACACTCTGAGACCACTTTGTAAGAGCATGTTTGATCACTGGAGGAAGGCTGGAAAGACTGACACTAACATTGGCTCCAATGGGGATGGTAGCTCCTTGGAGGTGCCAAGAACCTCAGACCTCTGGGAGAGCAGACCAGCGCCTTCATCCATTGGGCTATGGAGTCCATTATTTCGGCAAACGACACAAGACTTTGACTCATTTATTGACTGAAAACTTGACTGAAAACTGACCGAAACTTAACTGAAACTTGACTCAAACCGACTCGATGGAAAACTGAAATAACTTGAAAAACTCACTCAACAGACCAAACACAAATGACTCATGACTGACTTAAAACAAGACTTACAAAGCTTATTGAAGGGCAGCAGTCCATCACGATTTGAAAACATGATGACAATCACTTGTGTTTCTTACAAAACAATATACCATCAAACTATTTCAAAATGCCAATGCAACCAATCAAGCAGATGCCTTCTTTATTGATTCTTCTTATCAGATCTTCTGGTCAATAGTACAAACCTATAACTGATCATCCAAAAACATAGCTGACCATGATCTCCTTCATCACTGAAGACTGCAATAAACACTTTCACTGCTGGGTGCAACAAACTTGCTGAAGGATCCTGAAAAACATGATGATTTGTCACTGCCATCTCCTGCTGAAAGATCAAGGTGTCCTTTGTTTCAAATTCTGATCTGCCTTCATCATGTGCTTCGATAAAAGTATGCTCATGGGCTTCAAAAAATTCTGAACAAGTAGATGAGCAGATCTCCTCTTGAAAAAACATTTCAGCACATGAAACATATGAAGAAGAATCTGAGTGGAAATCCTGAATGTTTTGTTCTTCTATGGTGTGAATGTGCTATAGGTCATCTTCATATGATATCACAACCAAATTATCAAGTTCCTTATTACATTCTTCAATATTATCAAGCACAGTAATATCATTTAGATCGTTTGCCACAAATTCACTCAAAGAAACTTTTCACTTGCTTGAGCAAAGATCTCACCTTGCTGTTCATGAGCTGACTGAATGACCTCCTCATGAAGACTAGGTTCTAATGACAGACTGGCAGCACGACTGAGAACATTTGAATCCATACCGCTGTCTATGATCTCAACAACAAAATTCTCCTTTTCAGGATTCAGCACAAGGTATTCTTGGTCATCATGATCTGAATGTTGATCTGAAATAGTTGACTTGACTGCATCACATTCTGAAATTGAATCTTGACCACCCTACACGCTGTCTTCTTCTGTGGGCAGATCTAAAATAGAACCCTCTCTTTCATCATTTTCAGCCATATGACCATCTTCAACCTGCTGATCTTGATTTTGTTGCAAAATATCCTGATCATCTTGATGGGTATCCACTAGGTTCTCTTCATGTTGCTGAAATGTATTCTCATACAGAGCCTCCATGATCTCAACATCCATAAAATTGTCATCTTCATAATATTTCTCAAGGCTTTCAATGAAACTATAAGCATGCTTGCAACAGTCTTGAACTAGATTTAATGATGGATAAGAGTCCATATATCTTTCAATGAACATAGCATGAAAATCCTTTAAACAGTAAATACAAGCAGGCGGCAAACTTTCATACCATGATTGGGCTTCACCTTCCAGAGTGGCCAGGAATATCTTCATCAAGAAATCTTCAGGAAAATCCACCTTCAACTTGCGAATATGCATATGAAGTCTAACTAGATGTAAAGCAGCATCCTTCTTACCATCATCATTAAATATAGGCAGATTCCTTGACCAATCTACCTTTGGAATTTTATTCGGAAAACCTGGAATGTGATCTCGGCTCAAGGGAGCATATCTTCTTGTGATTCGATCCATCTTGAAAAGCTCAAAGCTACTGATCTCTCTGCAGTGAAGTCACCATGAAGCATTGATCTCTGGAGATTTCAGTGAAGGAGTCGCCAAGTAAATGATTTCAGCCTTGTCAGTGTCTGATCGTTGTCCACTATCAATAATCAGATCTGAACTTGATACATGTACTGGGGTAAAATGCAAATGAAGTGCTGTATTCACAAGCTCACGAAGATTGACTGAAGCAGCGTTTATCTACTTCCGCTTATGCAAAGCAAAAGCGTTTTGAAGGCTACCTAGCATAACTTCAGGCTCCATCTAAGACTTATGAAACACACACATTAACCCACAAACAAGTTTGTTCTCCCCAGTATGGTCGCCAATATGTTAGCGCTTGAAATTTCACCTCAGGCTGAGAAAGGTAAACCTCAAGGCAACATCAAACCACTTAGCCTCGTAGCTAGCCCTACGGGGCAGGAGAGGGCTCTCTCTGGTCTATCTCGATAAAGATCTTCAATGGGCGAGATAACCAATAGGGTAACACTGATTTTAGGCTAGTAAACTGATCAAAGGGTTGATTTGGGAATTTTAGGGTTTTTGGTGGCAAATTGAGGAAATGGCAATTTTGGGTGCGGGGATTGGACACAGTTTCTGCAGGGGGTTCTTTGGGGCGAGGTAGGAAACAGTATTGATGCCTTTGATAGAGATGGATGGATGAGAATGACTGGTGAGGAGTTAAGGAGAGCAAGCAATAACCTTGAATTCCCCTTAAACAGTTGAAAACATTGATATTAAGCAAACATAAAAGCAGAGCATGACAGTCATGAGTTCTACTTTAACACTTCATTTGCCTAATTTTCAGAAGGAAAAGTAAGGAAATGATTCACATAACACACTTACAAGTACAAATAGAAACACACCATCAATACATGTGACCACAAGAATCCCAAAAAGGACTGCAAAACCCTGGTCTTCCTTTGCCAAAAATTGCAGAGATACAGTGAATAATACAATAAGAGCTTCTCCCTCAAGAGTCCAACCTTCCAACCTCTGAAAATGACTAAGAAAATACATAATATAGGAAATCCAACCTCTTCCCTTGCCTCTAGGGGTCGAGCTCATCCTTCTAGGAGCTTTTTCAACCAATTCTAAACTAAGCACTGAAAACTAGGCAGTCAAAACAACTTGCCTCTATAAACTAGGAAACCAATTCATTCATTAATGCATGCTATTTCATGAATGAATCTTCTAGAGAAGGTAAATAAGTGTCATATCAACATGAAAATACATAAATTACATCAAAGAGGGTGAACAATCCCATCAAAAGTCAAAACTAGTAAAAGCTGGGCGAATCCATGAGCTGTAAGTGAAAAATTGTGAAAATTGCCTGATGGGTCGCGCGCCAAATCCTGACGGGTCGCGCGCATTTGAGAGCACTTTTAGAGCACTTCCAGGTGTCCAAATGGGGCAATAGTAGGCTTGATGGAAAGTTGTGGATGTCTTCTTTCCAACCCAAGTGGAATTTCGGAATTTGGTGGTCATTTACCCCTCCAAAATTGCAATATCCCAAGACTGCTTTCTGTGTGTCAAAAATGTGGCAGCAAGTCATTTTTTGCTTGTTTTTTGACTTTCTGGAGGCCCAAAACTTCATAAAATCTCTTGGAAATGGGTGAGAATGTGTAAATTTTCATGAAAAATCCAAAAATTCTGAGTTTTCCCGGAACGGAGTTGCCAAATGAAAGGGTCGCGCGGGTGGTGAGACCCGTCAAGTGGAAAAACCTGTTTATGGCACAAAAAATTCACAAATGACAAAATTTTCTCCAAATTTCTTGAAATTTGGGCTGGGAGTCCCCAATCAAGTACCATGCTCAGTCAAAGAGGCTTTGACCAAAATTTGGAGTGGATCGGGCCTTTTCCGTCGTTTTAGTGCCTTGGCCAACCTCCTTGGATCCGACGATTGTAATTTTGACATTTCTCTAAAACCATGACACCTGTACAAAAAGTGAAGGAGGTTTTTTCTTCTTTGGCATATTGTGGACAAAAACCTCTCTCAGTTTTCCAAAATTCATCTTTTATTGCTCTGGAACATCATTTGAGTGCGACTTGTCCCGATGTGTGAAACAAGGAATTTTGTCGAAATGGAGCGAAATGAAGGGGATAGGGGGCTTCTAAATTCTTGGGGAAATTTTTGGGAGTGGGGACTCGGGAGGGATGTTAGGAAGCAGGGGAAAGTGGAATCTCAGAGATTGAGCGAGGGGAAGGGGTCCAAAAGGGCAAAACACAGGCCAAACCTAGAAATTGCCAGGTTGTAGCTAGAAACTAGGGTTTGTGCAAAAATGAGGAATTTGGTGGATCTAAGGGATGGGAAGTGTTTGATAAGGTACTTTAAGGATAGGGGAAGGTGTATGAACATCAGGAAACAAGTTTTGCCGATGATTTGACCGTCCAAGAGAAATTGGCTTCAAAACCCTAGGAGAGGGAAATGACCTTGCCTAGGCGCAACTGAAGCATGGACAAGGTGTAAAATGACTCATTAGACACTAACATGATAATGAAAACCCTCTGAATGATGATAGACTCAGCTGAATAGTGACATAGATTGGCATTTGGGCAATTTTAGAAGGAGTGAAAGCAAACCCTAGACCTAATGCCTAGTGACCAAATGTTGCTTGAAAACTCTTTGAAATGACAAAATTTGACCTTGACACTCTGAGACCACTTTGTAAGAGCATGTTTGATCACTGGAGGAAGGCTGGAAAGACTGACACTAACAGTACCCATTAAAGCAGAGTCTTTGAAGAGACCTGCGCCCACGCTCTTGTAAGGAATCTCAGTATTGCCCATATAATGAACGTTACTATTGGATGAACCAGAAGAAAAGAAATATAGTTGATCAACCATGACTATTTTTCCTTCATGAGGAAAACAAAGTATGGAAAATAAAGAAGACACCACACAAAACATGGCGTGAGTGTAGCTTTGCCCGAGAAGAAGGTTCTAGTTGAAATTGGCATCTACAACTTCTAATTCTAATTTAATAGTCTTGCCTTCTAATGTAATCAGTAAGTTCTTGAGAATACCATATGTTCACGAACCTCTGCCATCAAAGGATTCCAAGGTGTTCGAAGATTGGTTAAGAGGAGGAGAGCCAATGGATTTCCAACATGAAATTGACATGATGCAGGTCGAGGCACCTTCATCAATAATTATTTGATGAATTGTCTTTCCTTTGACAAGGACCTGGATCAGAAATGCGATCTGATGAGAAAGACAAGGTACATGATTCTATAGATCGAAAGTAATCAGACTCGAATCAGAAGGATCGATAACACCTATAATAGACAGCAGTGACTTCCGCAGCATTGGATAGGATTGAAGAACCTCCAAGGCAGACATCGCCGAAGGCACCTGAGCTAAATCCTCAACAATATTGTAATGTTGTGCAATTTTGGCATTCATATTGAAAGATGAATTTAGAAGAACACCTCTAGGGGGTGGTCGGATGATGGACTCACTGTTAGGGCACTCGATGTGGAGTGGACCAGAAGAGGATGGAGTAGAAGTAGAAGGAGAATCATGGGCTTCTTTCTCTATGGTCTATTTAGATGTAGCTTGATAGTCCTTGGTTCGAGTAATGATCAAGATAGGTGACGAACCTTGCATCATGAACACTTGGGAACCTAAGGAAGTAGAAGACTGAGGCTGGTCTACCAATTGGGTCTGTTGTGATGGAAAGGGTTCTTTTAAGACAGTTAGAGTCCCTTTTAGCAAGCGACTAACTTTAGATCGTCGGGGACAATCTTTAGTGTAATGATCCTCCTCATAGATGAGGCAAGGATATTTTGGCTTTCTACGAGAAGCATCGTCAGCAGAAGATTTAAGAGGGTCCTGTTTTGGGGCATTGGCTTTGGCCTTACCTTTTCCTTTCTTTTTACCTTTAGAGGATTTATCTGCTGCGGTATATTGGACAACATGAACCTCAAAGGTTTTACCAGGACTAAATGAATTCTTAGAGGGATTATTGGAACCAGTGTTTGAGACCGATTTTTGCTTCGAAGAAGCTTTCCCAGGAGTCTGAGACACAGAACCAATCACACCATCAACAAGTGGTTTAACGGGAGACTTCGATGCTGTCAGATCCGATGATGGTATTGGAGCATTAGGTAGCATCTCATACAATGTGCCAGATTGAGAATATACTACATCTAAATACTGAGCACGGGTGATAGCTTTCTCTTCGGTAACACATCCACCCATGGCTATGTCCTTAGAAATTTTTCCGACGAATGATTTTGTGAACCATTCTATCAACAACTCATTAGTGATCTCAAACTTGATAAGGTGAAGTCGATGTCTCCATTCATGGATATGGCTAGAGATGTGGGTCGCGGTGTCTTCCTTTAGCGACATAAGCAAATGGGTGCTAGTTTCATAGCGAACTGGCAGCTGAAAATGAGTGAGAAAAGCAATAGCGAGAGAGTTGAAGTCACCATAGGTACCTCAAGGAAATTCGATGTACCACTTGGCGATAACACTTGTGAGAGTTCTTTGAAATAGTTGAAGACGGATAGAATCATCGATGTATGAATTAGAGGAACACCAGAGGTGATATGTCATCACATGGGCTTGTGGATCCTCCTTTGCTTTTCCCTTGAATTTGGGGCAATCACTCAGAATCTTCGTTGGAACTGGGGGCTAGTATGGCAAATGAAGAATGGGATCATTTGTGAGCCTAGAAATATCGTGTAGCTCCAACATAGTCAAGAAAGGAAATTTCATGTTAAATGGCATATAAGTCCTTTGAGGAGATCCAAACTGCGGAGTCCATCCTTGTTGGTAAGGATTTTTCCCCCATAGTGGCGGGTTTTGTCCATATGGAATTTGGTGTTGTCCCTATTGAGGGTTACCTTGCCCATAAGGAGGATTCGGTCTTTGGTAGGTTTGATACTACCATGGCATAGGCCACTAATGAGCATTGTACATGACATATAGGTTATAAGGTTGTTGAACCTACTGACCTTGGATGTAAGGATTTTGAACCTGTTATTGCAGGGGTTGACCTTGACCTTGTAAAGGCTGATCTTATTGATACACATATAAGGCTTGTTACTGCTAAGGTTGACCTTATTGTTGCAAATGCTGGCTTTGCTGCTGTAAAGGTTGGCCCTCTGGCTGAAAAGGTTGGCTGTGTGAGGACAAGGTTGGGAGGACTGCTGAACAAACTACGTCTGTGGTTGCAAAGGTTGTTGCGACTTTTGCAAAGGTTTCCCTTGCGGTTGTAGCAGTTGTCCTTGCTGCTACAATGCTTGCCCTTGCTGTTACATAGATTGCCCTTGCGGCTGCAAAGGCTTCCCTTGTTTCTGCAAGGGTATTTGGACAGTTCTTGGGGTGATACCCTGAGGGTATTAATAGTTCCCAAATTGGATCTCGCCATATCCACCAGGCATAGTTGATTGGCCAGGCTGAGCATAAGGCCCAACTTGAGCAATGTAAGATGGATTTACCATAGCTTGCGAACCATATGGGACATAAATTGGTTGGAATGGAACCTGATCCATATATGGCTGCTAGTATTGGATGTTACCTGACCTACATGGACCAGAAGGGTTAGGAATAGTGCCGTAAAAGGGTTGATTTATTCCAACCATGTGAGTTTGTAATCTACTCACACTAGTTTTGCTAGACATAATGGGGATATTCGAATCTTGCCCCCTAGGTGGTGGCACATTTTTTCCACTCGATGGAGGGATAGAATAACTTATTGAGACCTGATCTAAGACTGTCGGTTGAACTGGAAGAGTTAGTTGTAATGAAAAAAAGGGTTGAGACGGAATGGTAGGTTGAACCAGAATTGAAGTGACTACAGTTTTCACAATCGGTCGAGAGGTCGTGTTCTGAACGAATAGACCTGACATAGGCATAGTGCTGAAAGACCAGATGGGGTTCTGATACAATGATGAGGTATTAGGAGTGCCCGAAACCAACTGAGCTAGAGAGGTATAACCATGTGGCAATATGGGCTCACTAAACTCAAGATAAGATAGAGATGAGACTCTTCCCATAAAAGGGAAGCCTTCTGGAGGGAACTCATATCCCTTCTCATCATCTACGTGAGGAGTGTGGGTAACAGAAACTTCCGAATGACCTAGAGAGGAGATTGGGATTTTGCCTTCTGACTCCATAGATGGAAACAATTGGTGATGAGGAAACAAATATGTATGAGGCGATAACTCCAAAGGAACACCAGGTTGATCGTACGGACTGTACGAACGCTTTGGAGATATCACAACAGGATCGAACAATTGGTTTGGTGGATAAAAAACTAGTCTTTGCAGACTTTTAGGAGTTTGTGAACTCACAGGTGTCTGGATAGGATTATCAGAGGAATCCTGATCATATTCTTGTGGTGACCAAGAATATGATGGAGGTGGGTGAGAAGACAAAAGTTGGATACTCAAAACAATTCCAAGTTCAACACCTTGATCCTCAAGTGATTGAGGAAGTTCTAGATGAACTCCTTGGGAGGACCCTTCAGTATCATACAATGAATGGGAACTATGTGATGGACTTAATGGTTCAGCCACGATGGATTCCCCTCAACAACAAAAAAGGAAAGGAAACAATTGGTTAAGGCTTTAACAATATTAAAATTAACAGGGAATTACTCAATTTGGTCTAAGAAGCAATTGCTTGGGATGACATGTTTATTGGGGACAGTTATATTTTAGAAACAAAAAAATTGCCTTTTCATCTTTTAAGATTTTAGAAAAGGGTGAAAAGGTGACTCTAGTTGCTTTCAATAGTTTTGCGAGTGTGAAAGGACAAGTTGCTCGATGATCTCTTCAAATTTAAAGAGTCAGAAAAGATCAAATGACTGCTCAGGTGAATCTAGGTAAAAGGAGTACCAAGTAACCGTGAACTACAATATACACCTTCATCAATAAATTGACCAAGGACTTGATGTATGTGCAGGAGATCTCCACAAATGCTGTGTTCGGTGTATCACGTTTATAGGGTGGAAGACTTGACTTCCTATGGATAAAGGATTGCAACCTAGAGGGGTCTTCATTTATATACATGACAATATGGGGAGCACAAGTCCGTGCTAGCGCTGCCTAATGCTGAAGCTAACATCAAATATTAAGTTTTAAAGATGTTGAAACACGTCTCTAACCTAGACCACTAGATATGATCGTTAATGTTTCAAATGCTCCTTAGGTTAATTGATAGATTTTAAAGTTAATCTTGTAATTATGTCTCAATTTCAAGGCCTTAATAATGTTTCTTATTCCTAAAATTCAAACGAAATGATGAAATTAAATATTTCAATTCGATGAAGGCTAGCTATGTAGGGAAGAAAATAACTCAAGTCATGCATCAAACCAAATGCAATATGCATTTATGAGCATATTCAAATGCTAAATGCAAAATATGAAATCTAATCTTTCACATGATAAGCAAATGCAACGCCAAAACAAATCTTAAAGCAAAATTTCCTTAAGATGTAATGATGATTTTTCTCTTTTTCAAAACAAAACAAGCGTAATCTAGTGCAAAGGGAAAGAGAATGAAAGCAAACCAAGAAGTATGAAAATCACTTTCACATCAATGATTTGAATGCAATGCAAAATGTTCCGAAAACTAGGAAAAGAATAACACTTTCACTTTCAGTTCTAAACATAAAAACTTCAAAGAAAACACTTTCTTTTGATCCCAATGAGCCGATCAAATTGTAATCTATCGTTCTTCAAATGAAGCTTAAGCAACTTTCACTATATCCTCTAATGAAAACAACTTAAGTCACAAGAACTAAAAGTAATACGTAAGCACGTCTGAACACACAAAGACTTTTAACCGCAGGCAATCAGTCTCTGGTTTGAAGACCAACGAGTGTATTAAGGTTGACCTAGGAGACCTAGAACCCTAAAAGGCTAATCAAAATTCAAGAACACTCAAGCCAAGTGAAAAGGCAATTGAAAGCAGAGACTGAGAGAGTTAATGAGAAACACATTGGTAAATCATAAGGAGAAGACAACTAAAACCGAAAATCAAAGAGGAAATCCTAAATTTCTAATTTTTCTGCAATCATCACACTTGTCAGTAGTAAAGTAGTGATCATTGCTACTGTGACTAAAAAACCCATGATATCGTCAGGATTGTCAGGCTCATATCCGTGATGGTTGAGGAAATAGACAAATAAATCTAAAATTAAAAAAAAACAACTCAAGTTAACAATCTTCAGACATCTACTAGGCAATGACATTGACTGCAAGCAAGCAATGAAGTCTAAAAATCAATGGTTGACCAAACTCGTCAAAAGACAAGGTGAAGGAAAGGAAGAAAAGGGTCATAGGCTCCCCAGTAGAGTCACCATTTTGTTGACAAGGTTAATCCTATCTGTGAACAAAGACGATCCCTCTAGCCCAATGAGTGGGTCTAGCAACTTGAAAGGACAATCAACTAGAAATCTTCCTGGATTATAACTAAAAAGTAGAACAAGAGAGATGGCCTACCTTGCTCTGATGCTAATCCGATTTCCTTTGTTGATATCCTTGAATTGCTTGTGTCATAGACTCGTTCCTGCTTCTTTTAGTGCTTATGTACCTGCACAAGTATCCAAGAGACAACAAAGCAGACCAAGACTAATAGCGATTCAATAATAATCTATTTAGCTAATCAAGGAATGCAAAACAAATACATACATGAACATATATATTGGGAAGATGAACCAGCAGTTGTATTATTATTTAAATAATAAAGGGGAAGATTACAACCATAGCCTTAATGTTGAAAGGCTCTCCTTGAGTGGTAATCCAAGTCTAAGCCAAGAAACTCTCCAACACTCCTTCTCCAAGTCTAATGAATAACCTCTAAGCACAAGATCAACATAGGGAACCAAAAGAACATAGATCAACCCTTTGGGAATGGTAGAGGAGAAATTTAGAGGTTGGGAGAGGGAGTTAGACCTCCTCCAAAGATAGGATTAGGCCCACATCTTAAGGAGGTAGCTCATAGGGATGAGACCAAGAGGTCAAATTAGAAGGATTCGACCTCATCTATGCGAAACCACCTCCAGCTCGTCGCTCTGGAAGCTTCTAGATCACAAAGCTTCTCATCTTCTTTGGGAAAACTTCCTTTTTGAGACCATCATGGGTGTGAGAGAGGATAGAATGATGCCATCACTAGATTAACAAAGTGAAATAGGCGATCATCGGTGTTTGAGCTTCATAAGAGCGATGATTATAATTTTAGGGTTTCATGAGATATTTCTTTAGGGAAAGCTCTAGATATTTTCCAGGCAAAGTTAAAGGAGGGATCTGAGCTGTACACATTGATGAGTATAATGTATAATGATCATGTTTAGGGCACTTCAGGGTATGTCACAGGGAAGTGTAGGAGGTGTGACAAAATACTGTATAACATTGCCACACAAAAGGATGTTCATATTTTTTGGGTTATGCTGGATACTATCATAGATTTATAGAAAACTTCACCAAGGTAGCATCCCCTCTTTTCCATCTTTTGACTAAGATTGCAAAATTTTCCTCGAATGAACAATGCGAGCAAGCCTTTGATGAACTTATACAAAATTTGTCCATTGTTCCTATCCTTCAAGGTCATAACTGGTCCTTACCCTTTCAAATTCATATTTATGCTTCAGACACAACCATTGGGACTGTACTAGGACAAAAATAAGAACAAAATCCATATGTCATTTACTATATCAACAAAAACATCACTCGAACTGAAATGAATTATACCGTCACTGAAAAAGAATTTCTTATTGTGGTTCATGCCATCAACAAATTTCATCATTACATCACTGAATACCATGTGTTTGTTCACATTAATCATTCATTCATTCTTTATCTTATGAAAAAACCTATTAGTCATGGTCAAGTAATCAGATGGTTACTTCTTCTACAAGAATTTGACATTACAATTATTGATAAACCTAGAAAAGAAAGCGCTGTTGTTGAATTTTTATCAAGACTTAATAATGATGATAAGTTTGATTCTATAGAATACGTTTTTCCTTATGAGAACGTGTTCACCTTGTCTACTAAAGCACCATGGTTTGCAAATATTGCTAATTATTTGGCTGCAGGAAGGCTTCCACAACATTTGTCGCCAGAAGAGCAACAAAAAGTAGTAAGGGGTAATGCTAAATACTCCTGGATTCAAGGATATTTATTTAGAACTAGGTCTGATCATGTGATCAAGCGATGTGTTAAGAAGGATGAAATTTATGACATATTGAACACTTGTCATGATGAGCCTTGTGGAGGACACTTCGAAGATAAAATAACTATGAACAAAATTATAAGACAAGGATACTATTGGCCGACCATATTTAGAGATGCAAAGAAATATGTTAGGAGCTACGACAAGTGCAAAGAATGGGGCAAGCAGGGCAATGACATGCCACATTAGCCTTAGATCATGTTGGAACCCTTTGAAAAGTGGGGAATTGACTTTGTGGGGTCAATTAATCCACCCTCAAAATAGAATACATACATTTTCGTATGTACAGATTATGTAACTAAGTGGGTGGAAGCAAAATACTTTCCAAAAGTAATCGAACAAACAATGACAGATTTTCTATATGAAGAAATATTTGTACAATTTGGGGTATTGCGAGAAATTTTCGCAAATCAAGGGTCTTAGTTTACCTCTAAGCTTGTTCAAAATCTTACCAAAAAGATTAGAATTAAGAACCGGATGTCTACCTCTTATCATCTGTAGGCCAATGGATAGGTTGAGGCTAGCAACAAGGTATTGAATTTTTTTTTTACCAAGACTATACAACATCACAAGGATTGGGCTGAGAAGCTTTCAGAAGCCTTGTGGTCTTAGAATCACCTAGAGAAATACAATGGGTTTCACTCCATATGAGTTTGTCTATGGAAAGAAAGTTGTCCTTCTGATCAAATTCGAGATTAAGACACTAAGGACTGCCTTGTGGGTGGGAATGGAGCTTTCCAAAGCACAACAACATTTGTTAAATCAACTTAATTAGATCGGTGAAATCCTGCAACATGTCATTCATCATATGAAAGTTGTGCAACAACAACACAAGAAATGGCATGATAAATTCATAAATAAAAATAAATTTAAAGTAGGAGAATGGGATCTCTTGTTCAACTCAAGGTATAACAATTTTAAGGGAAAATTTTATACATATTGGCTGGGACCCTACGAGATTGAGACTGTATTTCATAATGGGTATCTGCGAATTTGTACTATTGACAAAGCACGAATCCCATTAATGGTGAACATGCATCAACTCAAGTTATATAAAAATATCCAATTAGAAGAAGATTTTTTTCAGGGGTTGGTAACATAGTCTGACATGAAGTTCATAGAGTGAGTGGATATTCTACTCTCCTCTCCGAACCCTTGATTATTTTCTCTAGTTCATCGATTTGATACATAAAAAAAAGAGAGAGAAAATATATAGTAGTGAAAACTTGGTTTCCAGGCGCTATCATCACTAATGATGTTAGAAAGCTAGGTTTTGGCTAGCATCACTAGAAATAAATATTTCTAGTTGTGAAAAACTTAAGGGTGCAATTGGATGGTCTTGCACTAGAAAACCAGATTTCCAGCTAGAAGAGTTTGAAAAAAGAAAAGAAAAAAAGAAGAAAATAACATATACAATAATGGCATGATTTCCTTTGAAGTCGCTTGATATCAATATGCTTCATTTTTTTAGGAAAATAATTCGCAGACTACACTACGGAAATGAATTTTGCAGCCAAGATAAAGAGTGATAATTCATACCATGCCCATATCTACAAGTCAGGTACTCTTAACTATTTTTTTATTTTCTTTTGGCGTTTATAATGACTAATGATATGTGCACATGGTATACCTTATTATTAACTATATAACTGCATTATATCAAGAGCATGATTATTACACTTTTCTAAAATTTTCTTAGCCTACCCTTCCTATCTAAATAACCCCCATTATACCTTCTCTATAATTATTAACCCATTTAACTCACTTATTACCCATTACATCCTAATCACCTATACCTATAACTTTTAATGTGTCAATGGGCATAACAATTCCCCTCACATGATCCCTCGACTCATTTCCCAATTATAGCCACCTTGATGTTTAATTATTACCTTACGTGGCACATTACACTACCACCGCCACTTTGCATCAACCATATCAACTTTGAAGCCACACCATTTCATAGCTCGTTTCACATCATATGGTCACAAATAGTGTCTCATCATAATAATGAGGGTAGAATAGTGGAAATTTGGAATCATAGTGAGTAGCGAGCATTAATGATAGTCTCGGGTTGAATTGGAAATTGAATTGAACTATAAGGCATGATATTTGGGGAAAAGGTAGATCATTGAATAGAGGAGAAAAGTGCAGAGAGTAAAGCCCTGATTATGTGTAAAACAGGTAAATTTGTAGAGGTGTAGGATGGGGGGAACCATATTGAGGAAGGAACACGATAATGTTGAGAGCCTTAAGGAGAATCAAGTCTCTTGGGATATCTTTGTCCGGGCATAATGGGCCTTGTTTTTAGAAAAAATCAAGGTTTTGACACCCTAATTGAACTTGAATTCGCCAAAAACTTTTATGGGGAGAAAGCTCTCGTTCATAGCATCATTATTCCTATGAGGGAGGAGGTTCTAGCCACAAAAACTACTCCCTATTATCGGGGAAAAATGGTATTAAAATTTAAAAATTTCAACTGAAGACTGTCATCCCGTCGTAGACAAGCCTACGACATTTCTTGATTTGAGGCAAGGTGTTAAAAATGAACTATTACGACAAGTATGGAAATATAGTGTCTAGTATGTTCAGAAGTTTGTTGCCTATGAAGGTCACTATAGAAAAGTATACCATCATCATATTCGTATTTTAATGCTCTTGGTTGGAATCAAGCAAATGAACATGCCCTATTTTCACCTTAAGAGCCTGACCAAAATGGTCACGGCCATCTGCAGATAGAGGAGCCTTGAGCTAGCTCTTTTCCACCAAGGACTCATAAGGATTATTGTCAAAGAAGAATTAACCAGAATTGGATTTTCTGTGGATCATTTTCACAGGCTGGAAAGCTAAAACATAGGGAATCTATTCACCCTCTCACCAAGAAACTAGTAGCTAGGGGAAAAATAGAGACTTCTCGTCAACCAAACCATAGGAAACATTATCTAACTCGAGCATCTCAAATGGGTAAGGGTAAATAATCGAAGGAAATACCTGTTGACCTTACTAGTAGTAATGAGCTTGAATTGGAACCAATAGACATAGATATGGAAGACATGTGCATTGAAACTTTTCTAGCATTTAGTGAATTGATTGTCCATCACAGGAGGATGCGCAATTTCAGGATGGGGTGCCTGATATTAAAACAAATAAATAGAAGGGGATAGTAGGTATGATGAAGCCCTTTTGATTTTGCAACCAAGCTTATTAGACATTGTTAAGCAAAATAAGACGTTGTTGTTGCAAAATAAAAAATTGAAAGCTAAATTACAAAAACACAAACCTAAGATGCAGAACATTGACATTTTGTTACAAGTTATTGATGAAGTAGAAGGTGCCAAAGCCAAATCTCATCAGTTCTCACAAGAATGTACAATTGAGGTAGAGCATGTTATTAAATGTATTCTTGATGATGTTATTACTAATACCTATGCATTTTTATAGTTAAAACCTGACCTCCTAGGTTGGAAGAGAGACGATATTATTGATTTTGGAGTGATTGATAAGGAAACTCATTAGAAAGTAATAAAAAATATGAAGAAGAGATAGCTTACCATGTACATGGCCTAGGAGGCCAAGTGGGAAAATGAAATCAAAAAGTGGAAGGAGCAAGCCTTAAAAGAAGATTATCTCAAAATGATTGTAATTGAGTTAGCCATGCGAGGACTCACTAGTCAAATTCCCTCATGCGTTTACTCCATTTATCTACGTGAACGATGGGTTTTATTTCAATTGGATCAGATTGTAGTAGGGCAACCCTATCATATTTTGTAGCCTTAAGATTGTCTAGATATCTATATGTATGTTGACAATTCTGACCAAAATCTGTTGTGTGAATTATATGTCTTCAATTTTATTTTACCTGATAATTCAAGGTGGAATCCAAATCCTTTCGTAGGATATATTCATCTCTGAGAACTTATTTCTTATATTAACAACTTATTGAAATGGAAGAAATCTCAAAGTTTTTATGCAACAGTGAAAGAAGGCTTGAATCTTATGGTTAGGTAGGGATACGATCTAAAAGGGGTTATCAATAATGGTGTTAATCAATTAAGAACAGATCCAAGGGATGCCACAAATATCATGAATAACTAGCGATTCGTTGTCTTGGAAATTCAGGAAGTGCCTCAGGATGAGACTTGCAAGATCCTCTTGATAGCTCAATAATTATGGAATGGACTTGCACAATACCTTCAATGGAAGTATCCAATGGGATAACCATATTTTTATTTGGCACTGAGTAGAGCCTAATTTTATTTCCACTCTTTGATGAAGTATGGGGCTCGATGGATCGGATTACGATTTCACTTTCCAGTACTCTGGTTCCTAAACAACCATTACAACACCCTTGTTACTTGGGATGAACTGGACGAGTAGAAGCATTGTAAATAGTTTGAAAGGTATCTCGGTTATTACTAACTGGGAAAATTTGGCCGTTCAACCTACTCTTAGAGTAGATTAAACACTTTAATTCATGAAGGAGAGGAAGAATATGCATGAGAACATGCATCAACCTCAACATCAAGGTATGTTGGAGCTATAAAATGAATCAATTTTTCTATGAAGTTGGCCCTTTTTGCTGCAAAATCCCTTCCTTCCTTCCCTATTAATCCTTTATCAATCTCAATCTTGTGATTATAATGACTTTACCAAAGGTATCCTACATGTCATGTTGGTTTCTTATTTTAGGCCTTAGAAGAACTAGAAATAAGTTAAGTGTGTTCAATAATATAATATTCTGAATATATATCTTTGAATAAAATGTGGTACTAACTATTGTTGTTTAAGACTGATAGAAACTTCATTTTTCAAGAATACTATGAAACATGTGGGTAGAAAAGCTATGAGAAGATTAGAGCTCATTATTGGGCATCTTCTTGGGCATTCATTTCTCTTGTTACATATCAATGTGGAATATTTTTGTGGAGCATTTTTCGTAGACAATTACAAAAGTTTATTAACTCCTCAAGATGCCATTTGAACCTAAGAAATGTGTGTATTAAAAGGACCAATAGAATGATGCCTTGGCACGCATAATATGATGCTTTGTCACAATTGTACATAATACTTTTGTGTAACTAGTGTCTGGTCCACTTTTAGGAAGTTTAGTGAATCTTAGGGACCATTTATGGTCAGTTATTGGGGTCGATATTCTCCCCCACACTTATAAATATGTATAAGCTTTTGAAAAAAGGGATGAATGTTATCAGAACTCTGCTTATAATTTTGGTATTATAAGTTATTCATGGTTGTGCTTATTTTATTGCTAAGCTCTTACTTGTTTAATTAATCTTTTGGGTACGGCCCAAACCCTGAGTTTGGGCCTACTTGAGGTAAGGAACTATGCATGTTTTCCTTCCAAGTTTACTTATTTACATGTCATTTTCTTATAGTATTTATTTTTGGTTAATTTTTCAGTGGATTTGTGATTGACCAAAATAGATTAGATGGTGTGTTTAAGTTTGATTGGTGTGATTTGTATTACAATTTTTTTATGGGCCTTATTTTTTCCTTGAGGTGTGTTTTAAGACATGGTTACATAGTGCTACGAAATCAATAAACCTTGCTACAAAATTGGTAGGTTGCTGCAAAATCATAGAACTGCTACAAATCATATTTGGATAGGAAAAATTTATGAACTAATACTCTTGCCTATAATACTTGTACTTTAGTGATTTGGGTAAGCTTATGACTACACCAATCATCATAGTTGACCTAGCCCAATATTTATTAAACCACTTATAGGATTTCTGCATATTCATTTCTTTGGTTGGAATTCTTTTATTATGAATATAACATGGAGTCCCCATCAGTTAACAAAACTAGGTTGACAATTAAATAGATGAAGTGAATTATCCTTATATATATATACACACACACTCTGACAGTAATCAAAATTTTGGACAATCCTAAGATGTGCAGAAAACCAAGGAGCATTCTATTCCTTCCACCCATGAGCTTCAACTTGAATTTCCCTCATCTTATGATTATGGTGGTTGAGTCATCTCCTAAGAAAACATTGCAATCACCATATCTTTCATACTTGCAAAACCACCCCTTTAGGACGTTTATATGAAAGGATGATCCTTAGTAAACCATCCATGCCTTATGATCTACATGTGTACTTGAAAAATCCAAGTACACATCCCCTCCATCTGAGGATGTTTTTCCTTCTATAGAAGGAGAATCATCAGATCCCTTCCCTTTCTCAATAGATTTGGATCTAAAATGTTTCTTGTAATTACTTTCTTTTCCACATTTCCAACATACCTTTACAAACTTTCCTATATATTTAGATCACTACTACATATAGGACTAAATTTCAATGACACAGTCCAATGGTATGGTTCGTACTGTCGCAAATTACAAGAAAATTTTCATTTTTTTCAAAAATCATATGTAAAGTCCCTATGTTCATCGCAATTTTGATGCCCGATTTCTAAGGATTCAGAACTACGATGGAAGATTTCTAGGTCGTTGCAATTGTGAATCCATATGATGTTGGCCACAGTTGCGATGAAAAATGGTTTTTTTTTTCCCCATTGCGGGTTGTTCATATATTGTTAGATATTATCCAATAGCAAGGATGATAATGTGTAATGTAGTAGAAGTAGATGATAATTTTGAAGAGGATGATGATGTAGAGGAGCAGTTAGTTGATGATGTGTTAGATCATGAAGATGTTGAACAAGTTCAAGGAGATCTTCAATACAATATTCTCGATGAAGATGAAGTCAATGATGTGATTCCAGATGAATAAATTGAAGAAGTTGAACCAAATGTAGGAGATGATGTTCATCATGATGATGATATGATGACATTGATTATGACGCTAAATAGGCTGAGTGCTTCAATGTCATTTTTGAACTGGTTGATATAGATGTTGAGTTGGATGAAGAAGAATAATAATCATATATTAAAATGTTGAAATGTAGGAGGTATGTATTTATATGTTTTCAGTTGGTATTTTCTCTTTTATTTAACTTAAATTTTTGTATTTTGGTAGTTTTTATATACGCTTAATTCTTACTATGTTGATTTCAAATATCTTATAGTAGATAAATTGGGTATTGGGAATATTGAGAGTGATGTGAGGTGGGGGAGGGGCTATATCAACTTCCACCTTCACGTGGTTGGCCTTTTTCGATAGAGAATATCAAATTATTCTTGAAACCAAGAGAAACTCATTATTTGTACCAATTTCAAGATTCTTGTGATGGTAAATACATGACATAATTTATTAGTTGATTGTATAATTTATTGTTTTTCATTCTCTCTATTATCTGCAAGTTTTAGTGAATCAATTTTGAGAGGGTCGCAAAAGTCTCTTGAGCTCTTCATGGTGTGACCTATGAATGGGTCCAACATTGAAATTGTGTCAATTTGTGCTCATACGCGCTGAAATTTGACATGGAAATGGTAGATTCATGCATTGATGGTATGGTAGGATTTCAAGATAAATACGTCTCATAGAAAAAATTTACCATTGTGACCTGTAAATGGGGTGAATGTTAGAATTTTTTAAATTTATTCTCATACAAATTGAAATTTGACATGACTATAGTAGATGCATGCATTGATGGTGTGGGAGGGTTTCGAAACTCAAATATGACTCACAGAAAGAATTCAACAATGAAGTGAGATCACCCAGATTTCACCATTGTGCTTCACCATGAACAAGGAGAAAGATTTTTACAGAGTATGATAGTTTCCTCTACACAATATGGAACACACAATGCATTATCATAATTGCAACCATAATTAGTACACTATCACAATATTCATCTTCTTTCTTGTGAAGATTTAAATCACATAATGTCTAAGAACATGATACGTTGTGAATCTTATGTGTAAAACCATTCTTCAAATAAAAGTTTCATGGTTACTTTTGAACTTATTACAATGCATATGTTCCTCATAAGATTGTGAAAAATAATACTTCATTAGAGTTCATTGTAGAAGGCTAAGAGGATCATAAGGAGGTTGTTTTATATACATGATAAAACTTTCAAAATAAATATCAATTAACTTTAGGTTCAAGTGATCATACTTAACCTCTTGGTAAATGGACTATTGGACAAACATTTAGATTTCACTATTTATATAATATCCTACAACCTCATGTGATAAGTGCACCTTTCATAGATTTCACATCAATGGCATCCCATCCATTTTTTTATTATGTATATATATATATATAGAGAGAGATAAATATAAGTATATGTATATATATGTATATGTATATATACATATACATATACCTATATATATATATATATATCTATGTATATATATGTATATGTATATGTATATATATATATATATACATATACATATACATATATATACATATACATATACATATATATACATATACATACATACATATATATATATATATATATATATATATATATATATATATATATATATATATATATATACATTAAAACTTCTATTCGATTTTGCATAATTCATTTGTTTCCAACTAAGCTCCGGTTCCCTGACTCAACGAACAATTCCCCTAGTTCTGAGGACTCAAACCGTGACTGCTCCTTTCTCCAAAAAAATTCCCTAAGTTCTGCATTCAATCCTTTCTCCTTCCTCCACGTTCATGAGACGAAGAGGATGCATTGCACCCGCCCCTTCAAGTGTTGCATAAGAGGAGATAATGAAAGGTTGAGAGAGAAATGGTAATGTCATTGATACCCTAGTTCCATGAGTATTTTGATAAAAAATTTGTTTAATTAAAATTTGAAACCTAATCACAGTCTGAACTTGACCATTCTTTTGTGCCCCACCTCCCTCCTTCTCCTTTCCCTACTTCTTGAACCTTCCCACTAATACGTTTTTTTCTTCGCTCGAATTAGACAACCCTTTCCACCCATAGATTCAATGTGTAAATTCAACTTGGTCCCTTGAATTTGTACCTTGGTCATTTAGTCTAATAGAGAATGTAGGTTTTCACTAGTGGTTGTCCACAGCTTAGCTCATTATTCAGTGCCCATGGTCGCCAACAACTTAGCTCCTAAGTTACCCTCCAACAACTCAGCCTATAGCTTGACCCGCAACTCAACCTACAAATACCCTCTCACGTCACAATCACACTCATTCTTTTCCCATGGTCACTCACATATTAGCCCATGAGATATCTCATGAAATCATCTTGTCTACATCCTTTTCTCTTTCCTTCGGGGCATAAATCATGGCATAAACCTTCCTAGACATTGAACAACCAACTAATGAATCAAACATAAGACTGGATTTGGTGTGTAAATTCGAGTTGGTCCCTTCATGGGATATTTTGCAAAAATCTTCTTGACATACCTTGGACATATGCTACAGATCTCAGACCACTATCTCAATCTCACATACTCAGATCTATGCAATAGACTTTCACCATAGAACTTAGATATGTACTTCAGAATTTTTGTCAAGTCAACACAAAGTTTAGATATGAGATACAGACCTTGATAAAACCACCACATATATTTTGATATTTGTTGTAGACTTCAGCCAATGCAACAAAACTTTGAATTGATGTTACATGACTTCAGATCAAGCTCTTGGATCAATGCTATTGATGTCAAATCCTATGCTCAGTGTAACATTGCCAAGATTGTAGATCATAAACTTAGTTTTTGTACACGTATATTAATTCTAATAGGCCTTGGGAGTCTTGTTGTAGCTCCTAGATACAACCCCTGGGTTGAGGAGAGATAAGTACCTAGGACATATTAGCATCTCTTGAATATAATTCATTGTTGTTCAAGAGATAAATGTAAAAATGATTTTAAATCTAGTTCAATTACCTTTAATAGAGGTATATTCAAACACACACATAAACAATACAGATCATCCTAAGAATAAATGCCCAATTTTGGTGACCTACACACAGAAGATACATCTTAATTTGTCATTGCAGTAAAATGGGAAGGAGGAAATTAAGGAAGGAATTCAACACAGAGGGTTGGACAGACCCAAAATCCTAAGCAGTAAATCACAGTAGAATTATGAAAGGATAAGGAAATTCAATGTAAGAATTATAGAGTGAATTTTAAGGTTTCTAGCTCAATCTTTCATAGGTACTTTCTGCTACAGTATAACATAGTAAATCTGCAATCTCACGGGTACTGTCTGCTACAATATAATGTAAGTAAATCCATGATTTATGAGTGATTCCTGCAACTACTACTTACACAATTTTTGAGTAAGATAAACACATATGAAGTGACATACAAAGGAAGAACACATACTACACATTACTATGCTTGGAATCACCAGATATTCTTCATTAATATTCAAAAATGGAGTCCATATCATAGGGTTAAACTGTTGAAATTTTTATAACAAATACCACCTGAGGAACAAGCCATTCAACCAAAACTTGGAACCTCTCTCTTTGCAAACACAATTAGGAATATCTGAAAAGATAGAATTCAGACCCTTGAGAATAGAATTTCGAAACCTTTCTAATGAGTTTCTTCCCTCTTTTTTATAGGGAGAACAAAGGAAAAACAACTTACACAATGTATTCAAATGTTACAGCTGTATGAAAAACACAGTTGTTTGAGCATGCGAATGACGTAGCTGTCCTAATGATTACAAAACAAATTTGATTCTTTTCTTGAAAATAAAAAATTTACAAAAAATGAAAAATGTGAGGTGCCCTGATCGACACGACAAAATATCTCCAATGCCAATTCCTCTAATTGCCTATGACAAGGCCACGATATCCCTCCACAGTTACCAATTAGTTCTCATGTCTCTTTCTCCCTTTAACAACTTGAAACTTCCCCTTTTTAGAGTTGGACGTGGGCAAGTGTGGTGGCGTTAGAGTGGCTATGTAGCTTAGCTGTTGACCCATCCACTCCTTTATTACTTATGTGGTACAATATTGGGGCCCAATACATCCTGTACTATAGCACAATGAAACCTTAGACACACAGCTCATCGTAACTTTATTTAAAATGACATTAAGAAACTCCAAAGTTCTTATGCCTTCAACTCTTCTGTAATTAGCTCCCTTGTTTTATCTCCATGGGACTGCTTCTCAGGAACACTGATATAATACTTGAGAGCTACAAAATTAGAGCCTTCGTCCATCGTAACTCTATTAAAATAGAATTTATAGAATCATATCATCCTGATGCTCTTAGCCCCTTTTCGATTAGCCTCCTCATCACAAATCTACCACAAAACTAGGTTCCATGACTAACAACTTGGTGCTTGGGTGCTAAGGCCTTCAGGCTCCTGTTGGGGGCCTATTTGCCTTTGTAATTGTTCTTCTGCTCCTAGTTCCTTTACATATCCCAAAACCATGAGTCATTAATGCATCAGATCTCATTTCCCAAAAGTTCCTCAAAATGGAGTTACGAATCCTTTGCCTCTGATTTTCTCCATAGCACTTAGGCGCTAAACCTTCTCTTCGCTCTGGGTTCTTTTTATTTCTCACGACTACAGGCTAGTCTTCATCAAAACCCCTCTCATTGGGACTTTTCAAAATTTATTTATAAATGAGTTTTGATATTTTCAACCTACGATATGTTTCCCTCTAAGGTGACATCATGCTGAAATCATCATTTCCATGTGGTGCCAACCAAATTTGCCCCATTTTGCCCTCAAAAATATTGAAACTAACTGCCACGTTTCCATTGTACAACCACATCATGCTAACGTTATTTGCCTCATCATCTTCTAGGAACCAATTATCTACTACCATGTGTCCTGAGGAGGAGAGAGAAAATATCCTTGGGGCCCTTGGTCTTGCGATGATTTTCCTTTGTATTTCAACTGCTCCATGATCTTCGTGCTTTGAAAGAGTTTCATTTGCTAGGGAGTTACAAAACTCTGATGTTCTATATCACTTTTTTCCGAGGTTCATCCTTCTGATATCAGGTATGAATATGAGCCTTCTCCGATGTATGATCTCCAAACACTCACTTACTCCAATATTCCTCTTCCGATATCAGGTCCCGATTATCGGCTCCCAAATTTCAGCTCTCCCTTTTGATATCGACCTCCAAATTTCGATTTTCCTTTGGATTTCAGACTTCGACCTTTCCTTTTTGGCTTTTCAAGACTGCACCCATCTTCTTCTATAGCAGGGATAAAAATAGGACCATTTGACATAATCAGAAGATGGTATGATAGGTGACAACAAGTTTATTAATGATGATTTCCTCTTAGGATTCCCATAAAAAAACAACATAATGACTTATCTTTTGTTGTTGTAGAACAAAGTTTCTCGAAGATGGCTAATATGGTCACATAAAATAAGGTTATTGGTGTGTGTAGCTTTGATGCCAACATTATGAATTTCAATTTTTAAAGTGTGAATTTTGAAATTCAGAAGTATCAGTTTTGATCCCAAACTTGTGAGTTCCAATAATGAAATTATAAATTTTGATTCCAAACGTGTAAATACTAAATTTTTACAATGCATATTTTGATTTCGATATTTTGTATTTATTTTCTAACTTGTTTAAAATATCTAAATCCAAGATTCATGTATAATTGTCAAATTTTTTTGTTTGTTTGTTTTTTGTTTGTTTGTTTTTGTTTTTTTGTTTTTGTTTTGTTTTGTTTTTTTGTTTTGTTTTTTGTTTTTTGTTTTTTGTTTTTTGTTTTTTGTTTTTTGTTTTTTGTTTTTGTTTGTTTGTTTGTTTGTTTGTTTTTTTTTTGTGTATGAATAACTTCATAATGACATACATCACTAAATATATCAATATTGAAGAGACATGATAAAGTAAAAACAAGTATAACAATCATTGCATTGCATAGTTGTACCTTTTTCACAAATATTTGAGGCAATGTACAATAAGGTTCCATATAAACAAAATGATGACTATGAGTTAGTTATTTTTACCACCTTCTTCACATTAATTAAAAACACTATAACTTGTTTTAATTGTGGAAAATTTATTGTCAAACTTGTATCCCAAAAGAGAAGAGAGAAATCAACATTCAATATTTACATGAAGCAACAAGTATTAATTAAAACTAACTACTAATTTATGAGTTCTTACAGGATATAAGGAATTAAAAAATGACAAGTGTAGAGGGTTTTAGTTCTTCATTCAAATAAATCTTCATTTGTCGACATCATTATCTCTCATTCAATTTTATTCAAATTGTTCTCGTTGTACCTCATTTGCCTCAATTCCCTTCCAATTTACTTTTATTATCTCTCCCTTTCATCCTACCTTTGATGACCATGCCCATATGATGCTATTCATCTATGGAGACCATTATTTTTGTTCCAACAACTCATTATTGTGTTCTTTTTAAACATTTTTTAACAAAAAATTGTTTTTCCTTGTTGTTCTTATGGGCTTCCACAAATGAACCACTATTTTCTATGTCTTAGTGGAAACATCTAAATATCTATAGACATTACCCTTTATCCTACCCAACCATATTTCATAATGTGGGCTTTATGATCACACTATGATCATTTTAACATCTTCCCTTAGAGAAAATTCATGTCTAGGCTTGTTACATTGTTATAGACATTTTTGGGCACTGCAACCCCAATCATATATGTCCATAAACCAAGGGCTCCTAAGTCCCTAAAAGTGTTGTTACAACCCCTAAAAGAACAAGGTCAGCTGATTACATCATCTCCTAGAAGTTCTCCAAGAAAAACTACTCAGAACTGGTCAAAACTGGGCCATCTAACCTGCTCCATGGTCAAAGTGCGCTGCATCCCACCTAAATGCACACGGAGGTGCGATGCATACAGAAAATCCCTTCTATGTGGTGTGATGGGTGAGAGTGGACAAATTGCAGAGTCAATTTGCGCGGTGGAGGATCATGGAATCTTCCAGAAACTTCTCTTGTGACACTTGCCTCTCTGCATTCGCCCAGGGATGAGTAAGAGATCATCAATCTCCAAGTGGAATCAAGAACTATCAGAGAGAGGACACTAATCAAATCTCAGAAGCTGACTTACCTCCATGCAATCATCTATATATGGATCCCTCATCCCAGAGATCTAGAGGCTGGAATTTTGTATCTTGTAAGGAAGTGCTGCTGGTTTCTTGGTGTAACATCATAGTGTTGGGTGATCTAAGCTTTTCATGAGGTGAAGAAGGGATTTCTTGCTGGGAGGATGACGCTGGGTCAGAACAATTGGTTGTAATCCTCTTTGCTTTTCTTGATATTAATAAAGCTATTCAAGTTTTCCTCCACATTCTTGTATGATTGATGATATATGCATTTGTGTGGTCAATATATATCTAGTCCTATATTGTTTATGATAGTAGATCTCTGTTCTTGGATAGTGTTATGCTGCTTTGATTCCACAGGTGCTCTTTGAAGCTGGGTAGACAAGGAAGCAAGTGGCAAAGATCTATCAGAAGGGAGAGGAATCAAGCAAGGAACCAAGCGCAAGACAGAGGTTGGTCTCCTTTGTTCCCCTCTTATCTACTTCTCATAAAGGAAAACGAAAATAGTTTTGGTTTGTTTGTTTCTATGATAGCTACCAGTCTTAATGGGACTAGCAGATCTGCATAGACACTAGATTTCCCGATAACAAAATGGCGACTCCACTGGGGAGCGAATAGATTGTTTGTTTGTCTATATTTGTTTGCTTTATAAACTTACAGACGGAGCCTGAAGTCAAGCCAGCTAGCCTTTGAACTGCATTTGCTATGTAAGTGCAAAGTAGATCAATGCTGCTTCAGTCTATCTCCGGGTTTTGTTTATGAATTGAACAATAAATTTACAAACTCTCTAATTGCCCTTGTGGTGGCTCTAGTAACCTCCTTAGATCTACCCCTGTGATTTGTTTACTGATTATCACTTGCTCAGCCTAAATCCCTAAATTGTGCTGCAAGCTGTGATCAAGAATTGGATCAAAAGTATCGCACTGTACCATCTCACCCTCTCTTCAAGGATATCAGTATGCATCACACTTCCCGTGTGCTGTAGGTGGGATGCATACTGGAATCCCTGTGTAACAGGTGCGCTGATCAGAGAAGGCTAATTTTGCCTCCAGACTTTGGTTTTTCTTCACTATTTTCAGCTCTATTAAGGAGTTTTGCTGTCTGTAGTCAGTATACCTCTGTTGGAAACCCCCTTCCTTGCCATTATTCCGCATCCATTGTGCAAAGAACTATAAATGTTTTATGTATTGTGAGCCATTTTCAGTTCTCTTTTACAAAGAAGTAGTGTAATTGAACTGTCATTTCTTGATTTGGAAGTGTCGCAAGTGTCGTTTTCAGTCATAAAAGAGAATCTGATTGTTCTTGATAGTCGATTACACTGTTACTCTTGTATTTGATTTGAATAAGTAGTTTTTCAAGTGTCAAAAGCAAGTTTTCAATTCCAAATCACAAAGTGTCATCATTGTCTTCATTTTGTCTTGAAAAGAATCTTGTTAGTAATGTCTCTTTGAAAAATAATTTAGAATTTCACTTAGCTTTCTTTTTATCATTCACACATTAAGAAGGATGAAATCAAATACATGCATGTGAATTTGCATTTAGATTGTTTTTTGGTTTGATTTAGGACAGTGCATATAGTGTGTGCTCTCTGCTCTATGTTGAAAGAATATCATCTCTCTTTCTTTAGTAGCTAGGATTTTCATTGCAAAAAGAAGATTAATCGATTGTATATCATCTTAGATTGCATTTTAGGAATTGTATATCTACATCACGCGGTGAACCTGAAAGGCAAATTTATTAAGCAAGATCAATTGTAAAATAAATTTAATGAATCTAAAAACGCTTTGGAACCTAACGCACAACATTTAGAAGTCTAGGTTAGCGACGTATTTCGGCGTCGTAAACCTTGGTAACTGTTGTTTTCATTGCTGGTTTGGTGATTCCTCCACTTTGAGATGACAAGTACCAGTACGGACTTGTGCTCCCACATACCGCCGAGTATATATTGGGAGACCACAATAGGCTATATCCTTTATCCATAGGAAGCCGTGTCTACTGCCCTATCGATCGTAATGCACTGAACACAACATTCAGGAAGATTGACTGCCGTACCGTAAAAAGTATTCTGCAGTTTTGTGATTGGTTTGGTAATCCCTCTGTCTAGATTTCTAGAGTAGTCTCTTTCATTCCTTTTCAGACTCCTTAAAGGAAAAGGTCCATCTGAGCACTTGTCACTTCAAGCTCATTAAAAATCGAAGGCGACTAGAGTCATCTTTTGCTTTTTCTCGACTCTTAAAAATTGAAAAAACAAGTTGTGTCAAAGCGTCTAAAATTTATTTTAATCAGAATAAACATCACCTTTCCTACATTGGTCTTAGGTTGAGAAAAATGGAGTCCACCAACCAAGGATTCCCCTTGGAGGAAATCCTAGTCCTTTCTCCTCTTGGGGAGATGTTGGTGCACCCCATATGGCCACATTGTCGCTTCGAGTGTTGACAATCGGCCTGCCCGTATGGCTCTTCTCGACCTCTGTCGTTCAGAACACTGTGATTCTTGAGCAATCAAGTAAGCAACTAGACAATACCAAAGCTACCCCCCAACCTTCTACTTCATCCGGTTCTCCCTCTCCTCCTTCCTCTTCGCTTGATGAAGCTGGTAAAGCCAAAAATCAAGTAACTAAGAAGGAGAAGAAGGGGAAGGAGAAGAAAAAGAAGAAGAAGAAGGAGCCAAAGGTGAAAGGGGGCAACCAGGCATCATCTAGTGAAAATCCACACACTGCACTGTCAAAGCCTAAATCTCCATGTGTCATTTGCAAAGGAGATCACTATCATCGAGATTGTCCTTGCATCCCTTGGATCTTAAGGGACTGGTCTCCTCGTTTGCACAATCCGGTGTCAACAACCTCTGATGATCATGTTGAAAGTAAACTTTCAACTAGTGAAAGCGAAGCGTCGGGACAGAAAAGGAAAAGTAAATTCCCTTGTAAACTGTGTGAAGGCGATCACGCCATCCACCCTTGTCCCTTCCTAGACGAGGCTAAAAGAGTTTTGGACGATCATCCGATTTCACCATTACGGCTTCCTCCTGGATATAAGAAACTCTTGCCGAGTCCATCACTAGTTGAAAATCTGACTGACACACCATTGTGGTCGGTTGAAGCGTCTATCATTGAAGATAAACCATCTGAATCCACACCAGAAAAAAGTCAAAAGGTCGAGGTGGCAGTTAACCCGGTCTTTCCTTCAGAGGGTCCATCTTCAGATGATAGGTCACTGAAGAGAACAAGAGCGACACCGTTCAGATTCTCTTCGTAAACACAAACTCCGATGAACATGGGGGTAGTCTACCCATTCCTTTACCGCAGGAAGGAAGTTTGTCAGAGTCATATCCGACCGTCTATTCGGTCCCACCTCCAAGCAACCTAGTTGTTTCCTTCGATTGGAATCTACTAGGCAGACCCCGTTTACCGGCTAGTGTACCATTTCGAATCATTGCTCAAATATATAGAATGGTCATAGCCGCTACCATCATAGGTGAAGGGGCTTCTGTGAGTATCCTTTCCTCAACTGCTTGGAAAGCGCTTGGTTCACCATCGCTTTTGCCTGAAATGAGAAATCTAACAGGATTTGACAAAGGAACCAGTCGACTGTTAGGGATCCTTCCCAACGTGCCGATAACATTGAGAAGGAAAACCGTTCACATGAACGTAATGGTAGTCCGAGGACCCCTGGATTATAATCTACTCCTTGGAAGCAACTATATTTATTGCATGGGAGCCATTGTCTCCTCACTCTTTAGAGTAATGTGTTTTCCGCATGAAGGAAGAGTGGTCAAGCTCGTAGACCAGCTTTCATTCCCCGGTTCACACATAGCAAATAGTCAAATACCATCCCTGAATGGTCTTTTCACGCAAGGAATGTCTCATCAATCCCCAGTCTGTCCGCCTGATGAGCGCGAGTGATTCGGGAGGACATGACTGAAACCCAGGGGGCATGCACCCTCGTCTGTTTCGGCAGAAAAACCTTGGGTATAGGGTAGGTTTCCGCAAAGGATATATGACTGGTTTATGAGATTAGACCGGAATAGGATTCCTCCATTAAAGTTATGTGAGTGGAGGCAAGTTGCGCCACTCACCTTTGTCTATTTCGATAGACATCGCCGAGGAAATGTTTTGTCTGCAGTGTAGATAGAACAATCTTTGGTAACTCGGAAATTTTTCGCTATACCTGGGGGCATGCAAACCTTTTGGCGTGCAACTCGTAGGATTGGTCGTTTCCTAACTTGCATAAAGAAAGGATGCGGGGCAAAGCTTTGAAAAAATGCCATCTTAGATGAGACATCCTTATTATACGACTGGATCGAGCAGTTTTTATGTGGAGTTCAAGCTCGTTAAAAATTAAACATAAGTAGTGAGCAAATGTTCCCCCCAGAATTTAAGCTCATTCATTAAAAAATGAACCAATTTCGGTAAATAACCATCGTGAATGCATTATCATCAGCCTTTGAAGCCTTGGTCGTGTTCTCATCATCACCTCCACTCTATATTGGCCGATCATTCACCTCCATTTGATTGTTTACCATTTTTGAGGAACAGCTGCGAAGAGTGATCCTGTTAGCCATCCTCGTGACATTGCCGTGATTGGAAAATTCCAAACCTTACCTGGAATTAGCTGCTACCCGAATTTATCACTCGTTCCTCGAAAAACGAGTCTCCTTTAAGCTCTTTTCATCTGACTCGTAAAATATGAAAATATTGCCGAGTAATTGGCCTCTCCATCTCGTTAAAGTGACCGGAAGTGCTATCCCTCCTTTAGATTTTAATCTTTTTGGACCTCAGGGATTATTACACAAAAAGATCGAGCGCTTGTTTTGTTCGGCTCGTTAAAATTACCGAAAATTCATCCCTTTTGTATTATTTTATACTTTTTCGGACTTAAGGGATTATAAGACGAAAAAGGATTATTGGAGTTTTCTTTACGTCCATTTCAGACTCTCTAAAATTGAAAAGGACCAAGTTATCTTTGTCGTTAAACTCGTTAAAACCGAATAGCGACAAACTTGTCCATACAGACAAGAACGAGTTTCACTATCGCTAGGCTCGTTAAAACATAGCGATGGGTTTGCTCGAAGGGAAAATTATAGAACAAGCATATGTTATCCTCCTCAAGCTTGACAAAAATAAAGAGGTACTAGTTAGCAATGACTGGGGAAAAATTGGGAAGAAAACTTGAAGAAACTTTATTGGTAGCAAGTCGCTCTTGAACATGACACTTTCAGTCCACATCCGAGTCGGGTTGGGTTGTTCTGTTCACTAGTCATATCACCATTGGTCCATCACACCATCCACATTTGGGGTTAACGCTAACAATCCATCATGTCGGTGTCACCGATATGTTCAAGAGAAGTTGCTCAGAGAATTCACCTGTGTCTCATCCACTACAATACATTTACGCTCCATTCTTTCATGACCGCCACCCTGAACCTTATATCATCAGATCATTTTCACCTCCATTAAAATCATTTTCTCCGTTCCGTGTCATAGATGTGGGATTCACTAAGGCCCTCCTATGACAGATCGCTTCTTGTCGACGTCAACTCATTATCCAGGAAGTCGATCTAGGAACAACCCTTTCAGTACTTTGAAGCTTGCATGCCTCAATGGCAAGTTTCTCACTTCCGGCGACAGGTTTACATCAATGGCCTTCGACCGAAAGATTTTGCGTGGTGTTCGACGCCAAGTCCCTTATTCACGCCATGTGAATTGTACTGTAGTACCTTGAGGGTCATCATCATTATCGGTGATTCCTCTCACACCTGTTAATAGCTTACATCATTGGCTGGTAATCAGGCAATGTCTTTCCATGTTCGACTCCAGAACATATCTCACATGGATCGACTTGTACTTTGAGTGAAGATCGAACGATATTGAAGACCCCGGATCTAGTTTCATCCATCCGGGCTGCGATATATATTCAGGAAAATAAAGACATCAAATGTACATCATTGCTGCACAGATAATCATCCAATCTAAGGGATGATGGCTCTACCAGAATCATCAGTCTGCACTCAGACGATTGTCTGTCTTATGTACATGAAAATGAATTTATAAAGCTGAGCATGGGAATGCCCACCTCAACTAGATCATGAATATATTATGAAGATACTGTATTGTATTGTATCTTATTACAGGTCACCTTCCAGCTCGAAAAAGCTTCGGATCCTCATGATAAAGAATTTCACCCGACATCAAAAGATTAATGACCTCATGCTTTAGGGGGCAACTGTTATATACATTTTTGGGCACTGCAACCCCAATCATATATGTCCATAAGCCAAGCGCTCCTAAGTCCCTAAAAGTGTTGTTCCAACCCCTAAAAGAACAAGGTCAGCTGATTACATCATCTCCCAGAAGTTCTCCATGAAAAACTACTCAGAACTAGTCAAAATTGGGCCATCTCACTTGCTCCATGGTCAAAGTGCGCTGCATCCCACCTAAATGCACATGGGAGGTGCGATGCATACTGAAAATCCCTTATATGGGGTGCGATGGGTGAGAGTGGACAAATGGGAGAGTCAATTTGCGAGGTGGAGGATCATGGAATCTTCCAGAAACTTCTCCTGTGACACTTGCCTCTCTGCATTCGCCTATCAATCTCCAAGTGGAATCAAGAACTATCAGAGAGAGGACACTAATCAAATCTCAGAAGCTGACTCACCTCTATGCAATCATCTATATATGGATCCCTCATCCTAGAGATCCAGAGGCTGGAATTTTGTATCTTGTAAGGAAGTGCTGCTGGTTTCTTGGTGTAACATCATAGTGTTGGGTGATCTAAGCTTTTCATGAGGTGAAGAAGGGCTTTCTTGCTGAGAGGATGATGCTGGGTCAGAACGATTGATTGTAATCCTCTTTCATTTTCTTGATATTAATAAAGCTATTCAAGTTTTCCTCCACATTCTTGTATGATTGATGATATATGCATTTGTGTGGTTAATATATATCTGGTCCTATATTGTTTATGATAGTAGATCTTTGTTCTTGGATAGTGTTATGCTGCTTTGATTCCACAGGTGCTCTTTGAAGCTGGGTAGATGAGGAAGTAAGTGGCAAAGATCTATCAGAAGGGAGAGGAATCAAGCAAGGAACCAAGCATAAGACAGAGGTTTGTCTCCTTTGTTCCCCTCTTATCTACTTCTCATAAAGGAAAACGAAAGTAGTTTTGGTTTGTTTGTTTCTAAGATAACTACCATTATTAGTGGGACTAGCAGATCTGCATAGACACTAGATTTCCCGATAACATACATAGAGGTCCAATGTAGCGATTCTCAATAGTATATACATTATCACTTAAGTAAGATTCCATGAATTCATGTTTTGGTTGTATATGACCATTTCTTCTTATTTCTTACATTAGGAATGGATAGTAATTAGTTTTTGAGTGCTCAATGGTCAAAAAAATGTGTCCATGAATTTAAATATATTTTCTTATTAAGTTCTCTTAGGATTCCAATATTTTCTCCCTCTATTATCAATCCTTTTCTTTGATGATAAAATATATGCTTCCAATCCTTCCTTATTTCATTGATATTAGAAGGCTTATTTATCTATAGATTTGACAATTAAGGTTTCCATGTAAGTAAGTTTGGATGGCCTTCAAGAGAATAATGACATAGTTTAACAAGAGGTGACCACTTTAATCCTAAACCAAGGCATCATATTTCATAATAGGCATGTAATTAATGAATTGAAATTTGAAGTATTTACATCTTTTGATACCAATTATCTTGTAGTTACCATCCAACATGTTTGGATCCATAAAGCTTGGAAATTAAAGAGTTCATCAATTAGATATGGAACAAAGGAATTGTGGTCCTCACATGTCTTATATGTGTCCATCATCTATGGCAATGAAAACATGTATTTCCACTTTATTTTCCAACTTATATCATCTCATAAGTTCCATATATGTTTTCATGTGTGTGTCACATTATGAGGGAACCAAATACAAGAATGTAAAACACCATTTTTGTTATTAAAAGGGATGTAAATGCAAACACATAGTGAATTTCATTATTGCTCACATAATTATCCATTTTCTACATTAATATTGGTGGAAACTTTCTATTTGACCTATAACAATTTATATTATCAAATTTTACGTCATGTGTTTTCATATAATGTTAGTTGTCGAATGAATAGTTTTCATAAGAGTAAGTTTTTAATGTAAATTCATGCAACGGGTTGTTTGAGGTTTCCCTCTTATATAAAAAAATCCACATATTGATCCATCATTTATTCTTGAAGATATTTTATCCATTTAACTAATGAAGGGACAATGAAGTTTGAACCCATCTTTAGAACGGAAAGGCTAAAGCAGACAAAGCTCCCAATTTTGTGTCCATGTGTAAGAATGCTAGGTAAATAAGTTGAGAGATTCATAATGGTACTAGTAATGTTTTTATTCCTACATAACCTTGGTATATAAGTCTTTTCCTTGTCCATTTTGTCATACAAAAGTTTCAAGTAGGTATGAACATGCTTCTTTAAATTCAATCTATGGGTATAGTACCCACTATGACTAATTTGTAATGTTTTATTTAATTATGCAAGGAAATATTTCTCCATGATCTCATGCCCAATTGAGGTCACCCGACAACAAAAGAGAATGGCTAAGACAATCTAATAACAATCCCCAATCCAGATGGCCATGCATGCAAATTCGATGCAATTTCTGATGTTATCAAGTATGAGAATGTACCTTTCCTCCACATAGGTTGGTGAAGGGTTCTGGGCCTAATGAAGAATCATTGCGCTCCAATCAAGAGATCTCTTTCATCCACTCTGAATTCAATCCCTGCACATAAACAAAACCAAACAAAGATGACAAGTGATCTTCCGCAAAATATCGTCAACTCAAAACATCTAGAAATCACACATATATATTAATGCAAAACTGGCATAAGGGGAAGGAACATAGATTGTTATTAACCATATAAATGACAATACATCAATATACCTTCAACAAATAATATCCTCTCCTCCAAATCCTAGTATGGTCTCCTCTCCCGCAGAGCTCTTGCGCTATAGTTTGGATACTCTCTCCCCCTCCTCTTTCTTCTTGGTGAGATTATATAGGCTCATTCTATCCTCCAGGAGACACCTAGGGGCTTGAGAAGTTAGGAAACTTCTACAATAATGGACCCCTAGCCAAATCATACACAAGTGGGTCAAGTTGATCTCCTTGGGAATGGAAAACTCTAGAAACCTTTTCACAAGTTTGAGCTTTTCCCAATTATCCCGATTATGGAATAATTGTTATCTCATAATTATAATATTTTGGAAAAATAATTATGAGAAATTCCTCAATTATGTAATTTCACCCATTTATCATGGGATAAATCTAACATAAGTAAAATAAAAGGTGAAAAGGGATGCATTTAAGCCAAACAATTGAGGTGAGTTGATATTGGGTTTCTCTTACTATAATGGAGTGGGCAATAGGGTTATAACAATCTCTCACATGGTGAAATCAACATCAGGTCATCATGCCACATGGCAACCTGGGAGGGGTGCCATGTGTCACTAACTTACGAGCACTTCACCAACCCCAAATTTCCACTTTTCCATGCTATGTAGTAGCTCCTGGTCGCACCACATCATCATACTAACATCAGCGATTGACGTGTCCTACCATGTGTTGCCATATTTTCCACATCACACCCTATAAATTTTTGGCATGTGTCCAAAATTACATGTCATCACTAAATGGGAAGGGGTCCTTGTGTCCTCCATGTCATCATATGATTCCAATCAAATTATGCCAAATTTCAATCCTTAATTGGGACAATTTTCCTCCAATGTGTGCTTGCCACATGTCTTCATTCCATTGGCTCTACTAAATGTGTTAACCATTGTGTAACTTTAATCCCATCAACCGTTCGTGTTTCATGATCATTGTCGGATTAACTGCAATAAATAGTGTGCAAGTTTGCTCACCATCCATTGTTGATGTTATATATGGACCTTAGATGTGCTTAAGAGCCACTCACTCGTTAATAAATTTTGTGTTTTGGTTTTTTCCCTATAGTCCTTGAGCCCTTCATAACTACTGAACTTCAATTGGCCATAACTTCTCATCCGAGAGGAGTTTTAAAGAATTGGATATACCATTGGAAAGGTATCAATTATATCTATGTAACCATGTAGTCTTTAGGATCATTTGGACATTATAATCACATCAAAAACTCAAATAAATTTAAGCACCTATATCTTCACGTGATGATATTTTGTGAAAGATCTAGTTGTCTTATTTATCCATGGAGAGTTTTTCTACTTCCTTAGACATCATAAATGATGTTTCTACTGTCTTAAACTTCCCTTTGACCTCAATGATATTTACTTTCATCAATGGTAACACTATATGCAACAAAATATCCCTTTGTCATTGATGGCAACACCATTAAATATTAATTGTCATTGACATCGATCAATAAAAAAACTTCCCCTATATAAAAAAAATGTATGCAATATCTCCCTGCTCAAATCCAAGTCTAATGTATGCAATCTCTCCCTTCTCAAATTTCTTCCTCTGTTATTGTTAGTGTGCCAATGTCTACAATCTCTCCCCCTTTCACATCAATGGAAAAGGGTCACGAATGTCTATTGAAACAACCATGCTGATAGGTGAACATGATATGGTACATGTATCTATCAAAACTCCATAACATATTGTTGGATGATCTTGTGGACCTATCTGATCCATAATGTCTTCCTACTACTATGCTACCATTCTAGTAGAGTCTCTCCCCGAGACCATGCTTTCTCTACTTCTCATAGCTTTTCCAGTACTTCTAAAGTCTCCCCCTAAGACCATGATTCATTTGCTACTCATTTTTTTCTCATATTTTTAAAGTGTCCCCTTAAGGCCATGCTTTCATTGCTACTCATAGTTGTTCATGTGATTCTGAAGTCTCTGCTTGAGACCATTCACTTTCTCGTGGACCTGATTTAAATTTCCTCATGATTTCTTTCATCTATAAGTACATGTCATATTTTCATTTTCTAACTACCCTTGAAACATGCTTGCTTCACTTATCCTATGTTTACATATGAGATAATAGTAATAATCGTGAAGACTTGTGAACCTCTCTTATCCTTTCTTTACATATGAGAGTCATAGTGCATATATTTCCCTCATACATGGATTTTATTCTTCAAGTTTTGATTCAACAAATGAAGTTCTTGAATAATCCTTCTCCAAGGGATTATATCTAAGAAGTCATATCTAACCAAGGTCCTCCTTGACCTCTTCTTCATCTACTAGTATTGATAGGAAGTCCCTCTGTGTTATACCATATTGAATTGAGCCTACAATTTTTTGTTATATGAACTTCAATGTGACATATATGAAATTCAATATTGGGTTTTAATATCTACGTAAATGGTTGGGGTATTCTCATTATATTGTACACATGTCTCCATCTAGGTACTTGATCACATCCTTTATACCTAACCACATCATAGGTTCTGCAATCCCGCACTTTGTGACAAATTAGTACATATAAAACAATACCTAAAGAAATGATTTTGATACCTGGACATAGAAGGAGATTGACCTTATGAAGTTACTTCTTGGAAGAACTATGTTCCCTTTCTCATAAACACTTTCTTGAAAATTTCTAGTGGATGCTTTTTGATGAGCCATATTCATTTATTGATCTTCAATACTTGCTTCATAGTTGCTTGGTAATGTCTTGTGAAGGTTAATATTCATTGGTTGATTACCTACTCCAATGTTATTTGTGGATTCTTTGTGATGAGCCATATCCATGATTGTCGTGCATCAATTCTACTTATGGATCCATTTTCTTCATTCTAGTTCCTTATACTTTGCCCCTTCCTAAAATTGTCTTGAGTGTCATTAAAATGAATATGCTTGGCCTAGTGCACTACTTGCTTTGGATATTTAAGAGAGCTACTGTTGGACACTATGAATGTATATTAAATATTCTTGGGATGATATCCATCAGATGAGCTTGGGGAACCATTGTTTGTGTGCTTGACATTTTTATTACCAACCAAGACCTCAATTAATAAGTTGGGACCTTGTTGATAGTGTTGGACCATCCAAATAAGGGGATCTCCCTGGTATGATGTCCTAACTAGACCTCACACTTTTTGGTGTAGGAGTCCCATCTGGTATGATGGCCCAATTGCCATTATCTTAGAGATTTTCCTTAGCTCTTGTTGTTTAGCACATGAGAGTGTTATCCTTGTAACTTCAAGAAAGCTAGGTGAGTATACCTGGTGAGTGCGTAATGTAACTTTGTGTTTGCGTTCTCTTACTGTCAAAAGGGGGAAAGTAAAGTGAGCCTCTTGATGAGAGGGAATAGTCCCAACTTAAGAAGAAACACAGGTGAACAACAAAAAGGGTTTATCCAGCATCCAAAAAAATAGTCCACAGCGGATGCAACAGTTGTGAAAACCAAAGTTCAAGGGAAAACACGTACGCCATCCAGTGGAGTAGTCCACATGGGGGTGACGGTCATTAAAAATGAGAAAACACAAAGATGGTATGTCTAATATCTGACGGATTAGTCCACATGGACGAGACAATAGTGATAAACAATACAACACATCTTCAACAATATGAGTACTAAAATAACTGAAGTAGTTCAACTATCTTAATACAGGTTAAGGAAACATGCATTAAAAATGTTTAAAGAGTAGTCTTACAAATGGATACAAAATGTGCATGAAAATGTGCTAACCTAAGACAAGATTCTGAATTAAGAAAAAGATCCAGGACACATCTATACACCACACATCACTAGTCCCAGTAGTGGGACGTTGGAGCCACTGTTCACTCCTCAAAGAACATACTACAAACTCTCAAGGTTATACGGGAGGAGCCAAGGTGAAAATTCCTTTGAGCATACAATAGAATGGTATATATAGCCAAGGGGGTATAACTGACCCTTGTGACTCTTCAACTTCCCTCATGACTGTTTGACTTCCTATGACTTTTCGACTTTACATGAATATTCAAATTCATATGTGGGTCTCTTGGACTTCCACTTTACATTACACTGATTACAACAAGTATGGCCCACAGTAGTGATGTGGTTGAGACAACTCATGACACAACTCGACCTGACACTGCTGACATGTACTAGCTAATTGTGATGTCGTCTCGAGCTATTGTGATGCTGATTGATGATATACTCTTGATGTAACATGTCTTCACCTTCACATGGTAAAGTGCATGGGGTCTGCAATGGACTTGGTCTTTGCTTAATGATGCATGTATATGTTTCTTTTTCGCTCACTGTTTGATGTGCTTCGTGTTGAAGAATCTAGGGCAAAGTAGTGTAGTGTGATTCTTTGTTACTTGATAAAAATTTGCGGAGTCTTTTTAATTTTCTTATTATCTTATTCTTCTTCTTCTTCTTGTTAGTGCATATGTGTATACTTCATAAAACTGCTACAAAAACATAAAAACAAGAACACAAGATGTTGGGTCTCTTCCAGGGCCAAAACCTCTCTACTCTTGAGAGAAAACCCTCTCTTATTGAAGATCCTATTGATCAATGCCAAACCCTAGACCCCTGACAAAGATATCCTCCAAGCACAAGTCAAGTCTCCACTCCTTTCCGCACCATATGCCCCAACCCTTCTTCCGGCACTTCTTTCATCACTTTGTTTCCCAGCACTTCGTCTTCCTACTTTTGGCAATTCGTTCTTCTTTCAACTTGGTAGTAGACATTGTTGCAAGTGCTCTAGAGTAAAAGCCTTTGATGAGAACCTTTCCATATATGATGATTCCTTCACCTTCTTAACCAAATTAGCTTCTTCTTCAAAGTGTAGGTGCTGACTGGATGTGACTGTCCAGCAACCCTAAATTATCACACATGTGACTAGTAGCCTCTTCCCTTCTTCGCTTGATTGGCCTTCCTCTTTGCTTGATTGGGATGCCTTATAGGCCTTGTTTACTAATCCAAAAATAGAGAGTTAAGTCACTTGTATTTTTCTACTGTAGTAACCACAAGCATACCCTTCCTTTCTTGCATGTGTAGCTGTGATAACCTTAGAAGACAACCCCTTAACCCTCGCTGTTCTTCCTCCTTTCTTTGCTGCCTTAACAAACCTTCTTTCCACAAATTCTTTTATTCTTGACTCCTCTTTTTCTTGCATATTTAAGAGCTCGAGTTCTATGTTATAATTGGAGTGGAAAATCTCATAAATAGAGGACTGTCCCTCCATTTAAGCTAACCAGTAGACTAACTTGACTAGCTGCTTGTAGGCCAACTTTGAGGGATGTTTCTAGGCTGACTTGGAGGGAAGATTGGTGGCTGATTTGTTAAGTAGACTTCTCATATTTTCCATGGTGGTGTAGCATTCTTGAAGGAGCTTCTTTGAAGGTGTCATAGGAGTAGACTGGACTTTGCTTGGAGGTTTCCTTTTGACTCTAATATATACATAATGTAACATGCCCTTAAGGCCTTCAATATTTTCTCTTGACTATTTGACTCACCTATATCACTTTGACATGTGCTAGACCTACTTCAATGAGCAAGAAACTCATTGTCATATATTATAAAAATAATAGTTCTTTTCTTGAATAAGTACAAATATCAAAAGTACATTTATGAAGACTGAACCTAGTTACATTTCCTTCAACAATTTGTGCGCTCATTCGACTATGAGCAAAAACTTCTAACATGTGCTACTTCTCCATCCTGATCATTATCACACCATGTTTCATTGATTTATTTGTTCCTGCAATTACTCATGACGAGATGACATCAAATCCAAAAATATCCTAGTCTAACATGATGCATTGTTTTCCATTTCAGTGTAGGTTACTTAGAGGGGGACAAGACACTGGACTTGCGCAGATCACAGATCAAACCGAGATGCGAGGATTTGGAGCATTGTTGGGAAAAATTGTGCACATGTCAATGGGAGGCAAATTTTCACAATTTGGGAAAACAATGACAGTTGCAGGGAAAAACCCTGCTGGGAGATAGAATTGCACAGTTTTTGGGAGGAAGGCCATGCAGGGTGTTAGAGAATTTCTGGGCCAATCTACGTAATTTTCAAGGGGAGCACTGGGCAGGTCATCCACCTGGGATCTGTGTAGTTTCTTAGGGGAGGACGGTGCGGGCAACAGGAGGCACTGGCAGAAAAATCTGTGCAGTTTTTGAGAGGAGGACAAGATCAGGCTGTAGGAGCTACTGGTCAAAATTACACGATCCTAGGAGATAGTATGGGCGTAGAAATAACTGCGCCATTTCTGAGTTGATTGCAGAGAAGGCCATCAAGGAAGCCTGCCTGATAGATCTGTGCAATTTCCTAGGACAATGTAGTGATAGGAAGCAGAGGCCTGTCCCACATGTGTACGCAGTTTTTGCAGGCAGTGCAAGGAAGTCAGGGTGGACAAGTTTTGCACATTTTTGGAGATTCGTACAACCCTAGGTCACAACTCAAGTCATTTTTTCTAGTTGACCAATGGGAGGCTTGATGGGAGATCTTGAGGGAAGTACAAATTAGATTGGGTTATGAGAAAACCTCTACGTAGTTCTAGGAGTTAGTCAGCTGGCTCATTTCTAGAATTGTGCAGTACAGACTGATTGAAAGATATCCTCAAGCTTTGCATAGTTCTAGGCAGCAATGCAAGGTCACTGTGATCGAGGTTTAGTTGAAGAAGGGTTGTCTAATCAAAATATTTTTAGGAAAATGAATAAGTTTGAAAGTAGGTGTACTTGTGCATACATTACAATGTGATAACACACTTAGCATGACTTGACGACAAGACACCTCAAACCAACAAGACAACATGTGCTCAGTGAGACTGACTCAAAGGTTAAGAGCAGCAAGCATGCAATTTGAGATATGTCTTCGATGACCATGATTACACTTGCGCAGCAGTGTTACAACTTTGTGAGTGAGTGCGACTGATGTCGACAGAGAAAAAACATCTCATACACACAAATACAAACCTTCAAAATTTCTAGAACAAACTTGCAAGCATGACATAATGATCAACATGCCAAAATACGACTGGTGATCGATTAAGCCGAAGGGTGTGAAAACTCAAAAAGAGTGCATGGGATGAGCCCGAGTGTTTGCAATCATCAAGGGGAAAAACAAAGGAAGACTCTGAAATTTGGATGTAGGCCAAAATTTTGAAGGGTGTTACAACTGCTACAACACTTGGCAATCAACTGGTTGAATACCAGCTTCTCTGTTTTAGTTCATTTGCAGCACAAGTCCTTGGCCTTTCAGGAAGTATTGATTCATCGTGTAGGTTAATTTGGCTTCCCCACTTACCCCATGGACAAACATGGTTCACCTTGTACCAACTTAGTCAAACACATCAAAATTTTCAGCTAGATCACAGCGTTTAAAAATCGGGAAGGGTAGTTTGGTTCGCAAGCTTAAGATTTGCAGAGTATACGTTTTCATCTCTGGTGTTGCGCCATTGCTAGCAGGCCTAAACAATACATCAGTGGAGTCACGCATGAACACAAGCATTGCTCTACTTCCAGTGAGCCTGGTCAGTACCCCAGTGGAGTTGCCTATTTTGCCTCTCTGCGCAAGGAGCCTTTCTCTTCTTTCACCTTTGTATTTTCTGTTTTGTTTTTTTAAAAGAGGACTATGCATAGGCACTTATTTATTTTTGGGGTGGAAGAGGGATCCCGACTTATTGAGAGAAGAAGAGGTTGTTCCTTCAAATAAGCATGTAATACCTCTAATTTAGGTTTGCTCATTTAGATTTTCCCCTTCTTCATTCCTACTAGTTGGATTAAGCTTGAACATACAAAGCAAAAGACTGAGTAGATGTATGGGGTTTCCTAGTTTGGACACAGGTTCATGGTTTGACCAGAGCTTCCCGTAGAAACAGATCATATTTTCCATCAAGGCTTCATCAGGCAATAGTTATAACCAAGCACAGAGAAGACAGACATAGGACTGGCCAAGTGCTGTAGTGTCACAAGACTCTTTAAATTCAACCACATACTTATTCAAAAGCCAGAAAATAGTATTGGACAACACTTATTCGCGTAGTGAAAACAAAAGGAAAAATCAATACGAAAGGGAAAAAGAAGACAAGGAAATGGGTACACAACAAGTAAACAAAACTAGAAGACAAGAAAGAAAAATGACAAAAGAAAACATAATGAAAATAAGAAAACCATGACGGACTACGAGTGCAAGACAAGTGAAAGGAAGGAAAACTAAGATGCAATTAATCCTACTCCTATTCTAACAGCTAAACTGTCGGGATTACATGACAAGAAATTTCCAGTGAAGCCACCTTAGTCGTTCCTGACTTTCATCCACAAAGATATGAGAAATTAAAATGGATAACAAATAGTGTGCAACAGAAAATAAAAAATCTTGAAAATATCACACATAGAAAGGAAGGTCTTACCCGTGGGTAGAAAAATGTGTCATGACCACCCAATGCACATGCTTATGTTTTCGATGGATACTATTATTCAACAAAACTTGGAAGCGTCTTGTGAATGTGTTCATCTACAACGAGCGCCTTAACGAGTAAGAGGAATAATTGAAGCTTGTTTCTTGCAACATGGCTCGCCAAGTAAGATTTTTCCAGCCATTAAGTGATTGGATTGTGAAATTCATAATGGTTGTTTGGAAGGTACCTTGACCTGTGAAAATATGGATTTTTGATTGGAGAGATGGGATCACAATGGGAATCATAAAAATAAATCTAATCATTCTCATCAGTCGTGCCAAGACAGTGAGGACTTACCATAACCATTAGCGTAGGCTGAAGTGCCTCACTCGTTTGACATAAATCTTTGGAGAAAGATGCTAAACAGTGAAGATTAGAGAGAACGAAGTAACTGTCATTGAATGCACTATTGGGAAAATGATGAGCTACATGATAGTAACCCGAAATGGGGAAATGATCAGATGAGTTTGTTGAGACAACAGATTCCCATTTTGCAATAAACAAAGAAAAATTCATCTGAACAATCTTACAAATGTGCTGAACAATGGAACCAAGTTCATTGTGAGCTAGACATGACAAATCAACCCCTTGCAACTGGTGCAAAATTGCGCAGACATCATGGTCATCACAGGAATGTAAAAGGGATGCCAAAACTGTGAATGCGTGAAACCAGTTGGGGCGTGGTGAAATGAAAGGAACTTGATTCACGCGATAGCTTGTGCACTCATCATCACTCAAGGGAATTGTTGGTGTGATGAGCGAGCATATTTGAAGTACAAGATTCACAAGGAGACTGAGGAGTTGATTATGATACAAAAAATATGCTAAGTATGATTGCGAGCAAAGACATTATTTAAGATGATCAACTTCATAATTCCATGATTTTATGAGGGACAGACATTCCCATCTCGAATTTATGCAAGAGATGTGCATGAAGATGGATGCGTTGAAACAAATTTATGAATGTGGTTATAAGTGAAATTTTGAAAATTTGAGAGTTCACATCCAAAATACCAAACATTTTTTACACATGAACTCATATCAAGTGCAACCATGCAGATAGTTAGATTGTGTGTGAGAAACCAGATTTGATTGAGTTCTGGGGGCTTACTAGAGTTGCAAGGTCTTGACATAACCATTAATGGACATTAAAGTGCCTCGACTCCTTGACACATCACAAAACTTTCTAGAATTGTAGAATCATATTTTGAAGCTTGAACTAGATCGTGCATGGCTTGAGGGTGGTTGTTATTGCTGATTTCAGAATTTCTCTCAGGATGGAAGCCATCTCTATCATAGGTTGCACTAGATTTTTCAGCTTCAGCAAGTTAACTTGAAGAGTTTTCTTCATGCAAGAGAAGAGATGATAGGGAATGGGAAGTATGCTCTATGATTAAATTGTTTTCAACTTCATCATGGAAAACGTCACTGCCTTGTGTCAATTAAGAAGATAACTCATTAGATGAAGAAGTGATAGAACATGGAGTATATTTGACGCATGTGGATGCGTTGTGAATGGTAGGACACACGGGCAAGTGAGGTGAAGAGGAAGTTTTGATATGAATATATTCTTTGACCGGAGGAAATTCTAGATTTGAGTTAGAGTATTCATGATAAAACGGAAGATCACATGATGTGCTTAGGCGTTCGTCATGGCATATGGAAGCATGGGAGTGATGACTACCCAAGACTAGTGGTTGATTGAAAGAATTAATTATACAAGATGTTTCACTGAGATTAGCAGATTGAGAATTGTTAGAGAATGGAATCCCATTGTTTTGATGCAAACAATTTTGAATCAGAGAGGGGGAATTGATAGTGTCATCACCATTCTACTCCTCTACTAGTGTAATGTGACTAGCTTGTGTCTGATAGCAATTTGAGACAACAACTTGAAAATCAAGAGAATGTGCACAACTGGCTGGTGAAACAGATTGATCAAGAAAATCATGGTACAAGAAGTCATGGCTTGTGAATGATGGTTGATGGAAAAGAGGCAAATCAACTTCGAGACTTAAGCTATGAACAATGATGTCCTCTTGCGAAGTGGAGGAGTGAGTCTTGGCTGTAGGGTTTCTGAGCCATTCTGGAACTTCCTCCATGGAAGCGGGAGATAGATGAGAAGATGGACTGGGGACATGCTATGCAGGTTCCCTAGTTTTGCAATCATTGCAAGGGGGCACCCACATCGGGACTGGAAAAGGAGGAGAACAAGGAACAAACGGGGCGTTGGGATCCTCCTCTACAATCTGTGGTGCCTCATGATCCGCAAGAGTTGGGGAAGTAGAAAAATCGAGAGGTTCAGGTTCACTGTATGAAGAGACACGAACCAAGTGCTCGAACTCTTGTTTCAAGAAATCCTAGTTCAAATCTTCTTTGGGAATTTTGTAGCAAAGGTGAAGAAATAGATAAGAAAATTTCTCAACTGATTCATTAGGCTCCATTCTTAATAGGTTGATTCTTCCACAAACATGTCAGTAGTTATATTTACCGAAATCTTAATGGATCTCCTTGAGGAAAGGGATAAGGGAACAGACGGAAGTAGGTGGCAAGGAATGACACCACCGATTACCACGACCTTCAAGGGTGAGGAAGAAAAGCACATAAGAAGACTCTTCATTATCGATTTCATAAGGTTTGAAAATTTGAAGAAAATCAGAAATGTGCTTGGATATGGACATTCCGTCCTCACCATCAAACTTTAACTAGGACAAGTGATTGAGAAGCTCATTGGGGAGAGAAATTTGATCAAGGGAAAAATTATAGAAACCCCCTGGGAGCATGATTGGTGTATGAGCCATTTTAGATAAGAGATTCAAACCAAATGCAATGGGCTCAACTTGTCATATGGCCCTCCTTCTAGCACCATTTTGTTGATGGTGCTGGACCTACCAACAAAGGGGATCTCCTTGGTATGAAGTCCAAACTAGACCTCACAACGTTTGGTGTAGGATTCCCATCCAGTACGATGGCCCGTTTTCCATTATCATAGAGATTTTCCTTAGCTCTTGCTATTAAGAAAATGAGAGTGTTATGCTTGTAACTTCAATAAAGTGAGGTGAGTATGCATGATGAGTGCATAATGTAACTCTGAGTTTGGGTTCTCTTACTATCAAAAGGGGGAAATTAAAGTGAGCCTCTTGATGAGAGGGAATAGTCCCAACTTAGGAAGAAATACACACGACCAACAATAAGGGTTTGTCTAGCATTCATCGGAATAGTCCACAGTGGATGTGGCAGTCGTGAAAACCAAATTTCAAGGGAAAACACATACATTGTCTAGCAGAGTAGTCCACATGGGGGTGACGGTCATTAAAACTAAGAAAACAAAAAGATGGTCTGTCTAATGTCCGATAGAGTAGTCCACATGGACATGAAAACAATGATAAACAATACAATGCATCTTCAACAATATGAGTACTAAAATAACTAAAGTAGTTCAACTATCTTAGTACAGGTTAAGAAAATATGCATACAAACGTTTAAAGAATAGTCTTACAAATGGATACAAAACATGCGTGAAAACATGCTAGCTTGAGACAAGCTTCAAAACTAAGCAAAATATCCAAGACACATCTGTACACCATACATCACTGGTCCCAGTAGTGGGATGTTGGAGCCACTACTTGCTCCTCAAATAACATACTACAAAATCCCAAGGCTATATAGGAGGAGCTGATCATTATTATGTTTGAGATGTTGTAAATAATATTTCATCCTGAAAATTATTTCCAAAGAAACACAAAGTAAAAATATTTGAGGAGATTGTTTGCATGAAAATGTTTGGATCAGATCAGACTGTATGTGTTTTCATCAGAAAGTGCTCAGAAGTAGATTTCCAACAGTATATCCTATGCTCAAATATGATCCTTGGATTGAAAGATAGGACAGAATGAAGCGTGCATCTCAAAAGAAGATAAAGGCTCGGGGATTGTTTCTTCTTTATTCATTCATAACTCTAGCCTTAAATCCATTTTTCCCTATGTTTATTTAAAAGTCCATATACTCTTGCTTTCATTTTTCCTCTGTTCATAATGAATCCCAAATTATAGCTACATCCCATTTCTTTATTTTAATCCATTAACTCTAACCGGATTTCCATTTCGTTACTTTAATTACCAAACTCTAGCCTTGTTCCCCTTTGTATATTTTAATATCACAAACCATGCCCCATTATTTTTATTATATATATTGCAATATATATAACCCACCACCTCTGAAGCATAAACTAGCCCTACAGGCCATGTGTCGTCATGTCACAAGTTTCAATACCATCGCCCCCCCAGAACTCTTCCATTCGTTAATTGCGATTGTGTGATCAAAATATCATGTTTCACATAGAAAGTCAACAAACTCTACTAGTCCCCTTTGCAATGCGCTTGCGATCAGGAAAAGGTCAGGTGGATGCGAAATGTTATGCATTAGATCTAAAAGGGATTTTGGGTTCGGGTCTATCGTTCCACTTTTGTGTGCCCCCGTTGGATGTGATATGTTATAAATTGTAATTAAAAGTATGTCGGGTCCACCCATGTTAAACTCCGCACACCTCCCCATGCCAAATCACGATCAACTTTTCATCCAATGGCTCTAAAGCATTTTCGGACCCCTTGCTATGTTCCTCTTTAAATACCCGGGGGGGGGTCCAAAAAGTGGTTTCCCTGCCACTACATGTCCTTCCCTTGTGATTTTTCACTCCCCGCATACTGTTAACCACTCCTAGCCCCCTCTGAAATCTGCCAACCTTCTCCCACGAACATCTATTTACACCCATCACATCATTTCCCTACCACATCTCTACTCTTGTACCATTCATTGCCTGCCACTTGGATGGTTTTCCCTACTCACCTCCACGTCATTTATCCATATCACCCTTGCAAACCCCACTTCCTTTCCACCAACCATGTGCCTCCACATGATCCCCCACCTCCATGTCACCTCTCGCCTCCACGTCATATGTATGTTTCATGGTTAGTTAAAACTATGTTTTTTCTTATACCACACAATAATTTAAAATATGGTTTACAAACATCTGAGAATGAATTTTAAAAAAATGAAAGAGTTTTTTTTTGATAACATCCTCATGTACAAAAACCTCTCTCTTTTTTCTAACAACTATTATGGTTTGGGAGATTTGGATGAAGCTTTGGAGGCATATTTTCCCAAATTTTCCGATTTTTAGACAATGTTTTCAAATGCGGTTTCCAAGCAGGTGGAAATGAATTTTCAAAAAATGAAAGTGGTTTTTGTTTCCAACATCATCATTTACAGAAAAATCTCTCAGTTTTCTAACAACTATTATGGTTTGGGATATAAAAATGGATCACAAGACCCTATTTTTCAAGATTTCGGGAGGAAAAAGCTCATGGATCGTAAGTGACTTGGATGCCACCTCATCAAATAAGAGTTGCAATCAAATTAGAATTTCTCTTCTTTATCACCAACAACCCTCAAGGACAGTGCTAGAAATCTTTAATTAGTTTTAGTTTCCTTTATTTGTGTTCTATTTTTACAATCAATTTTGGATATTTTGAAATGAATCTTGATATTTTAAATCAAGATATTTTGTAACATTTTTTTATAAATACTTCATCATTTGAAGTAAGAGATGTTGGTTTTTGTGCAGAAGAAAGCTATTATATGTTTTTCAAGCCTTACTAGGATGATCAGTAATAAAAATGATGTTCTTCACATGATTTATGTGTTAGACTATCTGGTGATGTGTTTCTTTCACTGTTAATGTTTTATTACTTTGTTTCCATACTTATGTATTCCGAAATCTGAATGATTTTACAGAAAATTGATGAACATAATTTGTTAAAAAATACACTTTGATTTTGGCTGTAGATAATTTCAACGTTTTCTTTTGATATCATGTTAAGGAATTCTTAATTTCTCTTTAACTTCAATTGAAAAATATATTTTCTCCTACTTCATTTCATTTAAATCTAAAAGATCCAGTTAGTTCAACTACCTTTCCCTGTGAAACTCCTTTGAAAATTTGAGACAAATCCCTGTTAAGTTTGTAGATTCCATTTCCCAACGGCTCTTCCCTTGCTATTCCAACCAAACCAATTCATAAATCAAACCCACAACCCTCAATACTAGTCTAATATCTAATACAACAAAGTTAAATATTACAGAGAGAGCCCTCTTTGAAGCTGGCAGGGCTAGATCCCAACTTCCAAAGTAGGTTTGTGGTTACCTTTGTGATTTTCTTCTGCAACCTCAGAAAATTACAAAGTGCTAACAGCTCATACAATGAGGGGGTATATATAGCCAAAAGGCGTATAACTGACCCTTGTGACTCTTCGACTTCCCTCATGACTGTTTGACTTCCTATGACTTTTTGACTTTACATGACTCTTCAACTTCATATGTGGGTACCTTGGACTTCCACTTTACATTACATTGATTACAACAAGTATGGCCCATAGTAGTGATGTGGCTGAGACAACTCATGACCCAAATCGACCTAACATTGCTGACATGTACTGGCTGAATGTGATGTCGTGTCGAGCTTCTGAGTTATGATATGTTCTTGGTGTAACATGTCTTCACCTTTGCTTGGCAAAGTGTGCAGGGTCTTCAATGGTCTTGGTATTTGCTTAATGGTGCATGTATATGTGTCCCTTTCGCTCGTTGCTCGATGAGCTTTGTGCACTTGTTTGACTATGATCAAGTCTTCTAGCATGCACTCCTTCTCCATCCCGTTCACCGTCACGCCATGTTTCATCAATGTATCTATTCTTGCAATCACATATGACGAGATGACATCAAATTGAAAAATCTCCTAGTCTAACATGATGCATTGTTTTCCATTTTTGTCCAAGTGTTTGGGAGATGGACAAGGCATTGGAAATGCATAGAGCACAACTCAGGCTGGGATGTGAGGCTTCAGAGCTCTATCGGGGAAAACTGCAGAGATTTCATTGGGAGGTAAATTTGTGCAATCCATGACAACAGTGACAGCTACGGGGAAAAACCCAGTTGGGAGACAGAATTGTGCTATTTCTGGGAGGAAGGCCAAGCAGGGTGTTGGGAAATTGCTAGGCCAATTTGCGCAATTTTCAAGGGGAGCATTGGGCAGGTCATCCTACTAGGATCTGTACAGTTTCTCTGGGGAAGACAGTATGGGCAGAAAGAGGCACTGGCAGAAAAATATATACATTTTACTAAAGGAGGACAAGATTGGGCTGCAGGAGCTGTTGGTCAAAATTGTGCAATCTTGGGAGATAGTTCGGGCTCACACATAACTGGGCAATTTCTGGGCTGATTGTGAGCAGGCCAATAGGGGAGCCTTCCTGACAGATGTGCACAATTTCTTGAGACAATGTAGTGAGAGGCAGCTGAGGCCTATCCCACATGTCTATGCAATTTCTATAGGCAGTGCAAGGGAGTTAGGCTGGACAAGTTCTGTGAAGTTTTGGAGATTAATACAGCCTTGGGTTACAACTCAAGTCATTTTTTTCGATTGACCAATGGGAGGCTTGATGGGAGATCTCGCAGGAAGCACATACTAGACCAGGTCCTAGGACAACCTCTATGCAGTTAGGGGAGTCAGTTAGTTGAATCATTTCCAGAATTGCGTAGTGCAGGCTACCTGAAGGACAACCTCAAGCTCTATGTAGTCTTGGGCAGCAATGGAAGGTCACTAAGATCAAATTCTGGTTGAAGGAGGGTTGTCAAGTCAACAGATTTTCAAGAAAATAACTAAGTGTGAAATCAAGTGTACTTGTGCATACATGTCAATGTGATGACACACTTAGCATGACTCGACGACAAGACACCTCAAACCAACAAGACACCATGTGCTTAGTGAGACTAACTCAAAGGTTAAGAGCGACAAGTGAAACAATTAAGATATGTCTATGAACGACTGTGATGACACTTACGTGACAGTGTTACAACTTTGTGTGTGAGTGTGAATGATGTTGAAAGAGCGAAAAAATGTCATACACACAAAGAAGAACCTTCAAAATTGCCAGAACAAAATCGCAAGCATGGCATAGCGATCAACATGCAAAAAAACGACTGATGATCGATCAAGCATAAGGGTGTGAAAACTAGACAAGAGCTCATGGGATGAGCCCGAGTGTTTGTGACCATCAAGGGGAAAAACCAAGGAAGACTCCGAAATTTGGATGCAGGCCAAAATTTTGGAGGGTGTTGTAGCCTCTACAACAGACCTATGCATTTTGAGTAGGTGATCTAGGGATTCATTCCCTTTGTTGAACTTCAAATTGAGTTTCTATATTTATTCTCTCAAGAGGATCACCTCTTATTCCAGTATTTCACATATTTTTTCCTTCTCATTTAGTTTTTCAGATAGAAACTCCTTTACTCTTTTTGTTTCTTCTAGATCGACTTTAAGAGTAAGCATGGTCTCTTCACTCAAACATTTGTCTTGGAGCTACTGCATCAATTGCATTTTTTTTCTTTTTGAGGATCCTTATTTCCTTCAATTCACTTTTCAATTCTCCTTCATAATCAAATTTTTCTTCTACTTCTTCAGCCTCAACTATGAATAATATTTCAGCTCTTTCTTTGTCGGTCACACTTTCATTACTTTCATTTTCACGATGTTCCTTTAAGTAAAAAATATTTTTCTTACTGACTTGCTTCTTATTTTGATACTCGGGTATCAATATTTCCTTATCATCACTATAATTCATCTTGGAAGAAGGACATTTAGATGCATAATGACCAATTCTTCCACATTCAAAACATTTGAAAGGAAGCTTACCTTTTAACTTTCCAATTCCTCTTTTCAACTTTCAGAAAAAAAATTGGTTTCTTCTTCATCGGAGTTGGATTCTTCTTGAATTTTTGCTTTTTCTCTTCTTTTGTTTCTTTGAAATATGATTCCATGACTCTTGATTTGTCTTCCTTGATCCTTAACTCATAAGTAAGGAGATTTCCATGAAGTTTATAACTTGGAAAGGCATGATACATTTATTGCCATTTTATTTATTGAAATAATGGGAAATAGGAGAAAAGGGAGGTGAATGGTCACAGGTTGAATGTGAGGAGGAAAATGAAGGAAAAATAATGGAAAATGAAGGATATAGAGGCCTCATTAATAAAAAGGATTCTAAGGATCTGTTGTAGCTACTGCAACACCCTCTAAAATTTTGGCTTACACTCACTTTCGAAGCCTTCCTTGGTCATGTAAATTGTTGTTGCAAACATTAAAGCTTATGTCATGAGCTTTCTTGTAGTGCTTTGTTCCCTTTTTCATGTTAGGTTAATTGTCATGTTTTGGCATGTTTGGATGTCACACAATGTTTTCAAGCCTATTCTGATGGTTTCAAATGTTTTTATTTGTGTATATGAGTTATTCTAACTATGTAAACATATGTCACACCCATACACAAAGTCCTGAGCACTGTCGCACAAGTGCTGTCATGGTTGTCCCAAAGTCTATCTTAAGTGTGGCACTTGTCGTAAGGTAGTCACATTGAGGGAAATGATTTTTTCATGTGTTCAGATGATCTATGTTTTCACGTTGTTAAATTATTCTCAGTGTGTGATATCATTCACGGTTAATCATAGTTCATCACCTATCTCATCGATCCCACACTTAGCTATTTAAAAAAAAACTTCCTAACCGAACAACCTAGCACTCTAGGCCTCTACTCAGCTATGCAATGCATACTATTAGCCCTCTAGTTGTGACCTTGGTGCTTAACACTATGAAATGCATAATTCCTGTCTCCTAGGACTATTGCACTACACAGTTTCTGTGCCCAAGTCCCGACCTTGACCTCCAGAATTATGTAGTGTTGTTCTCCAACCCAACTTTAACTGCAAAATTCACATCCTCAAGCCTCAATCTCATCCCCTAAGTACTTGAACTACACAATTGCGTAGAATCTCAACCTTTGTTGACTCCCAAAAATATGCAGTTGACTTTCCCAATGTCCATTCCCTGAGTTTGACCCCATTGGCTCTAGAAACTGCATAGTCTTGTCCTTCATGCCTCCTTGAGTTGTGCACTTGTAGTCTTAGAGCCCAAGATTTTCACCTGGTTGCTGGAACTATGCACTGTGTAGTCCCTAAGTCCGTCTTTATAGTCTGTCACATGTTTCGAGCTCAGTTGGTGGATCAAAATGCATCATCTTAGTCTAGGGGGTTTTCGAATTGATGCCATCTTGTCATGAATGAATTGCAGGAATAAGTACCCTATCATGTCATGGAAAGATGATGTAGAAGGATAATATGGAAGGAAGCATGCCTAAAGACTCTCTTGTAGCTGAACTAAAATTTTGATCAATCAAGAGAAAGCTAAGGGACACAATTGTGTGACCACTATCCAAGACTAAAGATCATTGAAGATTCTAAATCTCCAAGCCATGCAGAGGTGAAGAGAAATCATCTTGAAGAAGACATCCAACCCTTAGTAGAAATAGTGACTTAACATTGCCACATCATCAAGTAGTCCACGTCAACAATGTCATGTCATGTCATGTCATGAGTGGTCATATGCCACATCACTATTTTGGATCATGTATATTGTATTCAAATGTATTGTATCGTGGAAGTACAAATGATACACATGTAAGTTGAAAAGTCGTAGGAAGTCAAACAGTGATGAGGGTAGTCAAAGAGTCACACTTGGTTATATATACTCCCTTATTAGATGAGCAATGGAATTTTCATCTTGGCTCCTCCCACAAGGCATTACAAAGATCAACTAGTTCTTTGAGGAGCAACGAGTGGCTCCAATACTCCACTACTGGGGCTAGTGATGTACATTGTAAACTTGTGTCTTGGAACTTTTACTTAATAACATAAGCCTTCAATACTAGCACATTCTTCATGCATGGATTATGAATGTTTGTAAGACTATTCTATGGATGTTTGTATTTCATGTTTGCTTTCACATGTGCTAATATAGTTGAATTATTTTGGTTATTATAGTACTTATACTATTGAGAATGTGTTGTAATGGTCGTTATTGTTGTCCAATCCTTGTGGACTATTGTATGGGGTATTAGAAATTTTTTTATTTATTTGTTTGTTGTAACAACCTCGCATCCATTGTGGACTATTTCGCTGGATGTTAGACCGACCCTTTTGGTTCATGTGTGTCCCTTCTTGGGTGGTACTATACCTCTCACTTAGAGGCTCACTTTTCTCCCCCCTTTGTAGTAGAAGAACCTTGACACAGTTGTAACTGAACACTCACTAGGCACGCCTTCTTGCTTTTCGAAGATACCATTGCATCTCTCTATCTTGCTCACAGTTAGAGCCAAGGAAAATATTTAAGAATTCGACAACTGAGCCTTTATACAAGATGGGGCTCCTACAACAAATAGTTTGAGGTGTAATTGGGACTTCACATTGGGGAGTTCCCTTGAATTTTGGTGGGTCCAACACCGTCAACATTTCTAGTGCTAGAAGGAGGGAAACCAGTGTTTTATGGTTGATAACCCCACCAAACCTAACAACTCATTGTTGCGTGCAACCCAACTTAGCCTAGTTTTTGGCAAAAAATCTATGTTTTGTGGAGTGGAGCGCACAACGAAGTGCAAAGTGGACTGCACAGTGGAGAAATTTAAATATACTACGTGGTATAAGGGCTTCGGGATAGGGTAAAGCCCCTTATTTTTTAATAATGTAAAATATCAATGAGTTTTGGGACCATAATTGCTTTTTTTAGGGAGTCCATGGTATTGTAGCGATGTAACCCTTTATGTAATAGTATATATAGGGTAAAATAATAAGAAAAAAATCATGAGTTGTGATCCAGATTGTGTTATGGCTAAACTTTTGTGATCTATTGTTTGGGAAAAGAAAGAGAGGCTCTGTAGCTAAGTGCACACATTCCTGAGTCTGTAGCTGAGTGCGCACATTCCTGAGTCTGCAGCTGAGCGTGCAAATGACTTGCAGCTTAGTGCGTAGGTCAAGAAATGTTTGTTTTACAAAGAATCATTATATTAGCAACAATTCTTATGGATGTAGCCTCACATTTGGGTGAACCATGGTAATTTGGTGTCTTCATGTGTATATTTGCTTATTATCTGTTGTAGCATAGCAGTTTATTACAATTGCACTTTATTTCAACACAATGATGATTTATGGCTTTATATGATATGTTTAAGTGGTTAAATGAATGTGGAGAAGTAATTTATGAATGTTAGGAATAAGAAAACATAATAATACCACATCTCCACATCCTTCAAGGCTACAGAAACCTAGTTCTGCATCCTCCCATAGTCACTTCGGGTGAGACTGCGATCTGCTTGTAGGTCGTTGCCAAAAGGGCTAGTGATTGAGGGTTTTGTTGGTGCACAATATATATCGAACTTGGGTCAACTAAAATCATAACCAACAAATGATTCTGTTACTGGGACTAGGATCTGTTTGAGGGATATGTGGATGTGGCACCCATCGAAGAAGGAAATTCAATATTGGCTAGAATTTAAAGAGAAAGAACTTGCAAATAAAGATGACATAAACCCTCATCTGATCATTTCCAATCATTTGTACGAGTGGATACCAAGGTTGACCAAAATAAAGAAATGTTTTAAAGGTGGAGAAATTATGGTGTGAATTATTGAACTAATACAACAACTCAAGAGCACTGACAATAGGATTTCAAGGGTTGTCGATTTATGGATTGATAGCATCTTGGAAGGATTTATTACTGAGTTCGCAATAGACTTGACTATGTCCTATAGCGAAGCGAATAATTATCGTACTGTTACACAAAAATATCGTCACCATGATTATTTGCAGTCAGTATGGGTCTATCATCACTTGTACTGTCCTCCTAAGCAAGTCTAAGACCTCAGCTCTTCAAATCAAGCTTTGGAAATGGGAGAAAGACATTAAAAATCAATGTAACTTTGGTTCCGCACTTTCTCTCATGGTCACCTGTGGTCCCACACCTTCTGTGTAAAAAAGCTGCGTACCTACCCGCTCTGTCCCTAACGGTGTAGGTGCGGACCCCTGTGAAAGTCAAAAGGCACAAGTTTTATCTTAAAAAACTCACTTTGGGTTAATTCTAGAGTTTTCTAGAAGGAATTTTGACGTGGATTGTTCGCTCTGAGGTGGTTCATGCATCTAAAAAGAGAAGGAGCTAATCCCTTGACTAAAGGAGCTATCCCTTTGAAGGAGGGCTTTATCCCTTTGAAGGAGGACCTAGTAACTTCCCTCCATTGCACTATAAATATAGGCATTGGGGTGAGGACTAGGGAGGTTAGAAGCTGAACATTTTGAGGGTAAATGCTGGTGAAATTGAGACTCTTTGGTTGAGCTTGAGAGGAGAGATCACATACCTCTTGGTTCCATTGGAGAGTGAGTGAAACTTGTCAAAGTAGAGGAGACATCTTGTTGGACCCTGGGAGGAGCTTGTACAACGTTAAGGCAAAGGTAGTAAAGTTCTTCTTCTTTTGAATTAATACAATCAAAATCATTTTTCTCAACAAGTATCTTATGTTATTTGTTTCATGGACTCCTTGACTTTCATGTTAAATATGTTTTATGCAATTGGTTTTTCAGGTGCTATTTAATTTGTTTGCCTTGTTTGTGTTTGCAGATTCGCGAAAAGGAGCTCATTTGGATCAAAGGAGCGAGGGCATCCACAAGCTTGCGTTAGACCAAAGGTAGGCCCTGTTAGTGCTTGAAATTTCACCTCAGGCTGAGAAAGGTAAACCTCAAGGCAACATCAAACCACTTAGCCTCGTAGCTAGCCCTACGGGGCTGGAGAGGGCTCTCTCCGGTCTATCTCGGTGAAATCTTCAATGGATGAGATGACCAATAGGGTAACACTGATTTTAGGCTAGTAAACTGATCAAAAAGGTTGATTTGGGGTTTTTAGGGTTTTTGGTGGCAAATTGAGGGGATGGCAATTTTGGGTGCGGGAATTGGACACAGTTTCTGCAGGGGGTTCTTTGGGGCGAGGTAGGAGACAGTATTGATGCCTTTGACTGAGGTGGATGATCAAGAATGACAGATGAGGAGTTAAGGAGAGCAAACAATAACTTTGAATTCTCCTTAAACAGTAGAAAACATTGAAATTAAACAAACTTAAAAGCAGAGCATGACAGTCATGAGTTCTACTTTAACACTTCATTTGCTTAATGTGCAGAAGGAAAAGAAAGGAAATGATTCACATAACACACTTACAAGTACATAGAGAAACACACCATCAATACATGTAACCACAAGAATCCCAAAAAGGACTGCAAAACCCTGGTCTTCCTTAGCCAAAAATTGCAGAGATACAGTGAATAATACAATGATAGCTTCTCCCTCAAGAGTCCAACAATGAAAATGAGCAAGAAAGTACATAATATAGATGATCTAACCTCTTTCCCTGCCTTCATGGGTCGAGCTCACTATCCTAGGAGCTGTTTCAACCACTTCTAAACTAAGCACTACAAACTAGGCAGTCAAAACAACTTGCCTTTATAAACTTGGAAACCAATTCATACATTTAATTTTTACCCTTTTCATAAATGAATCTTCTAGAAGAGTTACAAAAGGGTAAAAGTGTCTAAAAAGTGTCACAATTACATCAAATAGGACCATCATTAACCTCAAAAAGTCAAACTGAGTCAAATCTGCGTTTTCTGGGCTGTACAGTGCATTTCTGGACAAATCTGCCTGACGGGTCGCGCCCCTTTGGAGCTCTGTTTGGGGTACTTGCACGTGGCCAAATTGAGCAAAAGTGGGCTTTTTGGAAAGGTCTATGAGTCTACTTTCCGACCCAACTAGAATTTTTGAATTTGGAGTTCATTTGCCCTATCAAAAACCAATTCTCCCAAGACAACTTTCTGAAGTTCAAAAAAGTGGCAGAAAGTCAAATTTTGCATGTATTTTGACCTTCTGGAGGCCCAAAACTCCATAAAAACTCAAGTCCATCCATGGGCATATGTAAATTTGCATGAAAAATCAGGAAATACTGATTTTTTGTGAAAAGGAGTTGCCCTGATGAAGGGTCGCGCGGGGGGTGAGACCCGTTAAAGAGCCAAAACCTGTAAATTACCAAAAAATGCCAAAATTACCCAAAATTCTCAAAATTTTTTGGGATTTGAGCTGTGGATAGGCTATTGAGTGCCATGATCTTTGAGTGAAGCCTCAGCCAAGATACGGAGGGGATTTGACCTCTTTCTCCATTTTAGAGCCTCGGTCAACCGCCTTTGAAACATCTTCATTTTGGCCTTGCACACATGAATTCTTGCCCAGTAATGATTTTTCATGTTCCTCAGCAACATTTTCTCTTGGTTGGCCTTAGCCAACAGCCTCTCTAAGTGTGCATTCACCTGGATGAGCATAGACTCTCGGTCAGCAGGCAATGGGTCACCGGGTCTTCTACGGTTCAAGGTTCGGTCACTACGAATCCTCCATAGCTCATCAAGTGCTTTCTCCTCCTCCAACTGTTTGTTGCGCTGCTCCAGGTAGGTGATGGTCCATTGGGCACCCTCAAATCTCCTCTGCAAAGCACCATTTTCAGCTCTGAGATGCTGAATGATCTCCTTTGCCTCTCGGCTAGGAGAACTGGCCTCAAGATCAATCACCTCAGTGTCTAGAACTCCTGATGGACCCTCATGAATCATGGGCTGTTTGCCCTTCTGTGCTGCCTGTGCTGGTGAAGGAAGCGAGGCCCCTTCCACCTGATGTGGAGATAACACTCGCTGAGCTGAAGATGAAGGCGAGACCCCTTCCACCTGCTGTGGAGATAGTACTCGCCTGGCTGCTGCAAATAAGGCCCTTGGGCCTTTCTGATAGGTGACCAAAGGTGAGGAGCTGACATGTCTAGTGACAGGGATGTGATGCTGGTGTGATGGTCCTCTCTCCTCGTGAACAACCTCAGGATGTGGCTGTGATGGCGCTGTGAAAAACTCACGAGAGATGAACTCCTCCCATGAGATGCCCTGCTGAGTCAACTGATGCAATACTACTAGCTGAATCAAACCATAATGGTGAAGGCTCCTGTACTGCTGTGTCGGGGTCTTCCTCTGCAACATGGGCACCATCCTCTGAATGTTCTGAAAGAAGAAAACCGGGATGTTCATCATCCTCACTCGGGTGAAGTGCATCAAAAGGCGAATGTGATATGAGTACACCTGTGAAAATCTGCCCTCACAGGTAAAATAGTGCATAATAAGCCTCATGATGGGAGCATACTCACTCCGGAGAAACCTAAATGGAAAAACACCTGCCAAATGTCTCATGAATGGTGGCCAGACATAAGGCTCAAAGTGAACAGTATCTAGCATCTTGCGCTTATTCCACACCTCACCAACATTAGGTATCCCTGTAGCATGTGAGATCACCTCGGGTGTCAATGTAAAGTTCACCCCTACAAGATTAACATGTCCATCATGGAGGTGTAAAACAAAAAGGCGGGCCAACTCTCTGTGGTGCTGAATCCGAGAAATCCTCTCACAGAACTCATAACAAGACATGTACTGAAAACAAGTGACTGCCATAGGATAGGCCTGTAACTCTGCTAAAGAAGTGGGCTCCTCTCGCTTATGATGTCCACCCTTACCACCCTTACGAGGCCTCCTCTGTACCTCAACCTCTACAGAGGATGAATGGTCATCACTTTGCTCGTAAGTTTCGGTTTCTGACATAGTTTAGGAGCAAAGTGGACAAACTGTACTGCTGTCTCTGCCTATAAAAAGTGCTGAATTCTATGTTGTTTCAAGGGGAAAAAGACATGAGGGAAATGTTAGGGGAGGGACCTTTTTACAAGGAATTGGGAATATATAAATATAACAGGGAATTTTTAAGGAAAATGTTGCAAACCATTATGCATATAGGAGTACATATTTAAAATCGGGGATATTGGGAAATCATTTGCAAAAATCACTGCATATGGGAAAACCATGTATGAAAGTGAACATATGGGGATATGAAAACATGCAACATTAATAGGGGAAGATAGGGAAACATATGCACAAAACTGCTGACATATTCACCAACATTTTCTATTGTTTACACATGCATATGGTAGAGGGAGATTAGGGTTTTGAATGCTTTGGGAGAGGGGTAGGGTTTACACTTTTAGTTATTAGGGATAAGGGAGGGTTTGCATTTGATTTATAAAATAGCATGGGAGAAAAATAGGCATACATACAAGTGTGAGTGGAAAGGGGAAGGAGGGAAACAATTACAAAGGGAAAACACCTTGAAACAACACAAACCCTAGCACATTTTACCCATTAACATTGCAGTCATATGAAGAGGTTTCACTTGCACAATTTCGATCATTAAAACATGTTTCATGATATCCACCAATCATAACTAGCAACCATTTCAAGTTTAGAACACCTACCTCAAACGAATTTATGGCTTGGAGAGCGTTTGAGCAAGTTTAAAATCGATTTGCAGGGAGACAGCTCGACGGGTCGCGCACCTCTGACGGGTCGCGCCCGTTGTATTTTTACACTGTGGAAGACCCTCTGATGGGTCGCGCGCACCTGACGGGTCGCGCACCTGGCCTGACGGGTCGCGCACCAGTCCAATGCCCGAACTCGCTCTGTATTCGCTCCTTTCTCTCAATCACTCTCTCAAACCTCTCTTGCGAGCGTCTAGGATGCACAATGAGAGTGATAGGAGGGAATTTGGGGTTTTTATAAGTTTCATTTGAAAAAATTTCATTCACAAACCCACTTTCTAATGTTTTATCTTTGACACTTTATAACACTGACTTTTTGGTTTCTTTTGTCCTGAATTTGACTCATTGAGTGCTTTGACTTGATTCTTTTTGCAGGTAGATCATCTGAGGGATCTTGACAAGGGTACCAGGGTTGCATTTTGTTCGCTGAAGACTTTTGAAATTTCATCACTTATTTACAAAAACTTGGAAAATGACCTTGGCTTTAAAAACAAAGTTTTTAAATCCAAGGTGAAGATTAGCTGTACCAGATAAGAAATCTTGAAGAAACACTTTTACAATCATCCCTCTGGCTTGCTGAATACTCATTGACTTTTCAGACACATGACCCTGTAAACATATTTGACCAAAACCCTAGACCTAGGAAATTGACCTCAAGACAAGATAAGACAAGCTTGAAAGAGCTTAATGACTGAAATGACCTGAACCAGCAATGCCAAGAGGGGTACAACACACCAGCTCCTCCATCAGGGTTATGGCATGCCTAACGGGATGCAAAAATTGACACTGATGAGACACCTACATATGAAAATGCAAAGAGTTTTGATCGCTGATGGAGGGCTTAAGACCGACTCTAACAGGCCCTAAAAACACTTGTTTGCTAATTGTTTATTGAAACACATTTAGAGAAAGATAGTGTCTGGTTGGTTTGCTTGTCGTTAGGTCTTCTTTAGATTCTAGGAAGGTCTATCTTGTCCGCAAGATCGACACATTCCATGTGACAAAATGGTGACTCCACTGGGGACTTGATTGTTTTCTTTGTCTATACTTTGACCTGAGAAACTGTATTTTCTGTTTCTGTTTTTGACTTGATGATTGTGGGATTGGGTGAATTTAGTTAATTTTTAGTTAGTTTTCATTTTTCATAGTTTTGGGAGAGGTACGCACCCTCTGAGTTAAGCACAGTGCGTACTTGTACGCACTTTTGCTTTGTGCATAGAGCGTGGACGCACCTGTGTAAACAGGTCGCCTGCGTACCCTGTCAAAAATTTGAAAAATTTTAAAATTTTCTCTTTTTTATCAGTTTAGAATTTGTTTATAGGTTTTAGCCATTGCCCAGACCTGCTTGTTCCCTGTCAAAAACTTTCCTTGGTTTGATTTCATTAGCATTAGGGTTTTAGGTGGAATTCCTAGGAATTTTGCTTGTTGGGTTTGTTTTTCGTTTTTGGTTGTGTAGTGGCTCTGAGCTTAGAAGCCGTAGGGACCTCAGATTACCTTGGTGTCTACCAGTCTTCTTATGAGTCTGACCATTTATGAAATCTACCCTTGTTGAGGAATCTGCTTTGAGTTTTCTCATTTCAAAATTTCGAAAAGCTTGTAGTTGAAAGTTTGGAATTTTCATTTAAAAAAAAAAGAAAACGAAAGATTGGTTGTTTTTTGACTAATTGTGATTCTGCATAAATTAGTCCTTAGCTCACATTTAGCTAAGTAAAACATCCTCAAAAAGACTTTTAGTAGGCTTTGACTTCAAGTAGTTTTTTATAGTTTGTAGCTCTCAAAGTTAGTCATTTTCATTAGTTTTGAGTGTTTTATTTACAAAATATAAAAAAAAATCTCTTTTGGAAAAGTTTGTTTTTGTAGTGATTGAGTGCTTTGAAAAGAAAAGGGAAATTTGTGTGAAATAGCTAGTTGTCTCGTTTTTGAGTGCTTTCGAAAGGAAAAGCTCTTCTTTTAATTTGTTTAATTGAGAAAGATTTGTGTTTACAAAGTATTTGCATTCTCAAACTCTTTCTTAGTTTAGAAGTTCATCGAAGAGAAAAGATTGTTTAAATCATCTTAGGTGCATCTTTTTAGTGATTTCGAGTCGAGTCTTTACACCACGAGTTTCATCTCCGCCACCTCTTGACTTAAACAACAACCACTAAAATTAACGCTTAAAGTAAAATTCACCTAGTAACATTTTATTTCTAGGGCTCTGATACACCAACTTAGCTTAGGCTAGTGTCTTGGAGTAGGAGAGTAATTAACTCTCCAAGACAGTAAAAACAAACAAGTAGCTGTATCTTGTGGTAGGAAGAAATCCAATTGTTGCATTTATGCTCTGGGAAAGCTCCTCTTAAAGGAGAAGCATGAGATCGTGTCCGAACCAGTGTGGGAATATATCCTTACTCATTGGGAACGACGCCAGATATTCACGTATTAAAAACGGTAAACCTCGGATCAACCATTGTCGAGGAGCCTGGGGTCACTTGTTGGTAAACCTTGGATTATGTCAAGGAGCCTTCAAGGGGATTGAGCTTGCTACTCTGCCCTTGCGTGTGTATCGGATCGTAGACTGTTCCCCCAGGTGTATTTGTCTCAGTTGGTAGCCTTAGTGACCATATTCTTTAGGATTCTTCCTAAGGTCACAGTGGTGGGAAGATCCCACTGTACCTGGAGCAGACGTCGGTTAGACTCACTTGGATTTTCTGGGGGGTTCACTTCACTCGAGACGGTTAAGTGGAGGAACTTGGTCTAGTCTATTCATTAAGAAGGTTGTCGGGGTAACTGTTCCAACCGCCATTTCTGTACTGAATTCTGCGACGTTGGATTTCATCACCAACTAGTGTTTTCGGTCCGGAAAGTTACTGTTTGTGTGTGTTTGATCTCTAGATTCTTTAGGCATGTGATTCAAATTTGTTTGGTTCTTTAGAGGCTTTAGGTGGTTTTCATTGAGATTTTACTTTGTTTGCGTGTGAAGTAGTTAAAAGTTTTTAACTGTGGCTGAATTACCAAGACAGTCCCGTAGACTTCGGGGCCAGTCTCCTGAGTTTGTAACCGTGGTTGATTTACTGAGGAAGTCCCATAGACTTCGGGGCCAACCTCCTGAAGAAGTCCCAAGCCAGCTTGAAGGCTTGAAAGTCCTCGTAACTCCTAGTGGTAGTAAAGTTGGGTCACCTGAAGAAGGAGAGTCTTCGTTGGTTGTACATCCTGATTACCAAACTCTAGTAACAAGCTATAATCCTGAATCTATTTCGGTTTCCGAACTGGGTGGTAGCTTTTCATCTACTAGTGATATATGTGAAGAACCTGAGATATCTGAACCTGTTACTCCAACATCGGGGTTTGTCTCTCCAACTTCTAGTGGTCCTAATTCACCTAGGGTAGAAAGAGTAATCACTGAAAATCTTCCTTCTGGTTTGATAGCTATTGAAGAACTTGCTCCGGAAGAAGAAGTAGGCATCCCTATCCCTGAAAATCAACCTGTTATTGATCTAAGGGAGCGTGAATCAATTTTTTACAGTCCACCTAGAAGTACTACTTGGTATCTTTCTTTGACTAATTATTTGGAAAACCCAGCGTTACGTTTTTCACCACCTCGTGCTCCTTATCATCCTAGAGGTTTTTATACTCCTGTAAATATGTCAGGTCAGTCGTCCATGTTTACTCAATCGCCTGAATATTTTTTGTACGGCGGTCCTTCTGTTCCCTCTGGGTATCAGTCACTTTCTGGTACTTTTTCGGGAGCATCTCCTCAACTCATTGAACAAGGGTTATTCACTGGAAACAATGGTGCAAAGCCGTTGAGCGTAGAAGACATTCTTATGATGTCAGGTTCTATTCCCAATTCTCAACCTCAAGGTGGCCAGTTACTGCCTGGGGGGCAACCTCAAGGTACACAATTTGCATCTGGGGGGCAACCTCAAGGACAGTACGTACCTACGGTACAATACATTCCTCAAGGTCAACCCCAGACTCAATATGTACCCCAAGGTCAACCCCAGTATCAATTTATACCTCAAGGTCAACCCCAGTATCAGTACGTGCCTCAGGGGTATCTACCCCAAGGTCAGTACTCGAACCAAGGTTTCCAACCACCCCAAGGTCAATCTTATGTTCAAGGAACGGGAAATGTACCTTTCAATTATCAATCCTACCCTCAACCCGGTTATGGTCCTCAATATTCTCAACCTGTTATGGGTCAGTACCCCGGAATGAACATAGTGTGGGATCCATCGCAAACTCAACAGGTGTTGCAGCCAAGTGTACAGTTGTCATCTCAAACTGGACAACCCTTAGTTTTTGGTTCACCCCAACAACCAGTCCAGTCTAACATTCAAACTTCTGTACCTTCAGTAGTTTCTCAGTCTGGGCCTACTGCGCCTCGTACTCCATCTCAAACGACTGCTGCAACTGCCGCAACATCTGTTCAATCTACCCCACCTACTTCTGGGGTATTGACAGCTCTGGTTTCTACTGTTCCTGTATCTACTCCTCAGACATCTTTACCACCATCTGGATCCACGATTCAAACTACGGTTCAGATGCCTGTAGGACAACCTGGTTTAAGTACGATTGTTACAAGTCAACCAAAATTCACCTATCAACCATACCAGGGACAGTACCAATTCGGTCCTGCTGTCCAGCAGCCAGTTTATCAGTATCAACCGTATCCTGGGTACACTTATCAACAACCTCAACAACCCCAGTATGGTCCGGTTAATCCTGGTTTTCCGGGAGGATACAATATCCCGAACGCGATTCCTATTCCTAGTTATCCCAGATATCCTCCTCCTGGGGCTGGTCTCATGACCCAGAGTTTTAGGGATCCTAATCGACAGTTACCATTTATCGCAACTTTGGACTTACCTGATTTGTCGCGCCTAATGAACGATCCGATTAATTATCTTCCGTTTTGGCCGCCAATGCCGAATAAGTTGCCCAGTGACATTCCCAAGTTCGAAGGTAAATCTGGAGAGGACCCGTCGAACCATGTGATGACTTACCACCTCTGGTGTGCGTCTAACTCTATCACAAATGATTCGATCCGTCTTAGACTTTTCCAGCGCACTCTAATTGGTCTCGCGGCCAAGAGGTACATTGAGTTACCATGAGGCACTTTTTATAATTTTAGTCAGTCAGCTACCTCGTTTTTAACTCATTTCCAGTTGCCAGTCCGATATGACAATGGCACGGAATTGTTAACTTTGCTAAAACAATCGACATCCACGTATATTTCAGATCATATTCATGAGTGGAGACGTCGACGACGTTTAGTGAAGGTATTTATTCCGGATCAAATCTTGGCTGAGTGGTTTGTAAAATATTTGTTGCCAAGGATCACTGAAGATGTTGCTAAAGCCGGAGTTGTTACTGAGGAGCAAGTGATTGCTCAAGCACAGTACCTTGACTTGGTCTATACTCAGTCAGGTACGTTACACGAAAAGATCCCCGATCTTCCCAAGTCGAATAAAATCACTGCAGCTCCTTCGGGATCTCATGCCGCTGACGGTATGATTGGTATGGTTAACACTAAAAGTAAGAAGAAGTCTTCCAAGAATTCTTCTCCTATCATAACCTTGCCCGATTCCCCGACAGGAGATTCTTCTGCAGAGGTTTCCGCCGATATTCACATTGTATAGTCATCTACGGCTAAATCAAAATCCGGTGGGAAGAAGAAAGGAAAGAAGAAGAATAAAGCGGACAAAAGTTCAAAGGAGAAACCTGAAAAAGCGGAATCCAATGATGAAAAGCGCAAACCTCGTTATCCTTGTCTCATTTGTGATGAAGAACATTTTACAAGAGACTGCCCTCATCGAGCAGAGGTTGCGAAGATCGTCAAAGGTTCCCAAACTCCTGCTGTTTTGAAGGATCCATTTCCAAGTCAAGACAGTAAGATGATAGGTTCTTCCTCGAGTGCCAATGAAGAACCCATATTGATGATGTCCCATGTAAGGATTGCGACTCGGTCGCAAGATTATGGTAGTAAAAGTCCTGTTGATGGTAAAGAAGCAGAATCTTCTCATTCTAACCCATCAACCTCAGCTCCCGGTTCCGATCCACTACAGATTGAGAAACCTAACCCGACTTAGTAATCAAACGGCCCGCCAAGGGTATACTTCGAAAGTCTGCTTTCAATCCACATGCGAGAGCGGCCCAAAATTATAACATTGTTGAGGATTTAGCTGTTTCACCCTCGGCAATGTCGGCTTTGGAAGTGCTGCAATCATGCCCAGCACAGCGTAAATTACTTTTGTCGACTATAGGAGCTGTTGATGTTCAGGACCCGAACCTAAAAATTTTCGATCTAGAAAATAGTACACCACGGTTGCCTCATCAAATGGCTTTCTAGATCCCAGTGATAGTAAAAAACAGGTCTATTCATCGAACTGTAATTGATGAGGGAGCCTCAACGTGTATTATGTGGATACAGTGCTGGAGATCGCTTGGTTCTCCTTCACTAAATCAATCCCCAACAATTCTTAAGGCCTTTGATGGCCGTGGGTTTCATCCTTTTGGCATTCTACAGGATTTGCCTATAGGGGTTGAAGGAAAAATCGTTAATATAGATGTGGAGGTGGTTGATGCCCCTCTAGATTACAACCTTCTATTGGGTCGAAGTTGGTCTTACGCTATGACAACAATCGTTTCATCGGTCTTCCGAGTAATAAAGTTTCCACATAATGGAAAGATCGTAACAATAGATCAGCTGGCTTACTTTTCATCCGACCCAGCCTCTTCGGAGAGTATTCAGCATGTCGGTAAAACGACTATCCCATATAAGGATGTTGGAGTAGGATTAGTTAAAGATGCCGGTTTACTGGGAACTTTTCCTTTTCCTCCAATCAACACATCATCTTCATTTGCAACCATTCATATGATTACATCAGACACCATTTTTTATGACGATCCTTGGATCGTTCCTTCTGAATCTGCAATAGACTCATTTGGTAATTCCATGCCTTTGAGTCCATATGAAATTGCCTATGAAGCCGTGCAGTCTTTTGCCGACCCGTGTTCAACCGAAAATGACTTAATGAATGTGGTCCGTGGGGAATCACTTTTCACATCAACCTCAGATTTAACTACGTTCTCTGAACTTGTTCACTCTGATGAGCAAATTCGTGAAATCCTATGTGTAGATGATTTACCATGGGAAGATCTCCATCACAGATCTTCGTTCTTACCTAAGGATGATTGTTTTCAAAATGATTTCTCATCAATCTTTACGATTGAATATGTCAAGGAACCTCAGAATCCAATGAAACATCCCGATTCAGAGTTAAATTTGGGAAACATCTCTTGAACTATTCCCATTGACATTTCGGTTAAGCCCGAAATTGTTGAGAACATTCATATAGGTGCCTCGTGTACAGATGACGAAATTCAATTATATAAGGCCCTATTTCAAGAATTCCGCGATGTGTTTGCCTGGTCCTATGAGGAAATGCCAGGAATTGATCCCGCAATTGTTGTTCATGAGATCAAGACTTATCCGGACGCTAAACCCGTCCGACAACGTTTGCATCAGATTCACCCACGAAAAGCTGTTGCAATTAAAGCAGAAGTTGAGAAACTGTTGAAAGCAGGTTTCATTTATCCGATCCCGTTAACGGATTGGGTATCGAATATTGTTCTGGTTAACAAAAAACAGGGAACAATAAGAATATGCATCGACTATAGGGACATTAATCGAGCCTGTCCAAAGGACAACTACCCAACTCCCTATATCGATCAAATCATTGATGATTGTGCCGGCAGCGAAATATTTTCCTTTATGGACGGTTTTTCCGGATACAATCAAATCAACATTCTACCTGCCGATCAACCAAAAACGGCTTTCATTTGTCCATGGGGGACATTTGCTTATTGTAAATTACCTTTTGGGCTTAAGAATGCCAGAGCAACTTTTCAGAGGGCGATGTCTTATGCGTTTCATGACATCAAGCACATTGTGCAACCCTATCTCGATGACTTGTCTGCTCATTCATTATGTCGAGTTGATCACCTCGTCCATTTACGAGCAATCTTTATGAGGTGTAGGAATTATCGTATTCGGTTGAACCCACACAAATGTGTCTTCTGTATAGAAACGGGTCGATTGCTGGGATTTGTAGTTTCAAAAGTCGGCATTCGCGTTGATCCCTCGAAGGTGGAAGCTATCATCAATTTGCCTCCTCCTTCGAGTCTTCGCCAACTCCAAAGTTTGCAGGGGAAAGCAAACTTTTTACGACGATTCATTCCTAACTACGCCGAGGTTACAAAGGGTTTTACATTGAAACAGAACACTCAATTCTCTTGGGATGAGATAGCTCAGAAATCTTTTGATGCACTCAAACACGCATTGACCCATGCACCGTTGTTGCATCCTCCCAACTACAACCAGGATTACTTTTTGTATCTCGCCGCCTCCCATTCCACCATTGGAATGGTCTAAGTTCAGGAAGATGAATTCAGAACAGAACATGTGATATATTACCTTAGTCCAACGTTAAATCCAACTGAGCTAAAATACTCACATGTGGAGAAATTGGCATTGTTAGCCGTTCAAGCTGTCCAACGTTTTCGTCACTACATTTTACTACGTAAAACTACGGTAATTTCGGATTGCAACCCTATGATCTACATTTTGACCAAACAATTGCTAGGGGGCAAGTACTCTAAATGGATCGTTATCCTGCAGGAGTTCGACTTGGAGTTTGAGAAATCTAAGTCTAAGAAATCTTTAGTTTTTGCAGAGTTAATGTGTGACTTCCCGCGTGCTGACACAGAAACTTTGGTAGAGGAGCCCATTGCGGACGAATATTTGTTTCTAATCAGCACTTTAGATCTGTGGTATGGGGATATCATCGTCTATCTCCAGACCCAATCCTTTCGGCCAGAAATTTCAAAGTCGGAACGTCGGAAAATTCGCTTCCAGTCCCAACAATTCAAAATTATTGGAGATACTCTTTATCGCCGTGGGGCGGACTCTATTTTTCGACGTTGCTTAACTCACGAAGAGGCTGAAAGGGTTCTAAATGACTGTCACTCTGGAGCATGTGGCGGTCATATGTCTGGGTATGCCACAGCCCAAAAGATATTGCGCGCTGGCTACTTCTGGCCGTCTTTATTTAAAGATTGTATTATGGCGGTCCGAAAATGCCACAATTTCCAGATTTTTGATCGTAAGATGCGCGCTCCACCCGCTCCTCTCCACCCTATAATTGCTGTTTGTCCTTTTGCCAAATGGGGTATCGATTTTATTACATGTAACCCTCACTCGGCCGGGGGGCATGCGTATATCATCCTTGCGGTAGATTATTTTACTAAGTGGGCCGAGGCGATGCTTACATTCGATGCAGACGGCAAGACAACTGCAATTTTTGTGTTCAATCATATAATTGCTAGGTTTGGTGTCCCACAAGCGATAATCACTGATCATGGGCGTCATTTTCGAAACGTTATGATGAGCGAACTTACAGGCCAGCTTGGTTTACGTCACGATAGTTCAACTCCTTATTATGCACAGGCGAATGGTTTGGTTGAATCCATCAACAAAGTTTTAGTTATCATGATCCGACGAATCATTGGGATTCATCGGTCGAATTGGCACAACTTGCTATTTTCAGCGCTTTGGGCATACCGAACTTCATTCAAAACATCAACAGAGTTCACTCCTTTCCAACTAGTCTATGGTTTGGAAGCTGTGTTACCCATTGAGTGCGAAATCCCGTCACTGCAAATGGCCATCGAGTTACTTCCAGCCACTTCCGAAGAGGAAAAGCGTTTGTTATACTTAGCTCAATTAGATGAGAATCGACGTGATGCTGCATTGGTGATCGAGACTCACGCAAAACGTATGAAAGCTCAGTATGATCGGAATGTGACTCCTCAAAATTTTTCGGAAGGAGACCTAGTGTTATTGTATGATCAAGCTAATGATAAATTAGGCGCTGGGAAATTCGTTCCTATGTGGCATGGTCCCTATATTGTTAAGTGAAAGCTAGCAAAAGGGGCCTATGAATTGGTAGACTTTGATGGGGACTCTTTGGGTAAACCCAGAAATGGCCTTTACTTGAAGAGGTACTATGCTTAAAAGAATGGGTATGGAGATTTTTAGTTAGGATATTTTTTTCTTTCTAGCTGGTGTGTTTTAGTTTACAAAGTGTGCTTAGCTTAGAGAGTTTTTTTTTTCGTCATTATTCCTGCTTATCTTGGTTTTACTCTTGATATTGCAGATGTCGATGCCTCTCCAAACATACATTGGATTTGCTGATGGTGCTTGTCGTAATACACGGAACATCTCTTCCGCAGCTTGGGTTATCTATTCACTCTCTAACGAGTTAGTTTCTATGCATGGGGTAAGCCTCGGTCAAACAACAAACAACATTGTAGAGTACAGTGCAGTGATTCAGTTATTATCTGAATCTATTTCATTTGGGATTCGGAGTTTGATAGTGAGGTTAGATTCTGAACTCGTTGTATTACAGCTTAATAGAGTGTATGCCATTAGAAATCTAGTGTTATTAAGATTATTTTTGAGAGTGCGTCTCTTGGAACGTGAGTTTGATTACATTGAATATCAGCATATTCCAAGGTCTTTAAATACATTAGCAGATGCAATTGCTTCTCGAATGTTAAATAGACATTTGCAATAATCATACATGTAAATTTAAAACCATTTCATAACATGATTTACAAGATAAGCCGGGAATAGTGATATATATATAGGAGTGTGTCAAAAAATACACCGTCTTCGATCATAGGTTGAAAAACACCTTATGATCGGCAAAAATGATAAGTACAAAAAAAAAAATGTCACATGTGCCCACAAAAGGCGATCATCTTATCACTGGTGATGATCTCTATAAGAAACCACTGCCCGGGCCACCTTGCAAAGGAACCTCCTAAAAGGTCCCGGGACTCCAATCACATAGCGCTGAAGTCGACGAGGAATGTCGTCTATAGTGGTCGCAGGAATATCCCCTGTCAAGCGCTCAAGATGACCCTCCAACTCAGCCAAAACCTCTGCTGATTCGTCCTGTGGGGCTGGCGCGGGTGCAACTAGTTGCCTCCTCTCGAAAGGCTGGAGAGCGGCTGGTCGCTGTGGACCCACATCTGTATTTGAAATTTTTACTATCAGTTTTGAGACGATGGAAAAATAAAAAAAAATTTAAATAGGAAAAGTTGAAAAGGATTTTACCTGACTCGTCCCACTGCTCTCCTGGTGGAAGAGCCATGTCTGGGTCACCACAAAAATCTATCCCAGTGTAAGGGAAGTCCTGAATGGAAAAAACCTGGTTTTCCAACCATTGGAAATACTCAGGTTTGAACCAAGCAGCCTCTGTCCTCTCGTCCGAGTGACGGGCCATGACTGCGACCCATCGCATCAGTTTGGGCTCTCGAGGAAGCCCAACTCCAATAGTAAGATGCTGTGGGATCAGCATAGGAACCCTCTCCAGGCCAAAACCCACGACCAAAGCCCCATAACCAAAGGTCTTTAGTCGTTCGCTCTTGGCCCTGGTCAGTTGACCTTTCACATTGGCTAGAACAGCATTGCACCAGTTAAAGATGGTGCCTTGAAAGAAATCAACTGCCATACGCATCTGGGATCCGGTGGCGACATGTAATGCGGCAGCTCCGCAAACTCTGGTGACAGTAAACGCAATCACCATGAACTCAGGATGGGATATGGTTTTTATGTCTATCCCTTTGTCTTTAGCCTGGCTGTTGTAGTACTCTAGCCGGAGGCTATCAACAGACTGGCCACCTGGCCTAGTCCCGTATAGAGTCAAGTCTTCGCCTCTCTTAGGCAAACCAGTCAAGAAATAAATGTCCTCTGGCTCGATTTCAAGCCAGTTCCCGCCAATGAAAAAACACTGGTCCTGTATGCTCCATCTGTCAACCAGCCACTGTAAGAAATCCACCTGAGCCCTCATGCCAGGAATGGTCCAGAATTTGTATAGTCCACACGCCCTCAAAGCATCAAGTGAAGGCTGATGATTCCATGCGGTAGTATCCACATCCTCATGCATCAAGTATAAAGATTAATTAGATTGCTAGAAAACATTTTGATTGGTCCATTTTTGAGGAATTTTGGGTTCAAAACCCTTGCTGCGGGGTACGCACCCTCCACGTTAGACACAGTGCGTGGGTCTGCACTTTTTCTACACGGAAGGTGCGGACCCCGAGCTTTTTCCCAATGGAGAAAAAGTCAGGGTCCGCGGGTCCACAATGGTAAACCTGCGGACCCCCGCGCACGGGTTTTGCGCCAAAAAACCCTCCCAAAAAATGAAATGAAGGACTAAATCAAAAAACTAAACGGTTGAAAATGAAGAGTAGGATGATGTGGATTACCTGGAGAAGACGGTGCTCGATTCTGACGGTTGGATTTTCCACAATCTTCACGGGAAGTTTTCTAAGAAAAAGCACTATTTTCTCACCCAAACTCGAACGGTAAAAATGAATTGACAAAGGCCCTTTTTATAAGTTTTTTGAGTAAATAAATCGCAAATTTGTTTATGTTTCACTTTGAAAAGGTATTTTGCAACGCTTTTATCCATTTCAAATAGGTATGAGTAATGTTTGTGTTTTTGTGCAAAATAAAGGATTATTCAGGCGAAATCTATAATTTTCAACGAAAAAACAAGTAGAGTCATCTTTAAGCCCTTTTCTGACTCCTAAAATATGAAAAGATTGCCGAGCTTTTCTTTTACACTCGTTAAAACGGAATTAAAAGACGGTCCACTTACAACTCTTTTCCAACCGTAAAAACATGAAAAGATTGCCAGATTTTTGTCGTTTTGAATTCGATATTGGTTATAAAACGACGTGTCGTTGATCGCTTTTTTACTTTTTCGGATCAGTGACACTAATAACGAAAAGTACTCCTTGGTCGTAAAATATCAAGTGGTTCTCTCAAGTATTATTTTATACTTTTTCGGGCTTGGGAGACACAAATTTACGAAAAAGGTCAACCCTGGAGTCTTCTTAAGTTTTTTCAGACTCTCTAAAATTGAAAAACGCCAAGTTTCTCCTATACTGGACTCGTTAAAATTTCACAGTAAAGGACCTGTTCAATTACAAACAGGAACGAACCACTCCTTCTTAGGGTTTGAATCTAAACTAAGTTGGACTCATCCGAAGGATGAGCTTATAATCAAGCAAATGTTATCCTCCTTAAGCCTGTCAAAAATAAAGAGGTACTTGCCAGAAATGGTGGGGGAAAGGGAGAAAATGAGTCTGTTTGTCATACTTTGTAACCACTCTTGAACACGACACTTTCATTCACCTGGGTTGGGAAATCCTTTGCCTAACAGTTGGTCAAACCACGTTGAAAGTCTTCAGCCGGTTTCTGGGTATTAACTTTGGGTCAATTGTTACCAAGCCATCTGTCGTGTCGTTATGTGTTCAAGAGGTCATTACCAATAAGCCATTCATCTGCAAAATATCTGTCATCCATCTTGACCATCCCTGAGTCAGTCCTTGCAACTAAATTTCTTCAACTTGATCTATGATTTCGTGTTGTGGGCTTGCCTACAACAGATCGCTTTCTATTGACATCAACACATTATCTAGAAAGATGATCTAGGAATCATCAGTACCTTGAGATCTGCATGCCTCAATGGCAGGTTTCTCGCCTTTGACGACAATTTACATCATTGACTTTCGATCGAAGGATTCCGTGACATGTTCGACATCAACACATTTATTCACATCTCATGGATTGTATTGGGTACTTAGAGAGCCATTGACATCACTGGTGGTTTCTCTTACACTTGTTAACATTTTACATCATTGATTGGTAATCAAGTGGTTTTTACCATGTTCGACTTCAACACATTTATTCGCATGGATAGAATCGTACTATTTCGGGATATAGAAATGAAGACCCTGGATCTAGTTTCCACCATCCAGGCTGCGAGGAATTTTGTATTCATTATGTTTTGGACTATTCATAAACAGATGGCTGCGTCCATACTGTGTTCACATGGGTCTATAGTTATGATGTTTTACAAGATCATGCCTATATCAGAGCAATAGATAGTTTTCTAGTTAGTTTTGATCTGAGTATGGGAATGCCTACCTCAGCGATGATATGATCTCATATATATATCTTGCATTGAATGTTTTTACAGGTTCCAACCGGGCTCTCCACAAGATAATCCTCGAAATGATAAAGTACTTCACTCTTCCTATATGATAAATGAAATCCTCATCTACTACAGACTTCACACTTTAGGGGGCAATCTGTTACACAAAAATATCATCACCATGATTATTTGCAGTCAGTATGGGTCTATCATCACTTGTACTGTCCTCCTAAGCAAGTCTAAGACCTCAGCTCTTCAAATCAAGCTTTGGAAATGGGAGAAAGACATTAAAAATCAATGTAACTCTGGTTCCGCACTTTCTCTCATGGTCACCTGCGGTCCCGCACCTTCTGTGTACAAAAGCTGCGTACCTGCCCGCTCTGTCCCTAACGGTGTAGGTGCGGACCCTTGTGAAAGTCAAAAGGCACAAGTTTTATATTAAAAAACTCACTTTGGGTTAATTCTAGAGTTTTCTAGAAGGAATTTTGACGTGGATTGTTCGCTCTGAGGTGGTTCATGCATCCCAAAAGAGATTGAGCTAATCCCTTGACTAAAGGAGCTATCCCTTTGAGGAGGCTTTATCCCTTTGAAGGAGGACCTAGTAACTTCCCTCCATTGCACTATAAATACAGGCATTGGGGTGAGGACTAGGGAGGTTAGAAGCTGAACATTTTGAGGGTAAATGCTGGTGAAATTGAGACTCTTTGGTTGAGCTTGAGAGGAGAGATCACATACCTCTTGGTTCCATTGGAGAGTGAGTGAAACTTGTCAAAGTAGAGGAGACATCTTGTTGGACCCTGGGAGGAGCTTGTACAGCGTCAAGGCAAAGGTTGTAAAGTTCTTCTTCTTTTGAATTAATACAATCAAACTCATTTTTCTCAACAAGTATCTTATGTTATTTGTTTCATGGACTCCTTGACTTTCATGTTAAATATGTTTTATGCAATTGGTTTTTCAGGTGCTATTTAATTTGTTTGCCTTGTTTGTGTTTGTAGATTCGCGAAAAGGAGCTCATTTGGATCAAAGGAGCGAGGGCATCCACAAGCTTGCGTTGGACCAAAGGTAGGCCCTAAAAACACTTGTTTGCTAATTGTTTATTGAAACATATTTAGAGAAAGATAGTGTCTAGTTGGTTTGCTTGTCGTTAGGTCTTCTTTAGATTCTAGGAAGGTCTATCTTGTTCGCAAGATCGACACATTCCGTGCGACACCTACATAGAAGCGGAACAACTATTCTTCAGAGGATTGCGAGGTAAGTATTTAAAGTCTTTGAAACTTTGGATTAAGATGCTTCTGTGTGAAAAGGGAGTTTTACAGATGCAGTCAGATTGCTAGTTTACTTATGTTTGGAAGAAAAGAGAATAAATTTGAGCCAAAGATCACAATAATGTGAAGTGGAAAGAGATATAGAATAGATACCAGAAAGAGAGCTCATGGAAAAGACCTGAAGACCTTTGTAGAGACTGAGTATAGTCCTCTTTTGAGTGAATCTGAAAGTGAAAGAGAAGATAGCCACCCTAATAAACCCCAGGTAACTTTGCAATATTTACCTTCCCAGCCTAAGAGTTCATAGAATCCAGAATCAAATAATAGCCAGAGTGTTTTTGGCTCTCTCCCTCCCCCCCCCCCCTTCTCCCCCTACTCCCCCTACCCCCTCCCCTTACTCATACTCCTCCCCCTCCAAGAAGAAATATGGTTGATGATATTAAGCTGTCTGTTTTCAAAGGAAATGGATTGGAGGATCCATAATAGTTTTTATTTTTATGTGAAGTTGTATGGACCGCGAAGAAGATCAACGATGAAAATATAAAGAAAACACAACGCATTACAACATTATGAGATAGAGCATTGACATGGTATATGAAGTGTTCAAATAATTAGATCAGAGAATTTGTAAATATTAAAGTGGCATTGATTAGAGAATTCAAGAAGCTAAATTCTGAGTCACAATGCATCACTGAGTTGAAAGAAATTAAAAAAAAACCTACTTAGTCTGTTTGGGAATTTGATTAGAGATTTAAGGTATTGTTGGATCAAGTGAGCTTCGGCATAGATCTGCAGCAACATCAAGAATGGTTTATAGCTATGATGTTATCGCATATTAGATTAGCATTGACGCAACAAAAGATAACAAGTCAAGCTCTACAAATTGCGATGAAGTTGGAAGCTTCACCTATAGGAGATACTAATGTAGGCATGCAAAAAATTCAGATCCAACTAGCCAACCTAACCATGCAAATACAAGATATCAAGAAGAGTGAAGAAATTAGAGTAGTATGGTGTACGAAGTGCAGATCAGAGGGCCAATCTAAACAAAAATGTCCTATGTTTAGGGATTACATGGATAGTGGGGCACCGAATCTTTTAAATGCATGATCCTGCTTGTGGTGCGATATATGTAAGACCAAAGGCCAACATCACTGAGAAGAATGTTACCTATTATAGAAATATGTGCAGACTCCAAGGAACCTATATTGAAAATTCTGTAAATCAGTAAGACATGATGAGAATTATTGTCAAGCTTATGAACTAATGATGGAGTGCAGTGCTGAAACTGATAGAATGCAAGAAGAAGAACATGGACATGAAGGTAGTGGACAACACGATGGTCTAGGAGGCTACCGAGGAAGAGGTCAAGGTGTTAGAGCTAGTCAAGGATGTGGACAAATCATTTGCTACAACTAGGCTAGGCAGGTAATTTTGCGAGAAATTGTCAGAACCCTACAACGACATGTAAGTACTGTAAATCCTTTGACCATGTAATTGAAGAATACCTTGTAGTTATGGAAAAAATGTAAGAAAAAATGAATCAATAGAATACACAAAATATTAAATTGATGACTACTGAAAGGAGGACTGACGAACCTCAAATTAGTATTGTCACTAGAAGTGGAGATGCGACCGGAAGTGATAAAGAAGATGAGAAGAAAGAATATGAAAGTACATGGGTTAAAAAAAATGTTGAGAAAGTTATGGTTTTTGAGATTCATAAGGAAAAATAAGTATTTATGGAAGCAAAGTGAAGCTTTATGGATTCTGGAGCTTCAACCTCTAGTCCTTAGCCAAAGCAAAGAACTAGCTGTGATGTGTCATCAACTTCGACACAAAATCAAGCTTCAACACAAAACCGATCTTCAACACTGGATCAAGCTCTGACACAAGACCAGGATTCAAAAAATCAAGCAAGTATTTTAAATTCTTTTCTGTAGAATTTTATGAAATTATTAAGAGATCAAAAGGTGGTAAAAGGGCTTTAAGAGTTGATAGATTCTTGTGCAGTAAATGAGATGTGTGCAGTAAATAATTTACATCGAAAAAAAAGAATTGGAAGAGAGATGAGGCTTAGTGCGTAGATAGGAGTATATGCGATGGATTGTTGGCTTGAGGGGTTTGGACCTAGGTTCAGAGTTAGCTGTGCCAACTAACAAAACCCTTCACTACTGGCCCTTTCGGCAACAACCTGCGTAACGCAGGTTGCAGTCTCACCTGAGGTAGTATTGGGGGATGAAAGAACTAGGTTTTTAAACCCAAAGGTCTGTATGATGTGTTCCTGTTACTTCTAGGGCTTTATTTCGACCTTTGCAAACCCAAACGCTTAGAACGTGGATATTACAATAATTTATAGAAAATAGAACTAAACTCTTCAGTAAGTGTTCTAAACATTCATAACATCATGTAATTAATTAGATCTACCACTTTCACGCATCTATTAAGCATGTATCATAATAAATTGCAGTAAATAGAGTGAATGCACTGTAAATTCTGAAGTAAACATAAACGCACAGATGCACAAATATTGCTCCAAAATAGTCTTTATTATGTTCAGATCTTCTATTATATACTCCTTCTTCCCTGCGCACACAGCTATAGGGGCCCATGAACTCAGTTGCAAACATACCAAGGTCTCCACACACACAACTGTAGGAGCCTTCTACTTCGCCTAAGTACATAAAACAAACTCTTCTAACTTAGATCGCTTGCTCATACAACCTTAGACTTATATTAGATATTTTCTATGACTCTCTATGACTCCTTTTTATAGCATATTTCATTACAATACCATGGTTCGTGAACCATGGGCAGGTAATAAAACAACTTAACTTCTAACAAACTAAGGGACTTTGACCTTCCTAAAGCCCCTTTGACTCCTAACAGCCTTCACACTCCTCTCCTCAAAAGGCAAAAACTTTACAAAAATAAAAAAACTATTTGCAAAATTGACCCTAGGGGACCTTGTCCCACCAGGATCCTAACACAAAGTCATGACTCATCCTCGAGTCACTTTGTTGGTGGCACCTCAATCTTCACCTATAGATCACTGAATTTGATCTTCAACACTTGTAGGTTTGTTGTTCCTTGTGCAACAACTTGACGAATTTTTTCAACCAATTTTTCTATGGTGGGGCCTTCAACTGCAAGGCCCATGGTTCTCTACGTTTGCTGCATTACCTTTAGCTTGCTCTGTACTGATAGTGTCAACTAACTTACTTCATCTGCCTAGGGCTACATCCTTGAAGATATGATGGCTACCTTTTGACGTAGCTCATCGATTTCACTCTGGATGAGATTTCACTCATGTAACCTTATGAACCTTTGCACTAGTGCTAAGGTTTGCTCTGTCAACCTGATTTCATCGAACTACTTTTGATTTTCTCAGATATATTCTTCAATCTTTTGCAGAGTTGGATCCTCCTATAGAGAGGTCCATAGTTCCATGGCTTGTTCAAACAACTCATGCAACCCTTGACTATAGATTCCAAAGTAGTCATTTCTTCTTTAATAGTAGCCTTGCGCTACGCTCTGACTTCTAGAGGAGTGGTGGGATGCAACTTAAGTTGGAGATTAGATATCTACAATTGCAGCTCAAATTGAACTTTGCCAATTTCCTCCTTCTACTCCTTGACTATGGCAGCTAGCTTCTAAATATTTTCTGTGGAGGCCGCATCTGCTAGAATCTGGAGCTTGGGAATTTCAATACAAGTATGCACTATTGCTGCTTCTAACTACTAACTGTGTGTCATTACTTCCTCCCTTTCCTTGAGGGTCTGCGCCTTTTCCTCAAACATCTGCTAATTGTTGGTTTTAACTTCATTAATGATCAATAGTGTGTGTTGTTCCTGAACTCAGAGCTCATATGATACCCCTTGATGCAGCTCGTGCAGTGTCTCAATAGGAAGCACCATTAGGTTAGACTCAAATCCTTCATGTGTAATAGGCATGCCCTATCTTCTGATGCCTCAACGTGCAGGGACCCATCTGGTAACTGCATCCTGCAGAGGTCTATGGTGAGCTCTACTACTAAGGCCGAACCACTCGCTTGCTTCAGGCTCGCCTGTCTAACACTTGCTTGAATGGTACCTGTTTGGACCTGCAATTCCCTTAGGCCCTGCTGCACCTTATCCAATGTTTGGTTGTACTATTCTTCTATGTGGCCCCAAATATTCTCTGTTGCATCACCGACCACATCACCAGGACCAAAGGCATCGCACTCACCTAATTGTCTGATTTTTGCTTCTTGCGCGGCCCTATAGAGCTCCTCTTTTTCCTCTTTTTGACGATGAAGGGGGATTCCAATCCTGCAATCCTTTCCTCTTATCCCTCTATCTCTCCTTCCACATTTGGGCACTTTGTGTTTGACTCGCCGAGGTTAATAGTGGCCTACGACATAGTAGAGGTCTTTTCTTTTATTTCTTATTTTTCCTTGGCAACAACTTCTTTTTGCTACACGTCCTTTTCTTTTGCCGCAAGCTTCTCTTTCGTAGAAGCCTTTCGTGCCTCCTTCTTCTTCTCTTTTGCTACTGCTGTCATTGTTGTGGTCTGTGCTGCTTCACCTTCAGCAGCCTTACTAGTTCCCGCGCCGACATCAGAGGGGGTAAGCTAGTCACTCGGAAATTTACTGACGACCCCTAGAATATCGTCCTTAGTGACTAAGTATGAAAACTTGTGCCATATGTGCTCGTCATATTTCTTTGCTCATCCTTGGTGACTAAGTACGAAAACTTGTGCCATATGCGCTTGACATATTTCTTCGCGAATGTGTAGATTATTAAAATATGCCTTGAAATTTGTAATATTACTGTACTGCATGTGAAACTTGGTGATAACCTTGGCCGTTGGTTAATCACTATCCTCAGGTCTTACTCAAATAAGACCAAAAATATCTTCGTCTCCATAACACACTCGGGGTCTTTTGTGGCCCACAACGAAGTGAACTTCATGGCCTCAGGTAGATCGGGATCATGCTGAGGGAACTGACTTTCTTCGGGTGTCCTCCATGCCACCAATGTGATCAACAACAACAACCATACATAGTGGAATGCCTTGCCCTCATCCTGGGCCTCTCTCCAATCCTCCAAAAATTTGTGACATAAGTATTGAGCCCAATTGTATTGGACTCCTTTGGCGCACTGCACAACCAAAGAGACTAGTAGTGTTGGTACTTCATTGACACAACACTTCCTCATGATTTTTCCAGCCTTGCACAACTTCTTCACCAACCTAAAGTCATTCTTCATTTGATCTACCGATTTCTTCCATTGTGACTTTCCCACGAAAGCCTCCATAGGGTCTACTCCTTGTTAAGGCAACAATGTGATTCTGTGAATCAACATGTTAGTAATCGAGATGGGCCCTCCCAACTAGAGGCACCCATCATGCACCAACATCAACAATTGACGCACACACACTATGTTAATGGCATTGTGACTAAAATGTGGCACCCACAACATGTTTAGAAGCCCCGCGCTCCAAACTCTAGCCACCCATTTCATCGGCTCAAGTCGCGTGACATCCATGTCTTCATAATATACCTTCTTCAGGTAGTTTCTTGGCTCTAGCTATGGGAACTTCGCGTGATCCCTCAAGTCCCAATCCTCCATTTTTAAGTAGGGTATTTAGGCTAGCAAAGTGCCCTCAAATGACACATTCTCCAGCAGTAACGGTGTGGAGACTATGAAATTTTTTGAATCTGGGTCTTTAGGCACTTTAGCCACGGATTTTCTTGGAGGTATATAAAAAGGTAGCCGATTTATCAGATCAGCCTCCTCTGCATCAATCTCCTCAATACCCCCGATGAGTTCTTCCTCATCTAAATCTAGGAGCTCCGTCGACTACCAGGATCTATCCATCTTTCTCTTCTATCAGATCTCCATCAGATTTTTGCATGGCGATTGCCGCATCAGTGCTTACTGGAGATTCTTCTGCTTCTTGTCTCTTGCTATGGAAGTAGATGGCTTAGGTCTTAGCAACCTAGGTGCTGTAGTAGGAAAAATAGTAGGTACAAGTTGGGCTAGCTCCGACTTAGGTCCAGTAGTAGTCATTTTCCTAATGAATATCTCGTGCTGCTAGTTAGTTAAATTTGTAAATCCTGGCTGTGAAATATGCTCTTTAATTCTTTCCCACTCCTTGTCATACATACAACACTTCTTTTGGCAAAAACTAAAGCGCAAAAACTCAACACAAATTCTCAGGAAGCAAAGTGTTCAAATGTGGAGCGACATGCCATATTTATAGCTCAATTTGAATTCAAATCCATATGTTCCCTCCAAATTGTTGTCATTAATGTGCTTTTGGTGGCATATTTCCAAATATATGCTCCATAAATCCCCCCGCTCCTTTTAACAAAAAATCGCCATACAATCAGCTATAGTGCTTCCAATGGTCACTTTTTGGCCATGCTGTGCAAGATCCACCATTCTAGTGCAGCTTCTTCATCGCAACCGCCCTCTATGCCCTCACCCAACCATCCTTCTGGTAGTGCAGTTTATAGTCCCACACTCCCTTGCAACTGCCTAGAGTACTAACACTATCCCACCTTCATATAGTCATTATGTAGGGGCGGGATCACCCCTGTACAAGTTTAATCGACTCCCATTGACCTTTCCTGGAAACAACTCCCCATTTAGCTTCGTGAGCTGAACTATGCCTCCATCCATAATCTCCTTAACAATATATGGCCCTAGCCAATGCATTTGGAACTTTCTTGGAAACTTCATGAATGTGCTGTCATACAACAATACTAATCTTCATTCTTAAAGGTGCACTGTTTAATATGGCGATCATGCCATGCCTTTTCATTGTCCTTCTGTACTTGCTAATTAAAACCTACCAAGAAGCGATCTTCCTCCAACTCAACTAGCTGCATGAGTCGTTCTTCCATGGTATCTCGATAGACCATGTATGTTACTGTATCGATCTACAAACTTGACATGATGTACTCCATCGACATTACAACTTCTTGTCCATAAACCAATCTGAACGATGTTTGTCCAGTCAACTTATTGCAGGTAGTTCTATACGCCCATAGAACAACTGTTATGCACACATCCCAATCATTTCACTTCACATTGCAAATCTTCGTTAAGGCATTCTCAAGGATTTTGTTAAAGGCTTCCAGTGTGCCGTTCGCTTGAAGATGAGACAATGTACTTTTCTAGTTACACATCTGGAATTATTCAAGCAAGGCAACGATTGTTACGTTTAAGAAGTGTGGACCCTTATCGCTCATCAATATTTTAGGGTAGCCAAATAAAGACAAGATATATTAAAAAATGAACTTCGCAACTGTGGTCATGCTACGATCCTTCATAGGTTGTGCCCCAACCCACCTGGTTAAATATCCAGTCGTTTTAATGATGTATCTGACTCCTGTCTTCTTTCCTAGTAGTTGAATTGGTCCCACAAATTCTATTACCTACTTATCAAACACTTGTAATGACACCTGCGGGTTTAAAGGAAATTCATCTCTTTGCGATGGTCTCCTCGTTCTCTCACAGACATCGCATGCCCTACAATACTCCTTGGAATCTGTATTCATAGTTGGCCACCACAGTCCTACCCGTGGGATTTTCTATGCAGTTTCTCTTCCCGCATAATGTCGTCCTACAACTCCTACATGCGCTTCGGCGAGGATACTTTGTCATTCATACTACGGGACATACCAACACAATATTTCGTCAGACCCCATTTTATATAAGTGTCTTGGGATAACGGAGAAATCTACAGCCCAGACCACCAACTCTTTCTTCTGATGCATGGAATACCCTTCAAGAGATGTACCTGTGGATAAGAACTGGATTATATCAGTGAAATGCTCATCCGCAATGCGCACAACAAAGAGTTGTGCATTAGGAAATCCTTCCTCTAGATTTGTAGGTTCATCTCCATTCTCAATCCACGAGAGGTGATATGGTCCAACAATGAATCACCCTGGCTTCACAATAACTTTAAAGTCATATTCTTGAAAAAGAAACAACCATCTACAAATCCCCCCCCCCCAAAACAAAGGCTTGTTGACCAAGTACTTCAAAGCATAATGGTCTGTGTACATCTTGAAGTGCGCACCAAACAAACAGTGCTTGAACTTCTGGAGCACATACACCATTGCTAATCCTTCACGTTTGGTGGTCAAATAATTCTTTTTTCCCTTTGATAGCTTCTTTCTCACAAACACTATCGGATGGTCGATATCCCCTTCACCTGGTTGGGCTAGCACATCGCCTAGCGCTATGAAGGATGCATCTACATGTATGTGGAATTCCTTCTTCCAGTCGAGAAACACTAGAATAGGTGCGGTGACAATTTTCTCCTTTAAGACATCCAAACTCTTCTAGAAATCATCTTTCCAGTAAAACGCCACATCCTTTTTCAGCAATCTTTCCATGGGCGCAATGACCTGCACATATAATTTGATGAATTTCCTGTAATACCCTGTGTGACCCAATGTTGCACGCAGTTGTTTGACATTCTTTGGAGGCTCCAGACTAATAATCATTGCAATTTTGGTAGGGTCACCCATCAACCCCTGCTTGCAGACAACATGGCCCAATAGTATCCCATACGGGACACAAAATATGCATTTCTTTAGTTTAAGGGAGATCTGATACCTTTGACAAGTATCCAACATGAGGTGAAGACTGGTAACATTTCTCTTTACTAAACCAAACACTTGTGAATAAATTCTTTGAAAGCTGCAACTACCACCCTAGAGAAAATTGCAGGGGCATTTTTAAGTTTGGAAGGCATAACTGTATACTAAAAAAAACCCCATTTAGTCACGAAGGGCATGATCTTGATATGATGATACCCTGAGGACCCATCAGTAAATGAATAAGCTTCATGACCTCCAAATTTTTCCAGTACTTCGTCTGTGAATGGCATAGGAAATGGATCATGAACACAAGCGTCATTCAACTTTCTTAAGTCTGCGCATATCTGAATCTAACCCTTCGTATTCTTTTCTTGAACCACCACAGGACAAACCCAGTCTGATTCCTTGATGCGCTCAATAATCCCAGCTGCAAGCATCTTATCCAATTCTTCACGTACTTTTCCTTGTACTTAGGATTGAATTGATAAGGGCACTGCTTTACTGGCTTTGCATTCGGCTTCATAGTGATCTTCATGACACCTAGATCCCCTACTATCCCTTTCAGATCAGAGAAATTGGCGGGAAACAAGTCCTGATAATACCATAATAACTCTGCAACTTTGTCTATTATGTCTTCGTCCCAATAGTCGCATATGTTTGTGAACTTCGGCTATGCTTCCGACCCAATATTCACCTGCTTAGTCTTTAAGAGCTCTGAGATATCAAGGACTTCCACCTTAGGCTCCGTGAATTCACACTGTCCTTTTGACTTAGGAATTTCGATGTTCCTAGGATCTACTTCGCTTCCTCAGTAGTCACATTGCAGCATTCAAGCACATGGCACAACAGTGTACTCCAATCTGGTTGTACCCATGCAACAAGTTCTTCGAGCATTCTAAATATTGGAGCTTTGATCTCTTGTAACACTTCATTGATACACTCAAATCTGTCCTCAAAACTGAACGTTAGCAGACAAATTTCTTTTAGAACATCCCATTCTGTGGTTCTGTGTCACAACTCTATTTCTAAATACCACTTCATCGGAATCATATCCAAAGTGTGGCAAAACATGTGAAACCATTCTGGCTGTGGTTCTTCTCCCCATTCTTTTGCTCATTGAGCTAGATGCACGCACGAATCATCCTTTCCTATATATTTCTCCGTAATGCGGGTATTGGCATACCCAAATCGCAACTTCATCATCCATCGATATTCCTTCCAATCTGCAAAGATGTTCTTATGCATACCCCACCATCTGGCAGGTGCATCTCTTAGCGCGATGTCTAATGCTTGGAACCGATGTTCCTCCAGTACATCCATTTCAAATTTATCCAGAAATAATTTGACATCTTGTAAACCATCATAATGCGGTAAGTTGCGTACCTCAGTGGATATAAATCTGAGAGACCTGGTAAGCTTGTTGCATCACAACATCAATACCTAATGTAATCCGTTATGCCAATGTTCAAGCTCCTCATTGGAATATGAATTGCAGGAGCTGTCCCTTTCCCAAGTAATATGTCCATTCTCCATAGGGTTAATCCAATCCTCATCCCGCGTAGTGAGCTTATGATTTTGATCAATATCGTCCTCATAAAAATCGTGAACTAGTTCAGTATATCGTGCACCCTCAGCCGAATCCAGTGGAACAATAATCCTCAGTTCATTTTTCACGAATGTCATACTACACTTCTTGAGGTTGATGACTGCATCCATATCAAATGCCTAATCAATTCCAAGTAGCCCTAGGTATGGGTTACTATCATCCATTATTTCGATCACTTCAAAATCAGCTATGGTGTGCCCCACTTCAATATTCACAATCACCCCATGTTGGTGCCCCATAGGAATAATAGTTTGTTGATTCACCATTCTCAGCTGGATCGAGGACCATTGTAGTGCGGGTCTACCCATTCTCTCCCAGGTTTGTTTTGGAAAAACATTTGCATTAGATCATAGATCAAGGATCACCTGGTCCATCTCGAATTCTTCGACTTGTATAGTCAATCTCATCTCGTGGCCATTCCTTTTCTTACCTTTTCCTATTTTGTGTACTATGCACTACTTGGGCAAGGGCTTATTCTTGCTAGTACAATTATCTATCAGCTCTGGTAGGCCCTCTACTCCCTTCTTATCCCTTAGGAGCTTCATGAAAGTTTGTAAAAATGATGCCAATAATTAGGGGTATACCACCTGCGTAGCATTGACGTCTTCAGATTTCCCTGTGCACATACTTTGAGTCCTTGATGTGGAAGCCCCCACATCCACGAAGCTCTTTTTCGCCTCCATAAAAATCTCCTTTTCCTTATTCAAATCGAATCTAGATTCTTTACCAGCAACCTTGCGTACCCACCCATCTTCCTCTAGCTATTTTCCTTTATCCTCCTCGGTAGCTATGCTGCTTCACGTAACAATATTAACACTGGGTCCATCTTTGCGTGGTTTTGATCTCATCATCTGGATGTTCTGCATAGGCTGCTAGGTCTAGGTTTTCTTTTCTTTCATCTTTGCGATGAGCATGGGGAAATATTCTATGACATGATCAAACTGTCGACAATACTGACATGAGGGGTGCATTGGATTCTGACAATCTCGCGCAAAGTGACATGGTTCTCCATAGTTGTAACAAATGATTTGGCTACGACCTCGTCTAACTCCTCCTCCTCATCCTCTTCCTTGTCCTTGGAACCCTCCGTGCATCATAGTTGCACCTTGGTCTTGTTGAGGACGTGTCTCCATCTACATTCTATAGGTTAGGGTTTTGTCCATCATTAATTCATAACTCCAACAATGACGCTCATCATGACCTACAGACTTACAAAAATTGCAAAAAAACTGATGGGGATTCTACACAAATTTCTACAGTAAATGACAATTATTCATCATATGTTGTCGTGTAACCTAGCAGATATCACACCACGACACCACTATCGTACTTGTTCCAACAGTATTTTCTGACTTCAGGGGGTTAGGGCCTCCCCCAACTAGGTAATTTTGATACACTAGGCAATGATCCTTGTCGAGACCATGGCCTTTGCATTCCAAGCACCAAACTTCTATGCATACTTCATTCTGGACTTCCTATCCCTTTTTGAGACTCTGCAATTCCATATGTAGGCTAGCCAATTGTGACTGAATTTGTATCCTGAATAGGTGAGGTTTCCAATCTCATAGCAATCTCTAATGCCTCGACCTGCATTCCAATCTTCTGCTATGATAATGGAAATCTCAAATGAGGTAATAGCGAAGAAATATACCAATCCCTGTGCTGGTCATCCGTGATATGCATATTAGCCTGCTGGAACAGACATTTCAGCCTCTGATCAAAGTCCCACAGGAACTCATTCACCTCCTGCAGGATAGCTTTGACCTCTGTTACTGACTGGGCTTGCGTCTTAGGTTTCTTTATTTCATTACTTAGCTCTTCCTTGGTTTCCTTTAGTGTCATAGTTGGATGAGTCAAACAATACTTAATATACTAGCTCAGTGCTCTATCTTTCAATGTTGTAACGAGCTACGCTTTCTTCAGGACATCATCTGTGATCTGCTGTGACTTCCACATAGCATCTGCTACAAACCAAAATTGTTCAGGGTCTTTTGTTCCTAGACCCTTGAATATGGGCATCTTCCTAGTGTTCATCATATTGAAAAATGGAGGGGGAGGTGGAGGCAGAGGTCTAGGTGTAGGTGTGTGAGGCAGAGGTGACAATGGAGGTGGAGTGGATGGGTGTGGTATTCCCACGATACCCTGTTTTACCATATACGACACACCTTGATGTGTTTTTAGAATACTACGTTCTTCATCACTATCAGATGCTCCCAATAGAGGACTATATTTAGCACCTAAATCTAGACTTCTTCTGAATGGATTTCCACTTCGCGTAGTCCCAAACATCAATTCAATGGCATAACTCGTTTCTCACACAAGAGAATTTTAATCCAAGTTTTCAGGGACTTCAGATACTTACCTCTTGGTCCTTTGAAAAACTGACATTAAACTTTGCTATAACTGATAGATGTATCGATCACGAACTTAGTAATTGATTTTCCCCAAATTTTATCGATCCAATAATTGACAACCCTCATGATCTTGTTTTCTGAAGCTTCGAGGCACCTTACCAACTCGGGAGTCCACAAAATTGTGTTATCCAACTTTCGTGTACCTTGACTGTCAGCCAATTTAGACAACCATTCGTATAATTTAAACGAAAAAGAGAAGAAGAAAATTTCATGTTTGTCTGTAAATAGATATCTATTCAACCACTCTTCCTTTGAAATGCGTGGATTCTTGTTTTCCTGGGTTGCGAATTCATGTAGCTTCCGATCTATCCACTTCTCGATCTCCCTTTTATTTGGGAACCATTTATTTGACATCACACATTCCTCAGATTGGTCTTGGTCCCAACAAAAAAACTATTTGTTGGCTTGAGGGGGTTTGGACCTAGGTTTAGAGTTAGTTATGCCAACCAAAAAAACCCTACACTACCGGCCCTTTCGGAAACAACCTACGTAGTGCAGGTTGCAATCCCACTCGAGACAGTATTGGGGGATGGAAGAACCAGGTTTCTACATCTAGAGGTCTGTATAATGTGTTCTTGTTACTTCTAGGGCTTTATTTCGGCCTTCGCGAACCCTAACCCTTGTGTAATATCCCATATTGGGAATATACCCCAAACACAAGCAAAATCCAACTAGAGATGGATTGGGAGGGAATTTACCAGAAATGTTGCCTCTAAAAAGAGGACGAGATCCGGAGGCTACCTGGTCCTTTCCAGACTCTGTCTAAGAGTATAATAGAAACACACAAGTGGTATAATAGCCAAGAATGCTCACAGAGATACAAGTAACAATGATACTATATATATCAAATAAACCATAAATAGATACACAAGAAATGCAGAGAGAATGCTAAGCCATTTTATTATACTGAGTAATAAAATGAGTACAGGAGCTGATTAGGAAGATGGCACCTCTACTTGCACAAGGCAAGTGAAGAAATACACTTAGAATAGCAAAGGAGTGGCCCCTCTCTAATCTGCGTCCAAGCTGCTGCGTAAACTGTTGCGCTACTACTACTGCTAGAAATCAAACGAGGATTTGGGACTGCTCCCCTCCTCAGAAAAAGTTGAAACTCTATAATCGGACTCTACTCAAGAAACCTAGAAAAACCCAGAAAGCTTTCTTGGAATGGCCGACCCTCGAAAATCACCTCCTTGGGGTTCTGCACAGTTCCTCACTGCTCTGCACTGCCACTGAATAGAACCCTCCAAAACTCAGCCCAGAAATCTACCAAACTCCTCCAATATACAAGCGCTGATCTGTTGTTCAATCCCTAGGCTCAAATCCTCCACAAACCCTCAATCCAGATTGCTCCCAAAAAGAACTGCATCCCTCTCCCAGTGCTGCGCAGTCCTCCAGAACACTAATGAAACCACTGCTGAAATGCTAAAGATACTTCTACTAAAATGCCAATGAAAATACCTTGCCCAAGTAGGCACTTGAAGTCCCTCGGGGCTAAGGGTGAGATCTCCGAACGGAGACACTCAATGCACTAAACAGTGCTGCAGACTAGCTAAACAGCCAGCGTGCTCTAAGCCAAAACGACTATCACATAACCAAATGATAAAAATGAGGGGGCTCCTCTCTCTTTTATAGCTTCTGCCTCTCTCAATCCCAATGCTCACCATCTCCTGCATGATTCCCCTTTTTTCCACGTGTTCCTCCCCTCCTGCATAGTCCCTCCATGTGTCTGTGTGGGCTCCATTTCAGCATCCCCCTTTTGGTCCCCTTGGCTCTCCCTTTAAGTCATAACGTTGTGCTACTAGGAAGTTACTTTTATTCTAAAAGTGAGTTATGTCCCCCTTTCTCACTTTTTTATTTACAAAATAACTATAGAAGGCAAAATTTGGCAAAATCGAATATTCCAATTAGCTGGGGCTAATTAGGAATATTACAGTCTCCCTCGGCAAAATGTTGCTTGTCCTCAAGCAACTGAAGTGATGGATGATCTAAGATCTTCTCATTCTCCCAAGTGGCATCCTCATCCAGCAAATTCTTCCACCTCACCAAGAATTCCCAGACCGTCCTGCTCTGCAGTTACCTCTCCCTGGTATCAATGATAGCCTCCGGCTGCAATACCAAATGCCCCTCATCATCCATAGGTGGTAGCTCATCTGTCACTATTACCTGCTGCCCCAATGCCTTTTTCAAGCATGATGCATGAAAAATGTTATGAATCTTGCTACCTTGGGGCAGCTCCAACTCATATGCAACCTGTCTAATCCTACGTATCACCCTGTATGGCCCATAAAAGCGGGTCTTGAGCTTTTCAGCCCCCTTCTGTTTCAGTGACGACTATCGGTATGGATGTAATTGTAGATAGACCATGTCCCCCACCTCGAACTTCCTCTCTACCAGACCCTTGTTGGCATACAACTTTTGCTGGTTCTGCGCTGTAGCCATGTTATCCTTGAGAGCTCGGAGGATATCTTGACTCTCTTGGATCCAAATCTTAGCTCTAGGAGACCTGCTGTCACCAAACATCATGTCAACAAAAGATAGAGGATGATACCCATATAAGGCATAGAATGGTGACATACCAATGGATATGTGATGTGAAGTATTGTAGCAATACTCCCCTAGATGCAGCCACTTCAGCCATGCTCGTTGTTGCCCACTGACATAGTTACGCAAGTAGCCCTCCAGCCACTTGTTAACTATCTCTGTCTGCCCTTCTGTTTGTGGGTGATAACTGGTACTTGGAGTCAACTCCGTCCCCACCAACTGGAAAAGCTCCTACCAAAACCCACCCATGAAATGGCTGTCCCTGTCACTGACGATGGTCTTATGAAGACCATGTAGCCTGAAGATCTCCTTGAAGAATAGCTTCGCCACCTGTGCTGCTGTGTAGTGTGCGGATATGGTGAAGAAATGTGGGTACTTTGTCAGTCGGTCAACGACGACAAAGATACAATCCTTGCCCTGTACCGTGGGCAATCCTGTGATGAAGTCCATCAAAATGCTCTCCCATTTCCCCTTCGGAATGGGTAGTGGCTGAAATAAACCCGCGGGATGGCTCATCTCTCCCTTGTTTCATTAGAAAACATCACACTCCTTGATATGTCAGAGTACGTCCTCCTTGAAGCCCTTCCAGGAGAACCTCTCTCTAATGGCCTTGTAGGTTTTGGTAAACCCCTGATGGCCAGCGAATGGAAAATCATGTGATGCCTGGAGTATTTTCTTCTTGAGCTGAGACCCCTCAGTCAAGAAGATCTGATCCCTATAATAGATGATCTCATCGATCACCCTGAACCTGTCATCTGCCACCTGCCCGTCCAGAATCTCACATGCAAACCTGTCCTTGGAGTACTCTACTAAGAGTCGAGCCCTCCAGTCTGTATCCAAGCTCATAAGAGACAACGTGGATGGTCTACGTGAAAGGGCATATGCTACCACGTTGTTCTTACCCTTGACATACTCAATGTCAAAGTCATATGCTTGAATCTTACTGATCCACTTCTGCTGCCTCTCCTGCAACTGCTTCTGCTCCAAAAAGAACTTGAGGCTGTTGTGATCAATCCTCACCCTGAACTTGTTCCCCACCAAATATTGCTGGTACTTAGCCAATGCATACATGATGGCAAACATCTCCTTGTCATATATAGAATACAACCTCTCATGCAGAAGGAGCTTCCGGCTCTCAAAGGCTATAGCATGACCTCCCTGCATCAATACTACGCCAATCCCCTCTCCCGACGCATCACACTCCAAAACAAATGGCTGCGTAAAATATGGCAATGCAAGCACTCGGCAGCTGCTCATAACCTCCTTGAGCCTATCAAAGGCTTGCTACACTGTATCCGACGAACTAAATGCCCCCTTCCTCGTCAAATCTGTCAGGGGTGTGGCAAGCTGTGAGAAACCTTTGACGAACTTCCGGTAGTAAGTATGAATTCCAATGAATCCTCGAAGTCCTGTCACGTTTCTTGGCTCTGGCCAATCTCTGATGGCCCTAATATTCTCCTCGTGGACCCTCACTCTGTCCACTCCAATGATGTATCCCAAGTATAACATCTCCGTCAACCCGAACTCACATTTGGAGAGCTTGGCATAGAATTGTTGCTCCTCCAAGATACATAATACTGTCTCAATATGCTGGAGATGCTCCTCCCACGTCTAGCTGTAAATGAGTATATCATCAAAGAACACCAACACAAAGTTCCTCAAGTGACTACGGAAGATGTGATTCATGCAAGACTGGAATGTAGCTGGGGCATTGGTTAGCCCGAAGGGCATTACCAAAAACTCAAAGTGCCCATAGTGACATCTGAAGGCAGTCTTGGGAATGTCCTACTCCCTCACGCGAATCTGATGGTACCCTGATCTCAAATCAATATTTGAGAAGAATCGTTCTCTCAACTCATCCATCAACTCATAGATCCTGGGTATGGGGTACCTATTCTTCAGTGTCCTCTTGTTTAGGGCCTTGTAGTCAATGCACATCCTCAATGTACCGTTCTTCTTCTTCACCAACACCAAAGAAGAAGCAAACGGACTCGTGCTCAGTCGGATGTGCCAATGATCCAGCAACTCCTGAATGGCCAGCTCTATCTCATCCTGATAGGCCTTGGGATGCCTATAGGGGGTAGTAATCACTACCTGTATGCCCTGCTCAAGCTCAATAGTGTGCTCAAACCCCCGGTCCGGTGGTTGACCTGGCGGAATCTCCCCAAATACTATGGCATACTGGTCAAGGATGGACTATATCTCTGGGTGCACTGTCTGCCCTGTAGTCCCTGCCTCCGATGCACGAAGCTCTACTACCCACTCTATGTCTCCCTTCCGGAAGACTGCCTCCATCTCATGAGCCGAAACAGTCTGAGGTAGATACGTATGTTGTCCCCGTATCTTCTCATGCCTCCCTATCTTCTCATCATCCCACTCCATCTCTAGGGTCTTCCAATCTATCGTGACCTTCCCTAGAGTGATGAGCCATTGAACACCCAGTATCATGTTGGTGTTCGAAATATCAACCACGAAAAAGTTGTCAATCAATGTGTAGGTGCCCATCGTCACTGAAAGCTCTGGAACATATCAAGCACACGTCATGTTCTGATCTCCTGGGACCAAGACTGAAAACCCATCGAAGCTCTCTGTCTGTATGCCTCTCTGCTCAACCATCTGTGCATCGATGAAGTTGTGGATTGCCCCACTATCAACCAAAACTGACACTCGCTGGCCACGTACCGTCCCTCATATGCGTAGCATCAGATACTTGGGAACTCCTTGCAATGCGGCAAGGGCCCCTCTGGTGGGTGCAAAAGATGCACCACCTGCTGCTGGCAGTGGAGGTGGCAAAGGTCCCTGTCCATCATGGCTATCTCCTGCCTCCACACCATCCTCGTCATCCTCTTCTCAACTGCTCTCAGAGAAAACCTTAATGAAATGTGCCTTGCCAGCAGCACATTTATGTCCTGGTGCCCATGGCTCCTAACATGTGAAGCACAACCGCTTCTTCTTCAGCTCCCTCTTGACATCATCGTCAATCTACACTCATCCTAGATTCCCCTTTGGAGGTGGAATCCTCACATCCTTCCCCTTAGACTGGAAAGTCTATCTCTGGGAGTAAGGTGTTTGGGTCCTGGGTAAGACATCCTGTAGGTCTCGGGTCCTGCTGATAGCATCCTGAAGGGTGGTTGGTCTAGCGGATCTGACTAGACCCCAAAGTGGCTCTGTTAACCCCTCAACATACATATAGATCCTCCATGCCATGGATAGATCTGGCACCATCACTGAGACCCTCAAGAAATCTGCAATGTAGGTCTCTGGGCTCCCTGCCTGTTTGAACCTTATCAGCTCAACAAAATGCTGCTCTGGATCCTTCCGATTGAATCACTCCATCAATCTCCTAGTGAACTCGGCATATGTCGTCACCATGGAGTGTCCTAATGTAACCATCCCATGAAACCACCAATCCTGGGCCTCACCATCCAAATGCAATGTCGCCACCTTGATGGCCTCTGTCTCCGACATCTGGTTAAGCTAGAAATAAATGTCCAGCTTCTCCACCCAAGACCTTGCCAAACTATTTGATGAGCCATCGAACGTAGGCAAGTGGAATCTACTCGCTGCACGGTGGGTGGCACCATCATGATAATTTCGGTACCCTCTGTGATGGTTGCGGGGTCTCCTATCCCGCTGGTGCTGAACAAAATCACGGAATGAGAGGGCTTCCCTGAACTCCTGCCCATAGGCCTGGTACTCTACAAAATAATCACCCATGCGTATAGGCTCTACCTCCTGCTTGGCTACAGCCCCCATGTCTACTCCTAAGAAAATGGGCATGGTAGAGCGTGTAGGGGCATGTGAGGCCAACTACTGCGCAGTATCATGCTGCTCTGGAAAATGGTGGGATGCACCCGATCCCTCACCAACCTGGAAAACCCGTGGGCTCTCACATTGTCTGGCCTCTACTGCCATGAATCTCTGCCCCATAACCTCAATATGCCTCGACAGATCCTGCATTGATTTGAGGAGCATATCCGCAAATCTCTTCCCATCATCATCTGCCATTGGAGCCTCCTACTCTGCATCCACCATCGGCTCCCTCTGTTCTGTGTCCACCACAGGCTCCTCCTGTTTTGCGTCCACCACCGAAACACAGTCTCTGTCTCCGTAGGTATTCTCCAACCTACACCCAGCGTCTCTGTATCTCTGACCTCTGTAACAGATATAGGGTTTCTCCCTCGGTGTCATAGATTGATAGCTCCACAGGCTGAGCCAGATCTATGCTCTAGTACCACTGTAATATCCCATATCGGGAATATACCCTAAACACAAGAAAACTCCAACCAGAGATGGACTGGGAGGGCATTTACCAGATATGTCGCCTCTAAAAAGAGGACGAGATCCAGATGCTACCTGGCCCTTTCCAGACTCTGTCTAAGAGTATAATAGAAACACACAAGTGGTATAATAGCCAAGAATGCTCACAGAGATACTAGTAACAATGATACTATATATATCAAATAAACCATAAACAGATACACAAGAAATGCAGAGAGAATGCTAAGCCATTTTATTATACTGAGTAATAAAATGAGTACAAGAGGTGATCAGGAAGATGGCACCTCTACTTGCACAAGGCAAGTGAAGAAAATCACTTAGAATAGCAAAGGAATGGCCCCTCTCTGATCTGCGTCCAAGCTGCTGGGTAAACTGCTGCGCTGCTGCTGCTGCTAGAAATCAAACGAGGATTTGGGACTGCTCCCCTCCTTAGAAAAAGCTGAAACTCTGGAATCAAACTCTACTCAAGAAACCTAGAAAAACCTAGAAAGCTTTCCTGGATTGGCCGACCCCCGAAAATCAACCCCTTGGGGTTCTACGCAGTTCCTCAATGCTCTGCGCTGCCACTGAATAGAACCCTCCGAAACTCAGCCCAGAACTCTACCAAACTCCTCCAATATGCAAGAGCTGATCTCTTTCTCAATCCCTCGACTCAAATCCTCGACAAACCCTCAATCCAGACTACTCCCAAAAAGAACTGCGTCCCTCTCCCAGTGCTGCGTAGTCCTCTAGAACACTGATAAAACCACTGCTGAAATGCTGAAGATACTGCTACTGAAATGCCAACAAAAATATCTTGCCCAAGTAGGCACTCGAAGTCCTTTAGGGCTAAGGGTGAGATCTCCGAATGGAGACACTCAATGCACTAAACATTGCTACAGACTAGCTAAACAGCCAGCGTGCTCTAAGCCAAAACGACTATCACAAATGCACATAACCGAATGATCAAAATGAGGGGGTTCCTCTCTCTTTTATAGCTTCTGCCTCTCTCAATCCCAATGCTCACCTTCTCCTGTGTGATTCCCCTTTTTGCCACGTGTTCCTCCCCTCCTGTGCAGTCCCTCCATGTGTTTGCATGGGCTCCATTTCTGCATCCCCCTTTTGGCCCCCTTGGCTCTCCCTTTAAGTCACAACGTTGTGCTACTAGGAAGTGACTTTTATTCTAAAAGTGAGTTATCTCCCCCTTTCTCACTTTTTTATTTACAAAATAACTATAAAAGGAAAAATTTGGCAAAATTGAATATTCCAATTAGCTGGGGCTAATTAGGAATATTACACCTTGGAACGCGAAAATTACAGTAATTTACAGAAAAAAATCTAAACTCTTCGCTAAGTATTCTAAACATTCCTAACATCATGTAATTGACTAGATCTACCACTTTTGTACATCTATTAAGCATGCCTCATAATAAATTGCAGTAAATAGAGTGAATGCACAGTAAATTCATAAGTAAACATAAACACACAGATGCATAGGTACTACTCCAAAATAGTCTTTATTATGTTCAGATCTCCTATTATAGACTCCTTCCCTGTGCACATAGTTGTAGGGGCTTGCACACTCAGCGGCGGACTTACCAAGGTCTCCATGGACATAGCTGTAGGAGCCTTCCTCTTCGCCTAAGTACAGAAAACATATTCTTCTAACTTAGATCACTTGCTCATACAACCTCAGATTGATATTAGATATTTTCTATGACTCTCTATGACTCCTTTTTAGAGCATCTTTCATTACAATACCATGGTTTGTGAACCATGGGCGAGTCATAAAACAACTTAACTTCTAACAAACTAAGGGGCTTTGACCTTCCTAAAGCCCCTTTGACTCCTAATGACCTTCATGCTCCGCTCCTCAAAATGCGGAGACTTTACAAAAATAACAAAACTATTTGCAAAATTGACTCCAGGGGACCCTGTCCCAACATGGATCATGTTATCTTAGATCTGGGATCTGATGCTAATGTATTAACGAAGAAGACATGGGTGTTAATGGGTAAGCCAAAGCTACAGTGGTGCCCTATTTAGTTAAGGATGGAAAAAAAAAAATATCTTCCCCTTAGGAAGACTACCACGTGTAACAATGGACATTGAAAGGGTTCACACTACTACTAATTTTTAAGTAAAAGGGATTGTTGATGATAGTAACCCCTATCCTGCATTGCTTGGACTCGATTGAGAATTTGAAAATATGGCTATAATTAATATGAAGAAGAGACACATGATATTTGAAGGAATAATATCAGAGTAATTGTTCCCTTGGATCCATCAGAAGGGGTAAGAGATACAAAACCAGTTAGAGAAGAATACTGCGCAACCGATATAAATAATATTTATTAAATGAAAAAAAAGGGAATAGGATTGGGTTAACCCTACTGTAGAATGCAAGATGACTTGGGAGTATGATAGTTATTGTACCTCAGACTCAAAAGAAGAGTTGGAAAATTGGCAGAATAAATTGCATGAACTATCCACAAGGAGTTGTGCAAGAAACACCAAATTAGTTTGTTGTATGATATTTGAGGTATGTAATATGCCTTCTTATGATGGCTTGGGTGATGTAAATACTTTTCTTGATGATTATGAAGAACAGGTTCTAGAGAATCAAAGGTTTTTAGCCTTGGATATAGCCTTGAAAGCTACCCCTGCTAGATGGTGGGGTGCACACAAGAAGAATATAGAAGGTTGGCAGGAATGTCGAAGATTGATGTGGATAAGGTTTGGACAGATAGATACATAAATAGAGATAAAATATGATGGTGAAACTAATCCTAGGAAGCATATCAAACTATGCACTATAGCATGGAAGGAGATTGCACATCAATAATGGTACATGGATTCATTCATACATTGATACAATCCCTAAGAATTGGTACTTAGAAATAGCGCTTCGACATGATACAACAAACTGGGTAAACATGGTTGATGGCTTCAAATTAACATTCAACTTTCAGGATGATTGCCCATACATAGATTTGTCCCTTCAGACAGTTAAGAAGAGGATCTTTGAGAATGCAACCCCATTGACATGGCAACAACCTGATTGATATGCACAGATAGAAAATGCACTAAAATGATATAACCTTACTACAAAAGAAGAAGAAGATCCTCACAACATTGATATAGTAGAATAAAAAGGAAAACGCGAAGTAACTGGACCTGAGCCAAAAATATTAGATATAACGAAGCCATTGAAGACCAATAAGGTGAACATAGAATCAGAGAAGGAACCTAAGTTTTCAACAATAGGAGACTACTGGGATGAAGAGATAGTCTGTAAAGTTATAGAGTTACTTCATGAGTATCCAGAACTATTTCCCACCAATTTTTCAGAGATGAAGGGTATAATAGAAGATCTAGGAGTCATGAAGGTTCCCCTTAAGCCTGATGCAAAGCCTATCAAACAAAGACCTTACAGGTTGAACTTAAAGTATAAGGAGAAAGTGAAGGTAGAGTTTGATAAGATGATAGCAACATGAATTATTGAACCAATAGAGGAATAATAATGGGTGAGTCCTATGGTGGTGCAAGAAAATAAGACTCAAGGAGAAATTAGGATCTATGTTGATCTGAGGAAGTTGAATGACACATGTTCACATGATCCCTTCCCTATCTCGTTCATAGATGAAGTGCTAGAAAATGTAGGAGATCAAGAAGCTTACTCATTTACAAATGAATTTTCAAGGTATCATCAGATTAGGATTGGACTTGAATATCGACCAGACCACATTTTCTATAGAATAGGGCTCATATCAATATACAATAATGTTTTTAGAAAATTATATATTATAGAGCAATGGAACACATAAAATATATTGCAGAAATATAAACACAGAAAACACATAAAACAAGAGAGACATAGATATACGTGGTTCACCCAATTTGGGCTACGTCCACGGAGAAACAACCAGTCCTTCCTTTTATATTTCCAACAAACTTAAGAGATACAACCTACAATAGATTTGCTGTAATTCCCTCTTTGACCCCACACAATCTCCTCTCTCTTTCTTGCTCAGAATACAAATCTACATAGACACAATACAATTCCCTCATATATAGTGAGGGGTTTCCTTCTAGGGCAAAAAACACTAAATTAAACATAACTTCTATCGTCAGATCTCTGCCTAATGAACAACCCAAATTGACTATGAAATTACAACATTTTACAAGGCAATTTTACATCTATTTTTAGCTTTGGGGGCGCTGCCACCGATCCCTCACCAAGGGGGGGCTCCCAAAGATCACAGCCACCCTCCCATGGACCCCCCTTACATTGTACATTTTACGAGCGGCGTCGCCACCACATTATGAATTGGGGTCCAATGTGGCGATAACTCTAAATAAAGAAGATAATCAAGCTCCACACCCAACAATCTCCCACTTGGAGACTGATTATAACAACTCCATCGCTGCTTCATTTGCTAGACAATGACTCCACTTTGGACCTGGCTGTTTCTCATTTTCTTCATCATACTTGAAGATCAACTGAAACTGAGAAGAATCTCAGTTTCTCCCTGGTTACAACTTTTGTTATCATATCTACAGGATTCTGGCTAGTGTGTATCTTTTTTAGTTGTTAGAAAATTATATATTACGGAGCAATGGAACACATAAAAGTATTGCAGAAATATAAACACAGAAAATGCATAAAACAAGAGAGACAAAGTTATATGTGGTTCACCCAGTTTGGGATACATCCACGAAGAAACAACCAGTCCTTCTTTTATTATATTATCCAGCAAATTGAAGAGATACAATCTATAGCAGATCCGCTATAGCACCCTCTTCGCTCTCAATCTCCTCTCTCTTGCTCACTTAGAATACAGATCTACATAGACGCAATACAATTCCCTCACATATAGTGAGGGGGTTGCCTTCTAGGGAAAATGAACCCTAAATTAAACATAACATCTACTGTTAGATCATTCGCCTAATGAACGGCTCAGATTGACTAGAAACTATTATACTTTTACAAGGCAATTTTACATCTATTTTTTGGCTTCAGGGGTGTTGCCCCCGAACTCCCATTGGGGGACCGCTGGCCCCTGGACCCCCTAGCTAGGGGGGATTAGCCCCCTCGGACCCCCGCGGGGGGACCAAGTCCCCCCCGCACCCCCCGCGTGGAGGGGTGTATAGTCTTCCTGGGGTATACATCCGGCTGAAACCTTTGAATACAGAAGATAATCAGGCTCCACACCCAACACTAGCGTCAACTGTCCATCTTCCAATTCTGACCGTATGAAATGGTACTTGAACTGTATATGTTTAGTCTTGGAATGAAATGTAGGGTTCTTTGCAAGATGTATGGCACTTTGGCTATCACTGTATAACCTGCCCAACTCCTGCTTCTTACCCAACTCATCCAGAAACCTTTGTAACCAAATCATTTCTTTACTAGCCTCTATAGCAACAACATACACTGCTTCCATTGTTTAGAGTGAAACAACACTTTACAGTTTTGAGACCCAACTGACAACTATTCCACCTACAATAAACACATACTCTATGGTGCTCCTCCTGTTATCTCTATATCCCCCCATATATGCATCAACATATCCCTGTAGAGAAATGTTTGAACCACTAAAGCATAATGCTTGATTTGTGGTACCTCTCAAATACATGAGAATCCACTTCACCGCCATCCAATGTTCATTCCCTGGATTGTTCATGTATCTGCTTACAATCCCATTGCATGTGCAATATCAGGCCTTGTGCCGACCATTGCATACATTAAGCTTCCAACTGCTGATGCATATGGAACTTTAGACATATTGACCATTTCTTCCTGAGTCTTGGGACACACCTCCTTACTTAGTTTGAAGTGGCTAGCCAAAGGTATACTAACTGGTTTTGCATTCTGCATATTAAACCTTTTCAACACCTTTTGTATCTACTCACTCTGAGACAATGTTAATTTGTGATTCTTCCTGTCTCTAGTTATTCTCATAGCAAGGATTTGTTTTGCAGCACCCAAATCCTTCATTGCAAATGAGTTTGCCAATTTTATTTTGAGCACATTTATTGCCTGCATGTTAGAACCTGCAACAAGCATGTCATCTACATACAATAACAATATAATATAGTCGCCATCATTTTTCCTTTTGAGATAAACATTATGATCAGAGTGACATCTAGTATAACCTTGTTCAGACATAAACCTGTCAAATTTTAGATACCATTGCCTTGGAGCCTGTTTTAAGCCATACAAGCTCTTCTTCAATCCTCATGGAGAAAGGGTGTCTTTACATCTAATTGCTCAAGATGAAAATCTTCAGCTGCTACTAGACTTAAAATAGTTTTGATTGAAGTCATTTTAACCACAAGAGAAAATATCTCATCAAAATCTATACCCTTTTTCTGTGCAAACCCCTTCACCACAAGTCTAGATTTATACCTTTTTCTACCTCCATCTGCTCCCTTCAACCTGTAAACCCATTTATTCTGCAATGTTGTTTTACCTGTAGGAAACCTGACTAAGTCCTAAGTCTGGTTATGTGCTAAGTAGTCCATCTCTTCTTTCATGGCTTGATCCCATTTCTTCTTGGTTTCTAGCTGCACTGCTTCTTCATAACATTCTGGTTCACCAGAATCAGTCAACAATACATAATATAATGAAGGAGAGTATCGTTCAGGGGGTCTACTTATCCTGGTAGATATTCTAACACCACTTTCAGGCATTTTAGGTGCTTGTTACTGTTATGGTTGTTGTTGTTGTTCTAAATGTTGATCATTATGATTTTCAGGTACCTTCGCTTTTTCTGTGATCTCATCAAGCACCGTGTATTCTCTGTTTTCCTTTTCCTGTTTCTTTTCCTGCATCTGATCCTTATACAAAACCTTTTCATTGAATATGACATCTTTTCTCCTAATGATTTTGTGTTTTTCATAATCATAAAAGTGATAACCAAAATCATTAACACCATATCCAATAAAGGTACATTTCTTTGATTTTTCCTCAAGCTTTGTTCTATTTTCTTTATTAATGTGGACAAAGGATTCACAACCAAAAGTATTTAAAAATGAGTAGTTTACCTTTTTACCTATCCATGCCTCCTTTGGAATACCACCATCCAAGGAAATTGAAGGCCCTCTGTTTATTAGATAAACAATAATATCTACAGCATCTGCCCAAAATTATAAAGGCAATCTCATGCACCTTGCATGCGCCATGATTGTCCTGTTCATCCTTTCTGACACACCATTTTCTTGTGGTGTTCCTTGAATTGTCTTCTCTCTGCGAATTCCATTCTCTGAATAATACCTATCGAACTCTTTGCTACAATATTCACCTCCATTGTCTGATCTGAGACACTTCAACCTTTTTCCTGTCTCATTTTCAACCAAAGCTTTCCATTTCTTGAAAGTATCAAATACATTATATTTATTTCGAATACAATAAATCTAGGTTTTTCTGGTTGCATCATCAATAAAAGTAACATAATAATGAGAGCCACCGAGAGATGATACTTGAGCAGGTCCCCATACATCTGTATGCACAAGATCTAATTTTTTGCTCTTCTTTTCTTTCCCAACTCTAAGAAATTTGACTCTCTTCTTTTTTCCATAAACACAATTCTCACAGAATTTTAAATCATCATGCTTCAAACCTGGTAACAAATTTCTTGAGTGAAGAATCTGAATTCCCTTCTCACTCATGTGCTTAAGATTATGATGCCACAATGCCATATCTTCTCCTGTAGAGGTTAAAGCATTAATAGAATTAGAAATAACATTGCATAAATACAATGTATCAACCTTTTCTCCTTTTGCTATTACTAGGGATCCTTTAGTGACCTTCCAGGTTTTATCTGTAAAAGTAGTCACACTGCCTTCACCTCCGAACTACCCTGTTGAAATCAGATTTTTCTTTAGATCTGGAACATGTCTTACCTCCTTCAATAGCCATTGATTTCCATTTTGCTATTTTATGAAAACTATACCCGTTTCAATGATTTTACAGGGTTTATCACCACCCAATCGAACTTGTCCAAAATCTCCTTGAACACAATCATGAAAATGTTTCCTATCAGGTGTGGCATGGAATGAGGCCCTTGAATCTACCACCTAGGCATCAATAATATTTTCTAATGAAAGAATCAAATCATCTTGCAACACATCACCTATCACATTCACTTCATGATTGTTTTCTTGCTGTGCATCTCCTTATTTTCCCTTCCAAGACTTTCAGTCTTTCTTCAAGTGTCCTTTCTTCTCGCATTTCCAACACACTATCCCCGATCTGGACTTGGATCTGCCTTTCCTTTACTTACTGTGATATCCTAGGCTCTTTCTTCTTTCCATTTTTCTTCCCCTAGTCTCTGCAGTCAAAGCATTTCCTAATGTCTCACCGGAGCTTTTTCGTCATATTTCCTCGCTAAGGATTGCACTGACAACATCATCAAACTTTAAAGTACTAGATCCAGAGATAAAGTTACTAATGTCCATAATAAACCATTCCAACTTTCTGGCATTGAGCACAAAAATAAGAGAGCCCTAAATTCATCATCAAAAGTTACCCCTACAAAATTTAACTCACTGGTAACTGTATTAAATTCATTTAAATGATCAGCAATAGATACACCTTCTGGCATCTTCATATTAAATAAACGCTTCATAAGAAATACCTTATTTGAGTCTGGGGGTTTTCATATAGTTTGGTCAATGCCGACATTAAACCCTCTTTTGTCGTTTCCTTTGAAATATTAAAGTATACCGACGCCACTAGGCACCAATGTATTGTTCCAAGTGCCTTTCTATCGAGAATATCCCATTTTGTGTTTTTCAGACTCATCGGCTTTTTTATATTTCCGCTCAACGGTAGGTATAGATCTTTCTGAGACAGATAATCTTCCATCTGCATCTTCCATAGCTGGTAGTTTTTGCCATTAAATTTTTAAACCCTAAACCTACCATCTTCCGCCATTGCTCCCACCTGAACCAGAAACCCTTCCCTCCTGTGAGTTTATCAGCCAAATAGACCTTCGGCTCTAATACCAGTTGTTAGAAAATTATATATTACAGAGAAATGGAATAAATAAACTATATTGCAGAAATATAAACACAGAAAACAAATAAAACAAGAGAGACATATATATACTTGGTTCACCCAATTTGGGCTATGTCCATGGAGAAACAACCAATCCTTCCTTTTATATTATCCAACAAACTAAAGAGATACAACCTACAACAGATTTGTTGTAATTCCCTCTTCTCTCTCACACAATCTCGTCTCTCTTTCTCACTCAGAATACAGATCTACATAGATGCAATACAATTCCCGCATATATAGTGAGGGGTTGCCTTCTAGGGAAAAAAAAACCTAAATTAAACATAACTTTTACCGTCAGATTCCGCCTAATGAACGGCCCAGATTGACTATGAAATTACAACATTTTACAAGGAAATTTTACATCTATTTTTAGCTTCAGGGGCGCTGCCCTCGATTCCCCGACATGGGGGGGGGCTCCCAAAGATTGTAGCCGCCCCCCCTTGGACCCCTCTTGCAGCGTACATTTTACAGGCGGCGTTGCCACCACATTATGAACTAGGGTCCAATGTGGAAATACCTCTAAATAAAGAAGATAATAAAGCTTCACACCCAACATAACACCTTTTGGATTAAAGAATGCCCCTGCTATATTTTCTAGAGTGGTGTTTTCAACTTTTAAGGAAAATATCCACAAATTTTTAGAGGTATATTTTGATGATTGGACAGTGTTTGGGTTTCTAAGCAAACATATTGGAAGTTTAAGACTTATGCTCGAAACATGTAGACAATATCAGATCTATTTGCACTCAAAGAAGTGCATATTTTGTGTACCCTTTGACATATTTTTGTGACATATTGTTTGCAAACAATGACTAACGGTGGACCTTGCTAATATTGTTATCATTGTGAATTTTCCTCCACCTAAGACAGTAAGACAAATTCACACTACATTGGGAGATACTGGGTATTACAAGAAATTCATCAAGGGGTATGCGTAGATCATTGCTCTTATGGAGAAATTGTTAAAGAAGGATGTAAATTTTCAGTGGAATGAAGAATGTCAGAAGAGCCTTGACATATTGAAAGAAAAATGGTAGTTGTGCCTATATTAGTGTTCCCTGATTGGAATAAGTAATTCCATGTCCATGTGGACAACTCTTGTATAGATTTGGGAGTAGTATTGGCACAACCTGGTGCAGAAGAAATTGATCATCCTATACCTTTTTCAAGTAGAAATTTATCTAAAGCATAGAAGAATTACCCCACTACATAAAGGGAAGGACTAGCCATGGTGTATTCTTTGCAGAAATTTAGACACTATTTTGTGGGAGCACACTATAAAATGCTTACAGATCATTCTGCACTGAAGTATTTGGTTAATAAGCCTGTCTTAGGAGGAAATATTTGCAGGTGGTTACTGTTTTTCCAAGAATATGACTTTGAAATCATTGCTAAACTAGGAAGAGTGATTGTAGGACCTGATAATCTATCAAGATTGGAAATAGGGGAAGAACCAACCAGCTTAGAGGATAATCTCCTTGATGCATAATTATTTGCAATCAGAGTTGTAGATGATAATTTTGCAGATATCATTTAGTTTTTGACCACAGGGATGGATCCTTCAGAGTATACTATGCAGCAAAAGAAAGAATTAGTGGTTAATGAAGCTGAATTTTCATTAATAGCAAGACATTTATATAAGATGGGGCCAGATGAAACATTACGCATATATGTTTATGAACATGAAAGATAGATGATTTTAGTAGAAGCTCATGGTAGCACAACTAGTGGACACTATGCAGGAAAAGTTACTGCACAAAATATTTTGAGAGCAAGATTGTGGTGGCCTACACTACACAAAAATGCAAATGAATATTGCAGAGCATGTGATGTGTGTCAAAGAACATGAAAACCTCCAAGAAGAGATGAGATGCCATTAATACCACAAGTTACATTGTAGGCCTTTGATAAGTGGGCCATTGATTTTGTTGGACCCATCAACCCACCTAGAAAGAGCACAGGTGTGAAGTACATAATTACAACAACTGATTACATGACAATATGGGCCAAAGCACAACTAGTAAGGGACTGCAACACAGAAACTGTTGCAAAGTTTATTTTTGAGTACACATTGTCTAGATTTAGATGTCCAAATATTTTGATGAGTGACCAAGGTTCACACTTCCTGAATAAGACTACTGAAGCATTAACTGAGGAGTTCCAAGTTTATCATTAGAAGAGTACCCCTTATAATCCTTAGGAAAATGGAATAGTAGAAACATTTAATAAGATTTTGGAAAATTCACTTGCTAAGGTATGTAATGTGAACAAAGACGATTGGGACCTTAGAATTCCAACAGTTTTATGGGCTTATAGGACCATATGTAAAAAATTAATAGGTTAGACACCCTTCAATTTAGTTTATGGGCAAGAAGTTGTGATTCCCATGGAGTACATCATGCCTAGCTTGATGATTGCAACTTTTACAGATATGGCAGACCCTAATATAATGGAGGAAAGAATGTCGAAGTTGATTTATTTGGAAGAAGACATATTTATAATAGGATTCCATAAGAAGGTACAAAAAGCAAGAGAAAAGGATTGGCATGACAGACATATTAAGGAAAGGAATTTCTAGGTAGGAGACCTTGTTCTCCTCTATGAAAGTAAGTTTATGAAATTTCCAAGAAAATTCAAGATGCATTGTTTGTGCCCCTACACTCTCAAGCATATTATTGATGGAGGCATATTTCAATTAGCGAAGTTAATTGGAGAATTGATCCAAGGAAGAGTAAATGGTAGAAGGTTGAAGTTGTATAGGGACAACCCTGTCCCTACAACCTCACTCTAAAGAACAACAGAGAAAATTCTTAGTGTCAGCTGCAGTTGAAAGTGTGCACTGGACTATAAACTACATTGTAAAGAACTTTGATGTAGGAAGTTACTTCTTTATAGTCTGGATTATGTCAAAGTACATAATAGTTTCGATGTAAGAAGGGTTGTTCGCTACAATATGGATGTATCGAAGCTCACTGGAAAAAAAAATATGACTGTTAAAATGGAAATTTAACGTAAAACACACGGAAAGTTGAATTTATGAGGACAAATTGACAAGATCTAAGGATATATATGCAATTAATGAACACAATTTGAACACAATCTGGATAAAATCTAAGCTAATGATGGGGTTAGATATTCAAAATTGCTATAAAAATCTGCGTCCCACCTAGATTTGGAACTTTGTTGAATTGCGAGTTCGCTGTTGATAGTGTGAAGAAGTCGCATAAATTTTCACTATTGTATGTCGTCTGAGCGTTATTGGGAAGAAATTATTCGTAATTTTCATGAGAATGGCTTAGCTGGAATCATGGAAGCAATCAAAACAACCATTAGTACACCCACAACAACATCAACTGCAGCATCATCATCAAAAAAATAGCAGAGATCTCCATGGAAGAAACCAACCAAAAAACAGAGAACAAAGAAGAAACAAGACAAGGGACCTGTCAAGACTCAACAAGAAGCTGAACAAGTCAAAGACAACAAAGAAGAAATGGAGGACATGCAGATGAAAATAGATGCTGCAGCATTTCCATCACCTCTACCACCATACATTCCACCGAGAAAACCAAATTCCAAAACCGTAAAAGACTCGAAGGATGCAAAGTTTGGCACCTTGACACCCATATTTCTAGAGAAAATACCATTTACTGTGGAAATACTTGGGTAAATTCCGTAGCTCAAGTTTGCAGACTACAAATTTAACGACGGGAAGAAATACCCACAGTTTGCACTAGATTGATATTTGAAACAAGTAAACTACCCAGAGAGTGGTGTGACGAGGTTAGAGTCACAACAACGGGAAAATGGATTGGTGCAGTCAAGATTGATGAACATGCTGAATGTGCCACACTTAAGAAGAAGTCCGGGGAGCACATCTTGTGTGCGAATGCTGCTCGTGCTGGTGCATGATGGATGCTTATGGATGGGAAATAAGATTCATATAGATCCAATGTTGATATGGAGAATCACTAGGCTGCCATATCAAAGGCAGAGCCCTGAGGAAGAATTTGTTGGAAAAGATCAAGACTGCGCCATAGTCAACAACATGAAGAAGAAGTTCAGTTTGACAAAGGGAAGGAGGGGATATGATATAAAATCAATCATTGACTAAGAAGTTTGATTCACAACACACATATTGGCTGGGAATATCATGAGAAAGTGTTAAGCTAATGAAGTCCCTACATCGGTAGTTTCATTAGCTATGCAATGCGCCAATGGGGTTCAGTACAACTAGGATGAATACCATTACAAAGAATTTCTGGATGACTACCGCGAGGTCTAGGAGAAAGGTACCACATTCCATTATGCATGGTTGATATTGATAATTGCAATGTTGGCATGGAGAGAGCCAGAGGATTCGTAGTTGCCTCTGGTAGTTTCAGATGTTTGTGAAGCGCACAGTATGCCTCACTGTGTTATACCACTCAATTGTCGCGAACAATGGAGAACGAGATGTTTTTCGTGTTATATCACATGGATTTACATATGTTAGTGAACCAACACCCTCACCTCTTGCCGAGCCTATATGAGAAGTATAGCTCTGTTGCAAAGTTCAAAGATGATTTCCACAAAGTATATATACACGCCCATAAGGACACAAAGAATAAATGACATCCACTGCCATAATTAGTAACAGAAGATGATCTCCTTGCACAGGTACAATAGTGGCCCATAAAATGGATAACTGCGCTAGAGGCAGAGGTAGAAGATAGTGTGATAGAGGAGGACACCTCGCAGCATGGTGAAGTGAGTGGAAAGGACAAAAATAAGGATGATTAGGTGTTAGGATATTCCAACACATAGGAAATAATTAAGTATAACATGGTCTAGTGTATAGTTAGGTAAAGTGTGTTTCTCTAGTATGTACTTTTTGTAACTTACGATCCGATGGTCATGATATGTTCTAGACATGAAGTGATCTAACAATTCATTCTCTCCTTGGTATTATTGACACTTGATCTGTGGCTTAACACCCGATTGGTCCATGATCTCTATTTAAAGAGCATGGAGTGTCATTTGTTAGGTGACAATTCATGAGAGAAGCTTATGTAAATTTTCTTTCTTTTACATTAATAAATTGCCTGAAGCGGCCGCATTGGCTCAGGCCGAGGACTATTTCCCTCTTTGAGACTTTTAACCATGTCAAGAATACTGATGTATTGATCCATGATCTGTTTGTGAGCAGTGTCCTTTGGTGTTATATCTGAGGAACTTACCTTGTAAATTCCTACATGGTATCAACGCTATTCGAGGGTCAGATCCATTGTTGATCCAAATCTGAAGCCAGTACAACTACATCCGACTGCTGTTTCCTAGATCTATTATTTATGACTGCTTTAGAGCTGAGAGGACTGCTCTATTGTGGTAGGAGCATCTGTTTTAGTGAGGAAGCCATTTCATTTCACGCAAAAAGGTTTCTGGTAGTCCTAGCTACGTCATTTTTAAGATTTGGAGGTATACAGTCTTTATTTGTAGTTATAGTTATTTATCTCTCTTTTTATTTCGGTTTATCTCTATAGTTTTTTTATTTACTAGATCTATACCTTTCATTTCTGTGTATGCTCTTTGCCCCGCGACTTTGTGCGATCTGGGTAAACCAGAAACAGAAAGAAAGGATTTTTCTCATGTGTATGTTCTTTTCCGCCACGCCTTAGTGTGATCTCAGAAAATCAGAAACATAGAGAAAAATATTTAGTTTTCGGTCAAATCTAACTTTAAGCCATAAGGCTTGGATTACTTTTGCTTGTTCATTTTGGGTTGTGTGGTTTTTTTTTGTTTTGTAGGCAAAAAAAAGGTTTTTCAAGTAAGCATGCACTCCAAAGCTTCAGTGAGCAAAAAAAGAAAAAAACCCCCCTTTCTCCTTTCCAAAAATTACCAACCTTTTAAACTAGCCCACTTGGTCCAAAGTTACTTTATGAGAATAGAGGTCTTGGGTTCAAGTCTTTCTTTTTGTTGAGTTACTTTTTCAAAAAGCACATGCAACTTATGTTTTAAAGCTACTTTATGTAAAAGTGTTTTCACCCATTATAAAAAGTAAGTCACTTATAATTCTAAAGTCTATTTATCTTTTATTTAAGTTACGATTTAGTGGATAGTTCATAAAATAACATTGTAAAAGTGACTTTCACTTATTTATAAAAGTGGGCCACATAAAGTAATCTTTTTTTTTTTTTTTTTAAGTGAGCTAATTAGATTAAGTTTGGCGGTGGGGGGGATTTTATTTTTAAATATAACATTGTAATTCACTTCCCAACATTCACATAGTTCGTTAACATCTTCAACAACTTTTATTCAAAAATCCATAACTTCTTCATCCGGAAGCCGTTTTCAGAGCCGTTTTTTTTAATCGGCCAAATTTTTCGAGATATTTCCATTGGAACACTTAGTTTTAGTATCTACAACTTTAGTTTAAAAAAAATGGAAAGTCCATGCCTAGTTATTCTTGACAAGACCAACTACTTTCAATGACTATCCTACATTGTGGATTTACTTAGAAGTAAAGGTATTTATAGAATAACTTCATGCTAAGAGTCTAAACCTAAAGATGAAGATGAGCAAGCCAAATGGGAAAATAAGCAAGATCAAGCATGCGGGTTGATAGGGATGTCTATTTCTCCAGACCTTAGATTCCATATCGCAGAAATTGATACCCCCGATGAAGCAATGAAACAACTCAATAAAGTTTTTGGAATTAAAAATGAAATTAGAGCCCATTAACTTGAAAATGAGTTGTTTACATTGGAACCCAATAATTTTTCTTCCATTGAAGAATTTTTGTCCAAGTTCAAGACCCTTAGACTTCTCTTAGAAAGTGTTAAGGTTAAGAAAGAAGATGGTATCCTTATCTATTCCATTATTACTAAGTTAGGACCAACTTACTTTGTGTTCATTTCCACCTTCCATTCTACTAGAGAAGCCTTTATTTATCAAGGGAAAGACTACAAGTCCCCCTCTTTTAATGCCTTTTGTGATTCTTTAATAAGAGAACAAGAAAAACTCTTACATCTTGGGCTTCTTAATACTAGAAATTATTCTAAGAAAGCCTTAGTAGCCTAGCAACAACCAAATTCAAAGAATCCTAAGAAGAAACATCCTAAAAAGAATGGTCCTAAACCAAACAAGGGTCCTAAGAAATTTTAGTCTCAAAATGAAAAATCAATTCAAAAAAATGATAAGGCAAATAAAAATAAAGGGAAGAAGACTGATAGACATTGCAACTTTTGTAATCATGATGGCCACTTAGAATCCAAATGATTTAAGAAGATGGAATCCTTGGAAGCAACCATGAAGAAACATAACATCCACTTGGAGAACTTTTCAACTTCAACTTCATCTTCAGGAATAACACTTTCTGCATGTGGTTGTCAAGCATCTCGGTCTGGTTATGCACTAAATGTATCTTTTTCTTCTCATTCTCATGAGTGGCTCATTGATTCTGGAGCTTCTTATCACATGGCCAAAAACAAAACCATGTTTTCTTCTTGAAATGATTCTAACACCAAAAATATTTATGTTGGTGATGATATATCTCTTAGTGTTGTAGCAACTGGAACTATTCATCTAGACAATGGTCAATCTAATGATGTATTATGTGTTCCTACCTTATCCTGCAACCTTCTATCTGTATATCAGATAACTCATTCAGGTGAAGGTAAAACCGTTGAATTTTCACATCATGATGTTGTAATTAAGGACCTAAAAGATCCTAGACATATTTTAGCTACTAGCATTGTTGATGATTCTACAAGGTTGTATAAGTTTAACAACTTTAGGTCATCAAATCTTCCCTCACTATTTGTTGCTCATAATGATGAAGTGATAAAAATTTGGCATGAGCGATTTGATCACTTAAACTATCGCTCCCTTCAAAATATATGTAAATAAAATATGGTGACAGGTCTTCCTATGGTATCTTGCAGAGATGGTGTTTGTTCCGAATGTGTACTTGGAAAACATCATTAGGATATTTTTGAAAAATATGCCTCTTGGCATACCTCATCCCCTTTACATCTCGTGCATAGTGATTTATGTGGTCCACTTCTAGTTGTTTCATTCTTTGGCTACAAGTATTTCTTAACTTTCATTGATGATTTCTCCAGATGCACTTGGGTATACTTCTTAAAACTCAAGAGTGAAGTCCTTAATGTGTTCTTTGCCTTTAAGGCCTTTGTTAATAAATAATCTGGACATAAAATTCTTAAGCTAATATCTGATAACGACGAATAATATGTTAACAAAAAATTCATCAACTTTTGCACTGAGCATGGAATTCAATTACAACATACTATTCCATATACTCCACAACAAAATGGTGTAGCTGAAAGGGAGAATCGAACCTTAACGAAAATGGCTAATTGTATGCTTCAATCTAAACGACTTAGTCTTAACTTTTGGGCAAAAGAAATTAAGTGTACAAATTACATAGTAAATTTCACTCCTACTAAGGTTCTAAATAATATCACTCCAGAAGAAGCATGGAGCTCAATTAAACCATATGTAAGTCACTTTCATGTTTTTGGAAGTGAAGCATGGACCCATATTCCAGATGAGAAACATAAAGCTTTAGAACCTAAGAGTGAAAAATGTATTTTTGTTGGATATTCTGAAGATGTCAAAGGATATAGACTTATTCAACCTAAATCCAAAAATGTTGTCATTAGAAGAGATGTAAAGTTCACTGAAAATATATTGGCCTGAGAGCCTAGTTCGACGGATGTGCCACCTCTCTCTATCTCTTCTACTTCTCAAAATATTCTTTCCTCAGATGATGACAGCTAGGATGACAATCATCCCCACCTTCTTCAGATCCTATTTCAGATCCTCAACTTCCAAAATGGGTCTGCACTACTCAGGATGTAGCAGGTGCTCTTGTAGGTGATCCTACAAATTAGCATCGTAGACGTTCTTAGTTCGATAGAGCCTCTTCTTTACTGGCTCAAGATTCAATGAATTATGATCTTTCCACCTTTGCAGAAGCTTCAGGCCGTCCAAATTGGGACGCAACTATGAATGAAGAATATCGTTCAGTATTGGCATATGATACATGGGACCTTGTTCCTCTTCCAAAGGGATGAAAACTTGTTAGATGCAAATGGGTTTATAGAACCAAGTTTGGACCAGATGGAAAAGTTGATAAACATAAAACTCATCTTGTTGCTAAGGGTTTTTCACAAGTTGAAGGCATTGAATATACTTAAACCTTATCCTTTGTTGCCAAAATGAACTCTATCCACCTTGTTCTTTCCCTTGCTACCTCTCTCAAATGGGAAGTCCATTAAATGGATGTTAAATCCACCTTCTTGCATGGGGACTTGCATGAAGAAATTTGTATGGAACAACCTCATTTCTTTCTACAAACAAACTCCAGCCTTGTATGTCAGCTTAAGAAATCCCTTTATGGTCTCAAGAAATCCCCTCGGGCTTGGTATGCCAAAATGGATAGCTTTCTTTTAGATATTGGCTTTTCTAGGTTTAATTCTGATAATACTGTCTACACCAAGAAAGTGGGTAAGTCTCTTATCATTCCTGTTCTTTATGTTGATGATATTATCCTTACAGGTAGTGATCCCAACCTTATAAACCATGTGAATTCTAGCCTTAAAAATTAGTTTGAAATGACAGACTTAGGACACTTTCATTGTTTTCTTGGTCTTCAAGTCTTGCAATCCAAAGAACATATTTATCTTTCCCAGTCCAAGTATGCCTATGATCTTATACGACAATTTCACATGGAAGAATGTAAGCCAACCCTTTCTCCCTTTCAGTATGGAGCCAAACTTTCAGTCACTTGTAATTCCCCTGAAGTTGATGCAACCTTATACCATCAGCTTGTGGGAAAACTTTTATATCTGATCCATACCCATCTTGACCTTTCCTTTGTTGTTGGCCTTGTTTCTTGGTTTATGCAAAACTCACATGAAAGTCATTGGAAAGAAACTAAAAGAATACTTCGTTATGTTTGAGGTACAATTCAGTTTGGGATTCATTACAGTACAAAAGCATCTCCTCTATTGGTTGGTTTCACTGATTCTGATTGGGCTAGTGACCCTGTTGATCGGAAGTCTACAGCAGGTTATATATTCACTCTTGGTTATGGACCTATTACATGGGCTTGCAAGAAATAAAATTCCATTTCTCTTTCTTCAGCAGAAGTAGAGTATTGTGGCACCATTGAAGCTAGTAAGGAAGCCCTGTGGCTTCTTCAGATCCTGTTTCAGCAACAACATCCGACTACACTTTGGCGTGATAATCAAAGTGCCATTAAACTATGCAAAGATCCAGTCCAACATTAGTGCAGCAAACACATTGAACTACACATGCACTTCATCAGAAAGCTCATTCATGACCATGTTCTTGAAGTGCACTATTGTTCAAACGATGATCAAGTTGCAAACATATTTACTAAGGCTCTCACAGAGGTGAAGTTTACTAAACTTCAATTTATGGTTGGAGTTTAGGAAGTTTTCACTAAGGGGGGATATGATCTAATGCCTCCTTCCTTCTCCTATTATGTCATCTTTGTACATCCTTTAATCCTATCCCAAGTTGTTCTTAAGGGGGGATGTTAGGATATTCCGACACATAGGAAATAATTAAGTATAACTTGGTCTAGTGTATAGTTAAGTAAAATGTGTTTCTTTAGTATGTACTTTTTGTAACTTATAATCCGACGGTCATGATATGTTCTAGACATGAAGTGATCCAATGGTTCATTCTCTCCTCAGTATTACTGACACTTGATCTGTGGCTTAACACCCGATTTTTCCATGATATCTATTTAAAGAACATGGAGGGTCATTTATTAGGTGATTGTTCATGAGGGAAGCTTATGTAAATTTTTTTATTTTACATTAATAAATTTCTTGAAGTGGCCGCATTGGCTCAGGCCATGGATTATTTCCCTCTTTGAGGGTTTTAACCATGTAAAGAATACTGGTGTATTGATCTATGATCTGTTTGTGAGCGGTGTCCTTTGGTGTTCTATTTGAGGAAGTTACCATATAAATTCCTACAGTAGGAATGGGAGGAAGAGGAGAAACATGAAGAGTGTAACCAGGATCCTCCCAAAGGAGATGAATAAAATAAGGAGTATGAAAAGACAGAAATTAAAAATCTATCACAGAAAATAGGAAGGGACAGGACGAAGCTATGACGAAGATCAAGAAGAAGTAGAAGGCAGATAAGACGAAGGATATCATGCAAATGGTCCTTACTGATGGGGACTTGGAACATATTGGGGATAAGATTCAGGAGGTGACAGAAGAATCATGGAATAAGTGGGAAGATCTCTATAGTGCACTTCTCACAGGTGTGTAGGAGTGGATCGTAGAACTTAAAATTCTAGCACAGACAGTTAGACAAACAACACAGATTATGGAGAGGATTGGAGAGGAAAGGGAAATAGATCCTACACTTGTAGAAAGGATAGCATCGATACCTACAAGAGCCCTACGGTTTTAGTCTGGAAAGGTTCAGTAGTAGGTAAAGGAATTGAGGAATGCCAATATGAACATCACAACAGTACCATTATAAAGACTACACAAGTTGCATATGAAGATAATAAAGGAGTTGGAGATGCATGCACAACATACCTCACAACTAAATATTCAGGTAGAAATATAGAGAGCTTCACTGTAGCAAAATCTCGACCAGGCAATCCAAGAAACGGATCAATAAGTTCTACAACAATAGAAGCTCAAGGAAGTAGCTGAATACACATGCAGAGAAGTCCTAGACCTTGATGTCTAAGAAGAGGAGCCAATAGAAGAAAAGGTCGCGAAGCTCAGCCTTGTAGTGAAAGGGTACAAGGAAAATATCGCCACAGTATAATTTAAATATGAAATGTAGATTAGTGAGCTGAAAATGAAGCTACAACCAACTATGCCATAGGAAATGCAGGAGCAGAGGGAGACTAACCTAAAGGATGCAATGGGCAACATCTCCGCAGTAGTGGAAGATGGTGGGAAAATTTTAGATGAGAGTTTAAAGATTTGGACTTCGCTGGAGGAAGATCTAAATGTAAAGAAACTATAGGAAGACATTCAGTAGAGGCAGTAGTTGTTGGAAGAGATTTGGGTAATTTCAAAGACCTTACCAATCTCGCAAAATCTCACCAAAATCAATGAAGGAAAGGACCTCCAGAAGAAGATTAAGGAACTAAAGAAGGAAAAATAGGTTTTACTAGAGAGAAATCCGCCATGGAAGGATGAGGCTCTACAACTATCATAGGAAGTAGTTGAGAATCTTCAAGAGCTTCGACATAGGGAGACAATGATGGTGCATAAGGTTGCAGAACATGTGACGAAAGCACTATTGGAAGAGGTGCACAATGAAGAAAAGAAATTCACAAAGAATCTGTAGAATTTCAACAATAATTACAACAATATTGCAACAAAAATTAAAGGCAAAATAGTTGAGTGACTCAGGATGAGTCACAAGTGAATGTTTGGGGTGTGTTGGGCGCAACCCAACTTGGCCTAGTTTTTGGTAAAGACTCCGTGTTTTGTGGAGCAGAGTGCCTAGTGGAGTGTGCAAAAAAGTGCAAAGTGGACCATGCAACAGAGTAGTTTGAATATACCATGCAGTATAAGGGTTTCGGGATAGGGAAAATCCCCTTCGTTTTGTAATAATGTAAAATATCAATGAGTTTCGGGACCATAGCTGCTTGTTTTAGGGAGTCTATGGTATTTGGACCATGGTATTGTAATGATATAACCCTTGATGTAATAGTATATATATGGTCAAGTAATAAGAAGAAAATCATCATTTGTGATCCATATCTGTGTTATGGTTGAAATTTTGTGATCTGTTGTTTAGGAAAAGAAAGCGAGGCTCAACAACTGACTGCGCAGAGGCTTGAGTCTGTAGATGAGTACACAAACGACCTGCAACTTAGTGCACAAGTCAATAATTGTTTGTTGTACAAAGAATCATTATATTAGCAATAGTTCTTATGGACGTAGCCCCACATTGGGGTGAACCATGGTAATTTTGTGTCTTCATGTGTATATTTTCTTATTATCTATTGTAGCATAGCAGTTTATTACAATTGCACTTTATTTAAGAAAAGTGATGATTTATGGCTTTATATGATCGTGGTTAAATTAATTTGGAAAAGTAGCGTATGAATGTTAGGAATAAGAAAACATAATAATACCACATCTCCACATCCTTCAAGGTTGCAGAAACCTGGTTCTGAATCCTCTGATAGTCACTTTGGGTGAGATTGCTATCTACTTGTAGGTCATTGCTGAAAGGGCCAGTGATTGAGGGTTTTGTTGGTACGCAATATAGATCGAATCTGGGTCAGCTCAAATCATAACCAACACTCATCTTCTGGTCAAGGTAGCAACATTCATTGCACCTTCGCTACTCGTGTTTCTGAAGTTGGTGTCTCTTCTCAGCCCAAGCCTAAACATGAAATCCCATATGATCAGATTCGGCCATCCACCTTATAACCCATCAATTTGAAAAAGTTTTTGGATTGATCCCGGGAGTAATCAGTCTTACGTATTCTCTAAATAATAACAAGACCACCCCCACATGGATAGTGGTTTCTACTCTTAAAGACGTGGTTCTTACCACTCTTGAAGAATTAGCAGACTCCATGGAAGGTGAAGAAGAGCCTCCACTCTTTCGTGGTGGTGACGGAGATAACATTGTACTCTTAGACACAACTTTCTGTGGGTCGGGCAGAGAAGAGTAAGAGGAAGAGGAGGAAGAGCCATATGATGTTGACAAAGAAGAGAAGGACAACGAAGAAGAAGACATGGCAAACCAAGATCTGGATTGGATGACTCATGGCACACTTTGACTTCCAGGGGTTCTACACAAGATTCCAAAGAATTTAGAGAAGCTCTTAACGAAGTATGACCTTGATAAAAAAGTGAAGGATGAAGACCCTCAGGACAAATTTTACCTACATATACAAACCATGTACCTTATATGGTAGAGAAGTTGTATGGTATCACAACCTTCCTCTGAACTCCATCTAGAATTGCAGTGGGTTTAAGAAGATCTTCCTTGAAAACTTTGCTGATGATAATAACCCTGCCATGTTATTGAAAGAGCTGGGTAATCTTAAGATGGAGAAAAAGGATAAGGTGAAGGATTTAAATCAGCGGTTCAACCACATCTTGAAAAAAATTCTGGAAAACATGAAACCTCATGACTCCATCACAATAGATTACTACACTGAATTTGCCTTGTTCGCAAGCATTGCGTAGTTTGTGAAGTGAACTGTGAAACAAATAGTAATGGAAAACTTTGAAGACGCTATCATTATTGAGAAGGACTTGTGTGCAATCAAAGCCATCTTTGATGATGAACCAACAAAAGAATCCAAATACATGGGTAAAATGTCTTAGTAGAAAGGTCAAAGAGAAAGAACCACCTGGTCTTGAAAGCTTGATCCATCTTGTCAAGACTCGATCAAATGAGATTGTAAAGCTCAAAAAAAGGTCAAGTGATACCACTATGTGTAGGGAACCTCCTAGATTCAACCTGTTCAAAAGGACTACAACTTCTGGCAGTAGCAGCAACCAACCGACTAAGTCTGCACAAATCTCCAATGTTGTATTGAATATTGAAAAATTGGACATAGATCAATATTGTTTGTATCAGCAAGAATATCATTCAGAGAAAATGCTCCCCCAGTAGAATCAGGCCATGAGCATGCTTGCTACACATCTTGTTGATGTGTTGATGGCTTAGGAGAAGAATGAGCCTGGAGAAGAAAAGGAAGAAGTTGCTACAGGTGATGAAACTCCTAATGTCAAGCATGCAGTAAACGTGTTCAATTGTATACTCACAACCCAAAAGATTACTTCCAATAATCACCCTCCAAGTGATGGTCCGACCTAGAAGTAGACCAACCAGTAGAACCTAAGAAGCCAAGGTCCAACCACTACATTCTAGTTGTTGAAGCAGAAATTTAGAGAGAATCTGTTAAGGAAAATTAGTCCACTGGACCTCAACTCAGTGCATGACACTCAAAGAAAGTCTAGGAAATCAGTCTCAATGAAAAGTGCTTCTGTGAGAAGGAAAAAACCATCACTCAGGAAGCCACAAAAGATGTTACATCCTGAGACACTTCGACAATTATTCCCACTGTGGACTACAACATAGTTGATGACATGAAGAAGATTCATGTGAACTTTTCAATGTTTAAGTTAACAAAGATCACGAGCCAATGAGACATCCTTTTATGGGCACCTGGGTAGATCACCACAGGTAATGTTTCCTCTTCATACAAAGGATATGGTAAGTCTTTTGGTTCTCTCAAATCTGCACATAACTCTTTAACAATGGATTCAAATACTCTCTTCCCACCTTTCTTTTTAACTTTCGAAATCTTTGATTTCAATGTAAACAATTTCTTAGTTGATCCTGGTGCATCGGTGAACGCATTTCCATTATATGTTACAAGAAAATCAATGAAAAATGGGACAGAATAGATGCACATATTATTCAACAAGACATAACTCATGTCCATGAAATTAGTGAACTCGGAGATGTCATTATCCACTTATCATCTGACAGACGAGTCCACCAATGTATCAACATAGTGATTGTGGACATTCCAGAAGCATATGGAGTGTTATTGAGCAGAGATTGGTCCAACAAGCTAAAAGGGTACTTTGGCACAGACTGGTCACATCTATGGCTTCCGTATAAGGGAAAGAATAATCATATTTGGGTGGATTTAGAAATATATATGAAACATAATTTCACTCCCTTGAACAAACAAAATGAACCGATGGATTTCGCTAAACTAATTTTTGGAAATTTCTTCCTAGAAACCCAACTAGGGTATTATCTTGTGCAGCCATTCCCAGTCCCACCAGATACATAGATGGATCTCCTTCCTAGTCCAACTGGTGAAAATGAAATTTGTACAATTAGTAGTAGTATTAGCAGTATTAATGTAGTTTCCGATCCCTGTACATATGATATGAAAACTTTATACTTCGATGGTTCCAAAATATGGGAGGGCTCTGGAGTTGGTTGCATTTTAATAGATCCGCTACAAAGAAAGCATATTATCTCTTGCTGCTTGGAATTTGAGTGCATGAACAACACACAAGGGTATGAAGCACTTAGATTGGGCTTGCAAAGAGCCATTGACCTCAATGTTTCCATCCTAAAAGCGGTAGGTGAATCCGAAATTGTGGTGCAACAGGTACACAACACCATACATTGTGTGTCACCTCATCTTAGAAGTTATCAACAAGAGGTATGGTGTCTAATTTCACATTTCAAAGATTTCAATATAATTTATGTTCCAAGAATGCATAACACAACTCTCAATGCATTAGTAAATGCTATTGCTAGGTTGTCACCATTGAGGGAAATTTTTTCTGTTGTAATTATTTATAAGCCTTTTGTCCCTGATAATATCACTAATTTACACATTTTTTATGACGACCAACAGATACTGTGCTTCATGGTGAATGTTGATGTATTCAAAGACGTAGCGATCAATGAGGACGAGCATGAAAAGGAATTGTAGGATGCAGTTAGTGCAAGTAAAGCAAACCTCATACCCAAGGGTGTGGTATCATTATATAAGTTGTATGACTTGTACAATTACTTTTGGTGACCTGTCAATGCTAAGACCCACAATTCCACACTGTCACATGAAAAAATTAACTTGGGAACATAAAAAGATCTAAAGTATGTCAATCTCGGTATTTAGTGTACCCCACAAGAGTGGCAAGCCTTTATCCACTCAAGTAGTACTGAGATGTGTTCACGAGGATGTACGATGGGCTTAAAACATATGACGTGTGAATCAACCAACATGTGATACTAATAAAGGAAGGGGCCAAACCATTCCAATAGAAGTTGAGAAAATTATATCTAATGCTTGAGCCTCTTATTCAAAAAGAGTTAAGGAAACTTTTGATGCCTGGATCATATACAAAGTGTGGCACTCAATGTGGGTGTCAAATTTTGTCCCAATGAAAAAGAAGTCCAGGGGTCTGAAATGTTTTCTTTTTTAGATGGTTATTCCAGATAAAACTAGGTTTTAGTTACAAAGCCTGACAGACTTAATACAACCTTCTAAATAAAGTGGGGCATGTTCGCATTTAGATGAATGTCGTTTGGGTTAATCAATGTTGCTGCAACATTTTATCATGCTATGGACATCACATTACGCGGAATGATTGGACAAAGCATATTGGTCTATCTTGATGATGTAAAAATGTTCTCCAAATAGAGGTCAGACCACATATGCCACTTAAGGTTGATTTTCGAGCGATGTCGCAAGTATGGGGTATCCTTAAATCCAAAGAAAAGTATGTTCGCAGTGTACGGGGGTAATATCTTGGGTCACATCATTTCCAAAAGTGGGATTAAGGTAGACCCAGACAGGTTCAAGATAATCACTCAGACTTCCTTCCAGGTAAATAAAAGAGATAGATAGTCCTCTTGGGGAAAATAAACTGCCTTTGCAAGTTCATCTCTGACTATGCTCATATTGTCAAGAAAATATAGGAGATGATGAAGAAGGATGTAGTTTCTAAATGGGATAAAAGGGAAAAGGATGTGTTTTCTCATATTAAGCAGGTTATAGTAGAAGCACCCACATTGTACAACCCAAACTTCAATAAATATTTCTCTCTACACTTTTGCTTCTGACACGTCTCTCGTCTGTTATACTCACTCAAAATAATGAGCTAAACAATGAGTGACCTATTAGGCTTCATGAGAACAAGTCTACAAGGACTAGAGCTTAACTACCCCACGATGGAAAAACAGGCTTATGCACTATACAAGGTGGTAAAGAATTTTCAGCCCTATTTATTGAAAAATCATTGGGTTCTTTTTCCCACACTCGGTAGTCAGATCACTACTCGTTCAATAAAAGCTGGGTGAAAGGAGAGTGAACTGGATGATCGGGTTGCAAGAATAGGATATCGAAATCAAGCTCATTCACACAATCAAGGGCCATGGTCTTTGTCGATTAGCGACAAAAGCACTAAACACAAAGGAAGAAGAATAAGATCTTTTAGGATGGGAGCAAGAAATTGAGATGTACAATGTTGATCGAGCCTCCTCCACTACTAGAAAAACTCTTAGTATGTGGATGTGTGCCAATACCTTGAGAACGACACATTGCCTCCCACTTTTTTGCATGATAGAAGTGGGCACTCATACTTACTGCATTATCCTATTAGTTGGTGCATGGGGTGTTGTTCAGAAAGCACCACAACCAAGTACTGCTAAGGTGTTTGGAAGGAAATTATTTAGAAAAGGTATTGCGTCATCTCCATGATGGACCAGCTGGGGGACACTTCGCAGGCAACACAACAATGCATAAGGTTATGCAGGATGACTTTTATTGGCCTACATTATTCAAAGAAGCTCATGATTATGCCTACAAGTTTCTGGTTTGTCAAATGTGTGCCGAAAGAAATAAGAAATTAGCTACCCCACTACAGCCCATTGCAGTGGAAGAACCTTTTCAACAATGGGGCTTGGAAATTATTAGGGAAATTTTCTCGCATTCATCAAAGCAACACCGCTACATCCTTATAGCCATAGATTCTATAGTAGAACATCATTTCCAGGTTTCACATTCCTACTTCACTTGTTTTCAACAATGAAACATACTTCTCATCGCTAAGACTGTATGATTGGAAAATGGTATTATATTTGATCTGAAAATGGGGCACTAAAGGTTTCTTGTCATGCTTACAAGAACCTCTCCCACTCCAAAGCTTATATATTTCCAAGACCTTATGATTAACCAATTATGGAATTAAAAAGTGCTTGAAAATAGGTGTATGCTGGTGTTTGTTTTTAACTGTTAATGTGCTTTAAGTTCACTTGCTTATGCTGATATAAAATACATATAACAGTAAATAAAATAGTAAATAAGCAAACACATAAGACACCAATATAATATGGAGTTCACCCAAAACTCTTGGGCTACATCTCCTTGAGCTCTAGTCAACTCAACTAGGCTCTCTGGGATTATGGCTTAAATTCTTTTACAAGCTCCACGCTCAAATCCATTGGTTTACAACTGAACCTATGGGTTTAGAATGCCATCTTACCCTTGGCTATTCTCACTTTGCAGACAGATCTAGGCTTCTTTGGACTTGACTCCTTCAGTCAGTGAGCTATCTTAAGCTTCTGGCTTCTTTGACTCCCTCAGAATTCTCTTAACTATCTCTGGAACTCCTTCTTCTATCTTCAACACACTCTAGACACCGGCAATAGCTTGATCATTTGATCTCTTTGTTTTTCTGTAGCTTCATTACAGCTCCATGGCTCTTAGAAGTCTGTTGTGAGCTCTCTGGCTCTAGTTCTCAGCTCTAGCTGTGGCTCTTAGCTCTAGATCTCACGAGCTTCTCTCAGCCTCTGTATTCCTTTCGTGTTCGCTTAACCTCCAAGAAAATTCTCAGCAACCTTCCAGTGACCTCCTAAGAAACCTTTGGTCAATGGTGCTCTCTGTGTATTTTTAACACATCGGTTACAGTCCTCCATCATGGAAAAACCACGCGTTTCCATGAAAGAATCAGTTTCCCATTGCAAAGAATCAGTGAGCACAGGAAACCCAACCGTTTTTCCTTCCTCCTGCAAAAATAGCCAAATAATGCAATACATAGGAAAACTGTCGAAAACACATGATTGGAGCATTTAACCGGATCTCAAAATGCATTCAATCACATCTATATCCATCTCGGGTCCATCCTATCATCGCAAATCGCGATCGCCCAGGCGGGAGGTCAAAAACCCAAATACAAAGGAATGCATAGAAAATTCGAAAACACAGACTTCAAATATTATAGAATCACCCCTATAAACCTATCGAGTCCATCATCTTATCGCATTTGCATATCACATGGCAAAATGGCCAAAAAACCCAATACTCGGATAATACACAGAAAATTTGAAAATATGGATTTCAAAACTTATGAAATCGTGCTTATAAACTCCATCGGGTCCACCCCTTTATCTCTTATTGCGATTACAAGTCACAATCGTATGTAATGGCCCTTTGTATCAGGGATCCACCGATCGCTCGATCGCTGATCACCCCAATCAAATCCTGAACGTTGATCCTGCTCATCGATCTGACGTTTGGCATGTGATCACACATTGGCTCATCACTTTATTGCATATCGCAATATCGCTGTCGCAACAACCCTGGGGGCCTTCCCTTTCGTCATATCGATTGCTGATCCGCCAATCAGATCTTGACCGTTGATCTGTGACGTCTAATCTGACGACTGACAGTCCATTTCGGGTGCATAACTTACACAGGGATTAACCACCCAAAAAAGTGGTTTCCTCTCTCCTCCACCATGCCATGTTTTAGTCAATGTATGGAATCAGGCAGAGCCCATCCAATACCGCTTACTGCTTGAAGCCCGCCCGAAATACCGCTTACTGCCTTCCTTTCGGAACTCAAAGGTTTTAGCCTATTTTCTATAAATTCTTTGGGTCCGTTTGGCCGTTACTGCCCACGTGCTTTAACCGAATTTCAATGCAAACACACTTTATAAAGGTTTAGCACTTAACAAGGGTTTTTAGTGCATAAGGCTAATATTAACCCTTTAGGCCACATTTAATAAGAAATACCTCATTTTCTAAGGACAATGACAAACTTCTTTTTGCGATAAATTCTTCATCCGAAGTCTGTTTTGGCTCGTTCAAATTGCATTGGATTCAGAATGAAACAATCTATGCAATAAGACTATTTCTAAGAGCATCCCTTAACTTTCATTTTCCTCTGTGAGGAACACTTTAGACTTAGAATTCTATCTTAGATCTATTTTGGATCAATATTGAAACATTTAACTAATTATTATCCATAGGGGAATGGTCTTGCTGAATCTGCGAATAAGAACCTAATCCACATTATCATAAAGACCATATTCTCTGAGCAATGAAATTGGCACTCTGCTTTGGTAAATTCCTTATGGGCTGATAGAGTCATGCCGAAACCTTCTGTGAACACCTCACCTTACTTCCTAGTGTAAAGAAAAGAAGTCATCCTCATGCCTAACATCTACTTGACTGCTCTCCAATTCTCATAAGAATCCCAAGGAAAGCCATGTGTGTCAGTGCAACATAGGATGGATACCCTTCATAAGTTACAAGAAGAAAGATTGGAAGCAAAAGAAAAAAATTCACTTCATCAGAATCGTATTAAGAGGTGGTTTGACAAGAAGTCTACAGGGAAAAACAATTTTAGTGTGGGTGACTCAGTCTTAAAGTGGGATAAAGCCCACGAGGACAAAGGAAAACACACTAAGTTTTAGTCCCTATGGATTGGGCCATTCACGACACACGAAAAGCTTGGCCAACACACTTATTACCTTCAATCACTTGATGGGAAGATTGAATCTATCCCTGTCAATGACCAAGACTTAGAACATTATTTTCATTGAAGATCTAGGGTTGTGCCCTACACTATGTACATATTCTTTTATTTTGTTGTTTCTTTGTTTGCTTGAATTTTGTTTTGGTTTTTTTTATGTGAATAAGTGTTGTGCATGTATAGGTTCCATCTTCTAAGTATGTGTGTGGTCAAACTCTAAAGAGTGTTGTGACATTTCAACATTTGGCTAGCCTTCTGTCCATCTTCTTTTTGTTCATTACATCTTTTCGCTGATGAAGTTCTGACCGAAAATATGATCTATTTGTAAGGAGAGTTTTGTTCCAACCATGAACCCATGTCTAGTTCGGAAACCTCATGCCTATACTCGGTCTTTATATTTTGGTGTCTTCTATTATGAAACCAGCTCACAAAAAGATAGAAAAGATAGATCAATGCCTTAGAATTCAGCCTCTTCGATGTGGCAACCTCCTTTACATTATACAAATGAACAATCTTGGATGATATAAATGACAAGACCTCATTTCTATATATAGGAGTCTAAGGGGTCATAATATAATTAGAGCCGACATAACAATAATAATGTAAGGGCACAATAATAACAATAGTGGGCTTTTATGGGGCACAATAATAACAATATGGGGATTACATGGGCACAACAATATAATAAGGGGGTTGTACTAATAAGAATAAGGGGTTACACTAGTAGTATAGGGGCCTAACATGATCCTCTCCTTCAAAAAGTGTTGTCCTCAACGCTTGAGTAGTTCTTGATGCTTATGTATAAAATTCTTATCCTCCCATGTGGAATATTCAGCGGGTAAGTTCTTCCAATTGATGAGATACTCTAAAATTGATCGATTTCATAGCTGTTGGGTTCTTGTTTCTGTGACTGCTCCATGTTCCAATATGATTTTTCCTTCCTTTTCAAGTTCTGGAAATATTGTTTGAATTGCCATACTTCTTCATCCTTCTTCCATTCATCCCTTGCTTCATTTATCCAATCTGGTTGGATAATAGAAATAGCATAAAACAATGCTTCCACATCCTCATCCTTTCTTGAGAGTGCATCTGCAACACAAAATTTCTTCCCTTTTCTGTAGATGATGTCAAAGTCATAACCCAACATATTTGTGACCCATTTTTTATGTTCTTCTAAAGATAATATTTGTTCTAAAATGTATTTAAGACTATCATGATCCATTTTTACCTTGAATTGTCTTCCCATTGGGTAAGGTTGCCATTTCTTAGGTGCATGTAGTATTGCCAACATTTCCCTCTCATAAATAGCTTGCTTGAGATGTAACTGTAAAAATACCCAATCACCTACATCAAAACATTTTTCACTGCGATGTTGATCTACCTATTTTTTCATTCGATTCTACACCAAAGTGGCATTATCCTTTAAAAGTTGGAGAACTTGTTGTTGATGCTCAATGTGATCTTTCACTGCTTGGACCATTTTCTTCTTGATATTTCCTTCTATCTTAAGAGTTTTAGGAGTGGTAATTTCTTCCAATGCTTTAAGAGATATGGTCGGATTCATTTCTTGATGCTCTATGTGATCTTTCACTTCTTGAACATTTTTCTTCTTGATATGTCCTTCTCTCTTGATAATTTGAGGAGTAATAATTTTGGCCAATGCAATACAAGATATGGTTGGATTCATTTCTTCTTTCTCAATGTGATCTTTCACTTCTTGAGCCTTTTTCTTCTTGATATGTCCTTCTATCTTGAGAGTTTGAGTGGTAATTCTTGCCAATTATTTACAATATATGGTCGGATTCATTTCTTCTTTCTATGGGGTTGGGTCCTGGCATATATCCTCTTCTTTTGATGTTTCTCGATCCTTTTCTTTCTCCTCTTCATACTCTATGTAAAATAATTTCTTCTCAGCACACTTATGACCTTTAGTGCATTTTCTATCACAATTGTAACAAAGCCATTTTTCTCTTTTTTCTTCCAATTGTTGTGGTGTAAGCCTTGTAGGTTGTGGAAGGCTAGGAGAAGAAATGCTTCCATAATTATAGTCATGAGTGGTGGGATTCCTTGTTTCCATAATTTCGATTTCAATTTTTCTTGCCAACTCGAATGCCTCCTCCAACGAATCAGGTTCCCAAAACCAAACCTCATGTTGAACGTTATCCTTTAAAGTCCCTATGAAGACATCAATCCTTTGCTTCTCTGGAATATAATTTATCCTTCTATTCAATTTTTGAAACTCCTCAATGTGCTCCATTATTGAACCATTTTGTTTGAGACTTATCAATTGGCTAAAAAAAGTGTTGCTTTTTGTATCCTCATAATGTGCTGTCAATTCTTCTGTAAAAATTGCCCAAGTGATACTTTGTTTACAACAACAAAGCCATTGATACCATACAAACTGATTTGGTTCCAAATATAAAGTTTTAATACGTACCTTTTATGTGTTTTGCACATTATTGAGATCGAAAAATTGCTCCATTTGTAATATCCATGTTGCAGGATCCTTGCCATCAAACTTCCTCATATCAATTTTTGGAATATGGTGGGTCTTCGATCCAACATTAGAGTCTATGGAATCATGATTAACATTTATTTTGTTCTCATCATGAGTTTCCTTTACTACCCTTTCACCATTAGTGACCATTTCTTGTAGCAACTTATTCAAATTTATCTTCAATTCTTCCATCTTATCATCCATGCTATCCATTTTAGCGTCCATGCCATTCATCTTAGCTTCCATGCCATCCATTTTAGCTTCTACTCCTTTCTTTAAACAATCCATCTTAACTTCTACACCTTTCTTTAAACCATCCATCTTAACTTCTACATCTTTCTTTAAACCATCCAGCTTAGATTCTCTTACTTTTTGTGCAAGTGACACTTGTTGCACTTGGTCTGGTAATTTTGATATATCATGTTATATTTCTTCCTCTTCTTCATGAGTCATGCTAGAGCTTTCAGGTTGCTTACTAGGTGTTTGCATTTTCTTTCCTCGGGGCATCAATTACCGATAATAATGCTTTACTATGCCCTTTGAATTCCTTTAAACTAATTTTTCAAACCAAGCTTATGCAAAAATTAAAAAAAAAAACTACACACCTTTTTTTTCACTTTGTAGGAGCTTGATATTGAATCTGATGTATCTCTGTAATTTCGGATCATCCAGTTCTGAAATTTCGAAACAAAAAGAAAAACAAAAATAAAAACAAAAAGAAAAAGAAAAAGAAAAACAAAATTAACCTAAAAAGGACAAAAAAAAATCAATCATAAAAATGTTAAAAAAAACCTAAATTAACTTATAAAAGACAAAAATAAAAAAATATATAAAGAAATAAATAATAACAAAGCCATATTTTCAAAACAAAACATAAAAAATGTAGAAAAAATAAATTATATTGTAAATGATAAAAAACAAAAAAAAAAGCAATTTTTTTTTAAAACTATTAAAAAAAAAAAAAAACAAACAAACCAACCTGATTAACCAAAAAAAAAAAAAAACTAAAAAATTAACCAAAAAACTTAAAACCATGTTAAATAATTTAAAAACAAAATTACAAACAAACAAATAAAAATTTAAAAAACAAAACTACAAACAAACAAACAAAATTTTTAAAAACTATTAAAAATAAATTAAAAACATAAAAAAGTATATTAAACGTAAAAAAAATCCATATTTAAAAAAAACATAAAATTAAAAACTAAATTAAAATCTAAAAAAAAATAATTTTTTTATTAACAATACATTAAAAATAAAAATAATAGAGCTTAGCTCCTGCCTAGGGGCCTGTAGCTCCGCCTACCCAAGACCACGCCCCTCGGGCCCTTGGATGGGAGTTGCGATCCGATTCCTTTGTACCCAGAATATTTTGCAGATCTGAAAAGCTAGATTTGGTATCCTACATTTGTACACGTAATATCTCAAAAGGTAGATTTGATTTGTACTAGGAATATTTACAAAGTTGATGTTTTCATGTAAAACCCACGAAAACTATTTTTTAGATGGTGGATGTTTTCACAAAAAACCCAGGAAACCATTATATTACACAATTGATGTTTTTAGGAAAACCCATGAAGGCATGCATAATTTATACTCAATTTTTTTAAAACAAAGAGGATATTCAATTATGGAGAACCCTCGAAAGTCTGAAAAACAAAGATTATTATCCTGTGAAAATAGACCAACCCAATCCTTTGGGACTCCTATTGGAAATCATAATCAGAATCATAGATTTCTTCATCATGGTCTTGATTGTGCAGTGCTAGATCAATACTTGATATCATGTATTGTAACCAGGGTGGTTCATGTCCAAAGCAAGCATAGAAAGGAGAGAACGACATGTGAGGATCAAGCTTGTCTGGCGGAAGTCCTACTTCTCCAAAGTATTCTATGATGAGAGTAAAACTGTTGCTGGCTGGAGAGTTATTAATTTCAACTGTTGTTCCTTTGTATAGTAAATCAAACTCAAAAATGTCATATCTGAGACCCCCTTCTTCCATTTCTTGGTGTAGAGATGATAATGTCCCTAATGGGCTTCTGCAGTTAAAATCATCTTTTCTTGGAGTATATGAAACCATCAAAAGCTCCATCCACCTGCTCCAATGTTTGAAAGGAGACATGGTGTATTCACAATACATAATAATATAAACTCTTTAAAATTCTCTGGCATATTGGTGTATTCCATAATATTCCCTCCAAGTGATGCTTGGATAAAAAATGTAGACAATTCTGGAATAAGGAGCTCGAGCTTGGCCGAAATAAACATGATGGTTATTTATGAGATTCTAGTTAATGTTATAACTATGTCTTACTTCTAATGAATTGAACCATTTTTCTAATATTATCTTTTGGATCTCAAGTTCAAAGGATTTGATGCTTTGAGTGAGACATTTCCAACAATATGTATAATGACATGAGGAGCATAAAAAACAACATTTTTTTCTCTGGATGAAGAACTTTCAACAATCTCAAACTTTCTCAATTCAAGAGGGTTATTAGAGCTTTCTCCTTCTATGGTGAGCAGGTTTGGTAAATAATTTTCTTTTCCAGCCTTGTAGACAATGTCAAAGTCAAAACCTTCCAACCATAATGCCCATATGAGAATTCTGGAGTTGCCTTGTTCAAGTAATATTTTATTACTCAACATTCCTTTCATGTGTTTTAGATCAGTCTAAATAGTGAAATGAACACTTTTTTAAGAAAGAGTCTAAAGCGTTTTATGCCCTTTTTGACTACATGAATTTATTTATGTGAGGAAGGGTATTTGAGTTGAGGATCTGAAAATGTACCTGATTCATTTAAGCACACACTTCCTCTTTCCTAGGATGTTTTTGTAGAAGTATTGCAACCCAACATGTGTTAGAAGCATCTGTCTCAAGAATAAATGGAAGATCTGGTTGGGGTAGCGATAGTGGTGATAACTACTATATTTTTTGCATAATTATATGGACAATTGTAGTCATTGCAAAGGTCCATGAAGCTCCTGATTTGAGACTTTGTTGTAGAATTCTGGCATCGTGAGTTTGTTCGGCATAAAACTGTTGGATGTAATTTAGTGCACCTAATAATCTTTGCACTGTTCGGATATCTGGAAGTTGGTTAGGAAAATTTAAGAGCGCTGGAGTTCAATCTTACCTTGTGCAATTATCAAACCAAGATAATCAATCTTTGTTTGTTCGATAATGAACTTATGAGGAGAGATGGACAAAACTAAACCATGCATATATACAGACTGGTAGAATGTTTCTAAATGTTGTTTGTGTCACTGAATATCTCTACTAAAAATAAATAAATCATATATGTACACAATGACAAATTGTAAATCCTAAAAAATATCTTCCATCCTTTTCTAGAATTTGGATGGGTGATTTTTCAACCTGAAAGGCATCACTGTCCACTTGTATTGTCCTCATGGCACCACAAAGGCTATTGTAAACCTGCCTTCTAGAGCAATGCCAATATGCCAAAATCCACTTTTCAGATCAAACTTGGTAAAGATATTGGCTTTAGCAACCTTAGAGAGAAGGATCTACTTGTTTGGAAAGGGATATCTAATTGGGAATAATGCATCATTTATAACTTTATAATTGATTTCCAAACTCTTCTTACCCCTTTTTTTCTCTAAATGTTTATTCACATAGAATGCAGGACAGGCCCATGGGCTTTTGTAGGGTTCTATGTGCTTTCTCTCAAGCAATCGTTTTATTTCATTCCTGCACAGTTCCTGTTTAGAGGGACTTGTGATTAGTGGATGCTTTCTACACTTGGTGGGTCTCAACATCTTTGAAAGGAAAATTTCCAAAATATTTTCCCTAAACAAGAAGGCGTCATGATGTTCTGAAGTGTGGTCCTTTTGGTGTTTGGAGACAAGATCTTTTAACAATTATTGGCCATGTAGGTTAGCATGCTTGATTATCTTTTGAATTTTGGCCAAGTCCTGAACATATTCTTCAATGATCTCTGGAGTATCTGGCTTAATTCAGATTGCATATTTTCTTTTAACTAGGACTGCTATCTTGGCTTGTTGCACAATGAATGTAATTGCATCTTTGTCAACTAGGATAGGTATATATTTTTTCACAAAATCATGTCCCAATAACATATCACAACCAGTATCATAGTTATAAAGGGTGACATATAAAATAGTAGATGAAATCAATATATGAAAATCAGGGGAAAAATAAGAAATCTTCATGAGCTGTTTATTAACAACTTTAAAATGCAACTGTGTGGGCTGCCAAAAAAAGGATATAATAGATTTATACTTACAAAAACTACACATAGCTCATGTGTCTATTTGTGCATCCAATTCATAATGCTTATAGCCATCAATTTTGATTCCAATGGGGATGACCACTCGATCTCCTATAGAACTGATATCAAGGACGCGTTCAGGAGATGTTTCTTCTATCTTAACTGTTGGTATGTCTGCACGAGCTAGGACTAGAGCTGTAAACTTTGAATTCATTTCATCAACTTTCAAAATTTTCTTTTGAATTTGATCTACTAATTTTACCATCTTTTTTTATTTATTTTTTATATCTTCTTCTATCTTCCAGATTTCATCTAAAATCATTTCTTCCTGAGAACATGAGGAAGGAAGTGGTTCTAACAAAAAATCATATGAGGGTCTATACCAGTCCTCAAGATCTAGTTCTGCTTGATCATTCTGCAACACTAAAGACTCTTTTAATTTGTTGATCCTCTCTTGGAGTCTTTGTTGGGGAATTACCAATCCCGAAGAAAGAGAATATTTTTGTTTTTGGAGAGATTGAAGCATTTCTTTTGAACTATGTAGAAAAAACATAAGACAATCTAAAATGTATGTACAATCATCACTGCTAGAAGAACATGCTATAGACATTTTATGAAAATTATTTTCTACATCAGAACCAGAGTCACTATATACAGAAAAGTATTCATAGTCAGAATCTGATTGTGAAACTAGATCCCAATCATCTGGATTATATGTGGTGGTGAATAACTCACATATTTTGTTTTGAACTCCTTTATTTTTTTTAGGACACTTGCTAGCCCAAAGTCCAGTTTTTCCGTAGATAAAGCATGTGGATCCTTTAGCTGTTTTTTCTCTCTCTCTCTTTTTTTTTTATTTTTATTTTTTTTCTGAAGACATACCTAGATCTACGAGACCTTCTAAACTTCTGAGGATATTTCTTGAAACATTATTTCTTATGTTTAGATCCTTTCGGAGAACAATGACACTTATGGTTATGCTTTTGCTGAGAACCCTTCTTAGAGGAGTTCTTATAATATCCAAACCTATAAGTCTCTACAAAGGAGTCACAAATAATGGGGTTAAAATGCAATTGCTTTTTTACATTCTTCTTTTTTTTATATGCAACACATTAATTTATGAGAGTAGTGAGTATATGTTGATGTAATGTAGCCAACAAAAGTTTTTCCATAGAAATTCCTTGAGCAGAGAGAGATTGATGGAATAACTTAGGAATTTTCCCTGCCATGGAAGTAAGATAATGTCTTAGGCAAGCTACATTATGGTAATCAGGAATCTCGTAGAAGAGATTTTGCATAGTTTAATAGCAATCTGAAATCAAGTCAAGACTACATAACATTTGGCTCATAAATAGCTAAGCATAGTTGTATGCATTAGTTGGTATGATCCTGAGAAATTCATGAGAGAGGGCTTCATGTATAGCTTGTAGAGGATCGTCATGGTCAAGGATTTCTAATTGTTATACTCTGGTAAGATTATCCTACCATAATCTAGCATTACCATTTAGTGCCCAAGTGATTTGGATGACTACACCCTTCCAGGAGGCTTTAGAGTCTGCTTTCTTTTGAAATCCCCATGCATTTATCTTTTGCAACAAAATCAATGTTTGGTCTCTGTTTAGACAATCAAAATTGATAAACACATAATTACCTTGATTACTGAAAACACGGGATTTTTCTTCCTTAGCATCAATATCATTCATCTGTTTAGTCCATTTGGAGAAAGGACTACTATGCGGATGAGATCCCAAGTCTAACCCAGAAGTATTTGGAGTTTTATTGGAGAAATTAAAAGTTTCAATACATTTGTGCTTATTAGAAGATTCTCCTACTTATGAACCTATCATTTTGATTTCAGAAATAGAAAATTATTGTAATTTTTGTTTAGCAAGATTTAGCTTTTAACAAGCCAATTTTATCCGTAGTTTATCCAAAATATCTAAATCAGAGATATGATATTGATCAATCATCTTTAGAACGAGACTTGAGGAAATTTTTGTGGATCCATGATAGCAAAACTTTGTTCCTTCTTGTTCAATATCCTCATAATGAGGTGGAGATGATGGCCTTGGCAATGAACTTTGAAAATTCGTAATTGCTTTACTGATCAACCCTAGATATTCTATAATGACTTGAAACTTTTTGGTTTGACCATCTTGATGAGCATAAAGGGTGTCAAATGGCTGATGCAATTTCTTAACATGTTCCAAGTCATCTAAGTTTTGTGCAAGGAAAATAGACTGATAATTGACATAATTAAGAATTCTTGTTTGCTCACTTGGTTCAGGCTCAACAATAGTACAATAGTGTATAAATTGTAGGTCACATTGCACAGTTCCATTTTGCAACTTGGGAATACTGTTCCCAGGCTCTAGAGTTCTTTCTGGGAGTATAGGGTTACTGTCTGATTTTTCTCGGGGTAGGTTATACATCTTAATATTTGGACTAGGAATCATAATAAAGTCTGGAGAATCAGAGTGTTGACCATGGTGTGACTAAGAACTGGATGGAACACCAATATATTGGTACTTATGTTTTGGATTTTTTGTATTATCTTGATAATACATATAGGAGTGTGAAGGACAAAACTTATGCGTTTGTACATGACTATGGAAACTCATGGTAGGAATGGAGGAAACTGAAAGCCTGGGTGCAATAGGGATTTTATCAAGTTTGGTCAATAGGCTGCGACTTAATGGATTCATATATTGAAATTTCAGACTAGTTCTACCATCGTTTGTGAAAACAACTCTTAACTGATGGGAGGTGCTGGTCAATTGGGGATATTTTTGGGCCAAGGGATGATATGCACTTGACCATTCATCAGGAAGAGTTTTCACTGAACCCTATCTGGAGTGGGGTTGCAATATCGGGGTTGATTACAACACCTTGCTTGATTGCACGCTTGTGCAATTTTGGGTTTATGGGTGGCATAGTAGATGTAACAAAACAAATACACACAATAGAGTGTAGTTGGGCTATTTGTGTTTGAGGGGAAAAATTGAAGCCATGGAATTGAATAAAGGCTTGTAAAAACTCATTTATGTAAGGTTTTGTCAGTGATACTTGATACCTAGGGATCACAGAGGACTAGACATGACCATTATTCAGAGGGATTTGGAATCCACCAAGAAAAGCATCATTAAACTCATTGGCTCTGGAGTCGAGGACGCAAGTCAAACATGAAGTATTTAATCCTAGTCGCACTAAGGGATTAATACCAAACTGTATAAGGAAAATATGGGTATACCAAAATCCATTCTCAAGACCCCATTCTATATCTTCTCTATTGATTAAAGGAACTTGACACACTTGTTGCGATAGAGAGATTGGAATGTTAGTAGAAGAAAACGAAAAAGGCTGGAAACTATGAACTTAAACAAAGACATATTATAAATATGATCTACATCAATATTTGGAAGTGTCAAGTTTGGTTGGGGATCAAACTCCTGAGTAATGACACGAGTGTTATATATAAGATCCTTACTATCTTTATTCAAAATTTTGGACAACCATGACCATCATCTATCATGTGCGGCTTTGTGCGATTAAGAAAAATCATAAGTTTGCCTAGAGTCCATACTGATATAAGAGAAAGAATAAGACGAACCTGAAAATCACAATTCTAGTTGCAATCCTTGGTATACTGCCTTAATGCCCAAAAATGACCTTCCCTATTTTTTTAGAGAATTTAGCATCTACAGATAAAATAATGTAAACTTTGAAACGGGAACTATAAACTCAAAACGGGAACTCTGGCCCAAAAACCCCCAAAAAACCACAAAAACAGTGCTCAAAACGAAAAGTGTGTATACTGGAACGATTTTTTTTTTTTTTAGGTGTCAATTTTGCGACTGTTTTAAAAATGGTAGTGACTACGAAATTTTCTACGAAATTTTCCTGCAAAATATAGCTTCAGAACGAAAGTGTTGATACTGGAATAATGATTTATTTTTTTAGGTGTCAATTTTGCAGCTGTTTTAAAAATGGCAGTGACTACGAAATTTTCTACGAAATTTTCCTGCAAAATATAGCTACAGAACGAAAGTGTTGATACTGGAATCGACCCGCCGCTGGTCCGGGGGGCGGGGCGGCCCGGGGGTGCCGCTGCGTGGAATTGGTAATGTGGATCGTCATTTGATGCGTGGAATTGGTAAAACCCAAGCTGCCCGTCAATGGAGAATGTCTGCGTCTTTTCACTTTGCCGAGTCTCTCTGTCGCGTACTGTCTCTCTGTCCGTTGTATCGCACATAGAAGCTGACGTCCACCCTTGAAACCTGTAGTCGGGGATGCGAAGGCAACCTAACGTCACCTTAAAATTTTCATCAAAACTATAATGCTAACTATATATAATTGGAGTACAGACAAAATAATAGAGCTCGACCAAATATAGATATCGTTGCTCAAACATTCACATAATAAATGACAAATTTAATATATACAATTAATTTTTCAAAAACATGCTACTTGGACCATTGCTGACCTAAGAGGCATCCTTCACAGTATCATATAATAAAATACAATATATTACAATAGCCTTTAAGAGTCCATGAAGTGTAATATGGTCTTGAAATACACTATACATGTGAGGACTTCCAACCAAAGGGCGTATGCATCACTAAAGAACTTATCCAATCCTAATATTTGTATTGTTCCAAAGCATAAGGGTTCAATGAATATGCACGGTTATTTTTTAACTAAGCGCAATCATATCTATGAGAATCCTCCTATTTGAATTCTCTCATGCACCCCCTAGCAACTTCCCCTGAATCCTTCTTCTTATTCCAAGAATGGAGGTGAGACACCTCTTTAGTCTTCCTAGTCAGAATTTGCCTCCAAAATTTCTTAGGAGCTAGCTTAGAGAGGTGTAAGAGATTCCCTTGTATTTGACGAATGTATTGCCTCTTTTTCCTTTTAGATAGGGCTTTATATATTTTTATCTTGTCCATTTTAAGAGATTCATCAACAGCTTCCTTAATTTCTCTCCTCGCACTTTTACACTCTTTGTCATACCATGGATTGGTTTTGCTATTTCTTTTATTATTTGATATAGGAAAAATAATTTGCAAAATTTGATAACTAATTCTCTAAATCCCTTTCCAAGACTAACACTTGAAAAATCAATTAGGTAACAAACATGCTATTAGATAGAACTATTTGTTTCTTTATTTCACCAAACCAAATTGAAAAAATAATTTTATAAATTAAAAATCAATAATACAATATTAGAAGCAGTTTAAATCTATTATTATAATCATGATGTGAAATTGAATAGCTAGATTCTTAGCACATGTAATATTCTCTTTTATTCTGCTATCAATGATATCATATTTTCCAACGTTTGATACATTGTGCAAGGCCTATCTATATAAAAGGATCATGAAATACAAAAAATGGAGAACCTTTTCCCATGAGCATGTGTGTGCTTGACACAATAATACTTGCAACAACAAATATTCAATAAGATGCAGACACTTTTAAATTGGTTGTAATTTGGAGAACCTGATCTTTTTTCAACCTTTTGAACTCATTTCTGTATCAGCCATAGCCAATATTATGCTTTGACTTCCTTAAAATTTTCAATGGTTAGAAGAATAAATTACTGATTAGCAGAAATAGTAAGATATGTACAATTTTGGTTTTGTTAATATCACAGTTATGAGATCAAATTACATGTTATAAGTTTAGAAATTTAATTTAAGACATAATTAAATCATTATCCAATATAGCATACAACATTTAACCTTATAAATAGTGTTTTATTAGCACAGGGTCCACATTAAATATATTATTTACTTCTTCCAAATCATCTGGGGAGGGTTTCAAATGGTCTGCCTTCCATACGCTACATGCAGAAAATACATTCCAAATAAGATTTAATTTTATAAATAGTGTTTTTGTTAGTACAGGGTCCACATTAAATATATTACTTACTTTTTAAATCGTTATACATCTTTACAAAAAAAGAAAAAGGCAGTGACATCATTACCAAGGCAGTGACATCATTACCATGCAACTCTTGTGTTATAAAGAATACGAAATTCAAATCTATACAAATACAAAATATATATATATATATATATATATATATATATATATATACAAGAAAAAAAATCTATACAAATACTTTTCACCACTTACACCCTCATGTCCATCAAATTATATTGAATTTAGGTGTACAAATAAAATAAAATAGATAAACCCGAGAAAAAATCTATACACACAAACGTAACATAGGGATTACTTGTTGGTGCTGCACATAGAGATAGAGATTTTGAATTTTGAGGATTATAAAATTTATGTGTATTCAGTTTACATTAAAAGGTCTCGAGGAGCCCCTACACAAATGGGCTAAATGTTAGAACAGGGAACCTGTCAATCCTGTACAGTTTAATATAAAACAATTTTACGTCCTTATAAAAAGTCTCTCAGTTATTAAGCTGAACATATTTATATTTGAATTTTGTTAAATTAAGTTGTTTTTTTTTTTTTTTTTTTCTCAAGAAACTTTTTAATTTCAATTTATCTAATAAGATTTTAGCTCAACTTTGCGAATTAGTTCAATTAATTTAGTTATTGTAATTAAAACATTTTTTCTATTCAATTTTCTCAACACTCTCTAAATTGGGTTTTTTAGCTCTGAGAATTAATTTAATTAATAGAGTTACTGTAATTAAAACATTTTTGCTATTCAATTCTCTTAATATTTTGGATTGGGCTCTTTAATTTAATTTGGTTCAGCCAGTAGCATGACATTATCATGTTGAATAATCCTGGAATAAAAATCTATATAAAGCTAAACAAGACTTCTTCAATACGGGAAAGAGAGAGAAAAAAAAAGAAGAACTAAACTGCAACCCAACTAACAAAAATGCTTTATATAAAATAACATGCACAACCAAAGTTCTTTAGCAGAAAGAGTCGAAATCTTGAATGAGCAGACAACAGCCGGACCAACTTATCGATCAGAAAGAGTTGTCTATTTAATGAACATAGAGAAAGTCATAATATTAGAATAATACTTACAGAGAAAATGAAGTTGTAGCCGGCCTCCAACACCTGGCCGAAGAATCGAATCCTTCTCCACATCACATCCAAGTAATCTTGACTCATAAGGGGCATCAAGGCGGAAAAATCGATCCCTTCTGTCTTCATAAGATAGCAGTGCTCGCGAATCTGCCTGCAGCGGTGTAGCGCCTGGTTATCCACGGCAACAATCAGAAGATTCTTGAGCAATTGTTCAGTTCCATTACCCACTAAGAAACTTTGCATGAACAGATCGAGCATGCTATTATTCTGCGCCCATGCTGCGTTCAGCACCGTGATTATAACCGTTCTGTTAGGGTTCGCAACCTTCGACAGTGTTGATTCAAGCTCCACCTTATCACCCAGTATTGCAGTTCCAATATTATTCTGATTATTTATGCACACAAATCGTTAATAACGTAAATGGCAGTCTCCACAAGGACCATTAATATAAAATGTGGGATGAACTAGAGCTCACAAGTTCCGAAGCCGGTACCGGTCGATTCCCGGAATCGACCCGCCGCCGGTCGGGCGGGGCGAGGCGGCGCGGGGGTGCGCAGCTGCCACCCCCGCGCCGCCCCGCCCCGCCTGACCGGCGGCGGGTCGATTCCGGGAATCGACCCGTACCGGCTTCGGAGCTTGTGAGCTCTAGTTCATCCCACATTTTATATTAATGGTCCTTGTGGAGACTGCCATTTACGTTATTAACGATTTGTGTGCATAAATAATCAGAATAATATTGGAACTGCAATACTGGGTGATAAGGTGGAGCTTGAATCAACACTGTCGAAGGTTGCGAACCCTAACAGAACGGTTATAATCACGGTGCTGAACGCAGCATGGGCGCAGAATAATAGCATGCTCGATCTGTTCATGCAGAGTTTCTTAGTGGGTAATGGAACTGAACAATTGCTCAAGAATCTTCTGATTGTTGCCGTGGATAACCAGGCGCTACACCGCTGCAGGCAGATTCACGAGCACTGCTATCTTATGAAGACAGAAGGGATCGATTTTTCCGCCTTGATGCCCCTTATGAGTCAAGATTACTTGGATGTGATGTGGAGAGGGATTCGATTCTTCGGCCAGGTGTTGGAGGCCGGCTACAACTTCATTTTTTTTGTAAGTATTATTCTAATATTATGACTTTCTCTATGTTCATTAAATAGACAACTCTTTCTGATCGATAAGTTGGTCCGGCTGTTGTCTGCTCATTCAATATTTCGACTCTTTCTGCTAAAGAACTTTGGTTGTGCGTGTTATTTTATATAAAGCGTTTTTGTTAGTTGGGTTGCAGTTTAGTTCTTCTTTTTTTTTTCTCTCTTTCCCGTATTGAAGAAGTCTGGTTTAGCTTTATATAGATTTTTATTCCAGGATTATTCAACATGATCATGTCATGCTACTGGCCGAACCAAATTAAATTAAAGAGCCCAATCCAAAATATTAAGAGAATTGAATAGCAAAAATGTTTTAATTACAGTAACTCTATTAATTAAATTAATTCTCAGAGCTAAAAAACCTAATTTAGAGAGTGTTGAGAAAATTGAATAGAAAAAATGTTTTAATTACAATAACTAAATTAATTGAACTAATTCGCAAAGTTGAGCTAAAATATTATTAGATAAATTGAAATTAAAAAGTTTCTTGAGAAAAAAAAAACAAAAAAAACAACTTAATTTAACAAAATTCAAATATAAATATGTTCAGCTTAATAACTGAGAGACTTTTTATAAGGACGTAAAATTGTTTTATATTAAACTGTACAGGATTGACAGGTTCCCTGTTCTAACATTTAGCCCATTTGTGTAGGGGCTCCTCGAGACCTTTTAATGTAAACTGAATACACATAAATTTTATAATCCTCAAAATTCAAAATCTCTATCTCTATGTGCAACACCAACAAGTAATCCCTATGTTACGTTTGTGTGTATAGATTTTTTCTCAGGTTTATCTATTTTATTTTATTTGTACACCTAAATTCAATATAATTTGATGGACATGAGGGTGTAAGTGGTGAAAAGTATTTGTATAGATTTTTTTTCTTGTATATATATATATTTTGTACTTTAAAAAGCATAGAGATTTTTTTTCTTGTATATATATATATTTTGTATTTGTATAGATTTGAATTTCGTATTCTTTATAACACAAGAGTTGCATGGTAATGATGTCACTGCCTTTTTCTTTTTTTGTAAAGATGTATAACGATTTAAAAAAGTAAGTAATATATTTAATGTGGACCCTGTACTAACAAAAACACTATTTATAAAATTAAATCTTATTTGGAATGTATTTTCTGCATGTAGCGTATGGAAGGCAGACCATTTGAAACCCTCCCCAGATGATTTGGAAGAAGTAAATAATATATTTAATGTGGACACTGTGCTAATAAAACACTATTTATAAGGTTAAATGTTGTATGCTATATTGGATAATGATTTAATGATGTCTTAAATTAAATTTCTAAACTTATAACATGTAATTTGATCTCATAACTGTGATATTAACAAAACCAAAATTGTACATATCTTACTATTTCTGCTAATCAGTAATTTATTCTTCTAACCATTGAAAATTTTAAGGAAGTCAAAGCATAATATTGGCTATGGCTGATACAGAAATGAGTTCAAAAGGTTGAAAAAAGATCAGGTTCTCCAAATTACAACCAATTTAAAAGTGTCTGCATCTTATTGAATATTTGTTGTTGCAAGTATTATTGTGTCAAGCACACACATGCTCGTGGGAAAAGGTTCTCCATTTTTTGTATTTCATGATCCTTTTATATAGATAGGCCTTGCACAATGTATCAAATGTTGGAAAATATGATATCATTGATAGCAGAATAAAAGAGAATATTAGATGTGCTAAGAATCTAGCTATTCAATTTCACATCATGATTATAATAATAGGTTTAAACTGCTTCTAAGATTGTATTATTGATTTTTAATTTATAAAATTATTTTTTCAATTTGGTTTGGTGAAATAAAGAAACAAATAGTTCTATCTAATAGCATGTTTGTTACCTAATTGATTTTTCAAGTGTTAGTCTTGGAAAGGGATTTAGAGAATTAGTTATCAAATTTTGCAAATTATCTTTCCTATATCAAATAATAAAAGAAATAGCAAAACCAATCCATGGTATGACAAAGAGTGTAAAAGTGCGAGGAGAGCAATTAAGGAAGTTGTTGATGAATCTCTTAAAATGGACAAGATAAAAATATATAAAGCCCTAACTAAAAGGAAAAAGAGGCAATACATTCGTCAAAGACAAGGGAATCTCTTACACCTCTCTAAGCTAGCTCCTAAGAAATTTTGGAGGCAAATTCTGACTAGGAAGACTAAAGAGGTGTCTCACCTCCATTCTTGGAATAAGAAGAAGGATTCAGGGGAAGTTGCTAGGGGGATGCATGAGAGAATTCAAATAGGAGGAAACAAACTAGAAAAAAAGGAATGAAAAGAGAAGTTTAAGAGAAGAGAATGGGATAAAATGAAGTGCGACGAGTATATAGACTAGATCAACTCTTAAAAAAGGTGGATCCATTTTCAACATTGTCCCTCCTAACGTGTGTCTAGAAATAAAACAATTGCATGTGAAGGTGGGAGAATAAAGTATTCATTGTTTGATTCGAAATTACTTGAAGATTTGGGTAGATGTCTTCTAGATCCCCGCAGCGCCACCCCCGGGCCGCCCCGCCCTGCCCGACCGGCGGTGGGTCGATTCTCGGAATCGACCCGCCGCCGGTTGGGCGGGGCGAGGCAGCCCGGGGGTGCCGCTGCCGTGGAGGGGGCGGGGGAGGGGGAGAGGGAGGGGTGGCCGGGGAGGGGGTGGTGGCGGTGGAGGGGTGGGAAGGGGGGCCGGGAGGGGGCGGTGGTGGGGGATGGGTGGGCGGGGTGGGCGGGGAGGGGTGGGTGGGGTGGGCGGGGGGGCCGGGGAGGGGGCGGTGGCGGGGGATGGGTGGGCGGGCAGGGGGCGGTGGCGGTGGGCGGGGAGGGGGCGGTGGCGGGGGAGGGGTGGGCGGGGGGGGCGGTGGCGGTGGATGGGTGGGCGGGGGGTAGCGGTGGAGCGGTGGAGGGGGGGCGGGGAGGGTGTGGGCAGGGTGGGCAGGGGGGCAGTGGCGGTGGCGGTGGCGGGGGATGGGTGGGCGGGGTGGGCGGGGAGGGGGCGGTGGTGGTGGAGGGGTGGGCGGGGGTGGTAGCGGTGGAGGGGTGGGTGGGGGAGAGCACAACTGTGATTTTCGCATTGATTTTTTAGTTAATTATTATTTTTTGAAAAAAAAAAGTTGTTATTATTATTTTTTTGACATGAAATTCATAAAAAAAACTATTATTTGACCATTTTTAGTTAATATTTTTGTATAAAAATTGTGATTTTGACATGTTAATTCTAGCAAAAAATTATCAAAACGTTTAGTTTTTTTGTTATATTTATGTTAAAAATGGTTATTTTTATGTCCATTGTTAAAAAATGTTGTTTTTTAGAAACAATTATTTCATGTGGATTGAAAAATTAATTAAGGATGTATAAATATGTAGATTATCTAAAATTCAAGCTATCGACTTTCTAATTTAAAAACGCAAAACAATAAAAACCCCACTAAAAAAAAAAAATTAAGATAGAGAACAAGAAAATATGAATAAAATGACCACTTCAAAAACTATCAAATTTAGAAAATAATTTTTTACATTTCACACACTAGAAAATTTAAAGCCAAAAAATAGGTCTTTTAAAAAAAGGGTGTGATGCAGAATACTCACTTTTTAAAATCAGGATGAAAATCACTACCATTCACTACCATTCTAAAACTTAATGCACATGAAAAAATTAAAGTTCCAAAAACCATGTTCTAAAAAAAACATGTGTATTCTGCATCACCACTTTTGAAAATCGGGTCATTCTTTTGCCACCTCTACAAAACGGGTAACAGTATCAGTTCCCGTTTCAAAGTTTACATTGTTATAAATACTGATTCACTAGACAAGTAGTTGTGCCTAGAACAACAGTTTAAAGTGTTTTAGACTTTCCCTATAAGCAATAGATAAGAAGAGAGAATAGAAGGCCTACCTGTAGTTCTGCTTTCCTCTCGACTCCCTTGTATCAACTCTGTCACTCCTTCCTGTACTTAAACTGCTTGAAAAGTACCCTATCAACACAACAAAAGATGAAAACTGATCAAAGCATATGATCCATTGAATATAAATGAAAGGAATCAGAAGCAATTCATACATAAAAGCATTATGAAAGAACACAAATATGGAAAAAGGTTCAAACACTTTATTAGATAGAAGAGGGAATTACAACCATCAGTGTCTGATTCAAATTCATTCCTCTAGTTTGGATCCCATCCACATCACATCAAAATCAAGACAAGCTTGTGGCATCACATCATTTTCTCCAAAGTCAAGTCTCATAGTAGCATTATCTCCTTACAATTCAACATAGTCCAACCCCTGATCACTTAGATGAGTGGTCAATTTATAGGAATATGAAGGAGGTTTTTCCATTAATGGTGACATTGAATGGCCTTCCATACTTAGAACTAGTTCCATGGAGGAAGGGATGAGAGGATAGGATGATCCTTAACTCATTCCTCATCCATTTTCGAGCTCTTGATAAGACAGGGAAACTTCTAAATGACTCCACAAGATAAGAATATTCCCAAATCCTATGTGAATTTCGCTCATTCTCACCTAGAGCAGGTGAAAGGAAGCCTAAGTGCTCTACAGAGCACCCTGGTAGTGGACTTCGCTGCTTTGCAGCACACCTTCATAAGGGCTTACCTGCGTTGGTCCCTCTAGAGGCAATTTTTGGATGTCTCAAGTCATGAAACAATTTGGGAAGGAGGCATTCAAAGTGTTGACTTGTTTAGGGCATGAAACAACTAATTTTAGGGTTTGATGAGTCCTAAATTACTAATCTGAATGTTGGGATTTGATGTGCCCAAATGGATCTATAATAGTTGCCCCCAAAAGCATGAAGTCGAAATGTCGAATGAAATGATTTACGATGTGATGAGGAGGTATCGAAGTGGAAGGTGACCTGCATCAATTACAATACATATTTCATGATATTTGATTTTACATGAATAGCTGAGGGAAGGCATACTCATGCTCAGCTTATAAACTTTCATTACATGTACATAAATAGTCGTCTATAGATATAGACCCATGATCGGAATGACTATCAATGTAAAGCCATTTTACATATGATTTAGTACTCCTGATATCGCAGCTTGGTTGGATGAAACTAGATACAGGGTCTTCAATCTCGTTCAACCATTCACTCAAGTACGAGTCTAACCACGTGAATATGTGATCTGAAGTTGAACATGGGAAGACGCCATATGATTACCAGCCGATGATGTAAGATGTTAACAGATGCTAGAGAAATCATCAATAATGATAATGATCATCAAGGTACTGCAATACATTCTGCATGGTGTGAATGGATGATTTGATGTTGAACACCATACAGAGTCTTTTGGTTGAAGGCCATTGATGTATGCCTATTGCCAAAAGCGAGAAACCTGCCATTGATGTATACAAGCCTCAAGGTATTGAATGGGTTTTTCGAAGTCAACTTCTTGGATAATGAGTTGATGTCGACAAGAAGAGACTCATCGCAGGAGGGCCTTCATGTATCCCACATCAACGAAACGAAATGAGTGTAGTGATTTTAGAGATGGAATTTGACTGACGACACAAAGTTCAAGAATGACGGTCATGAAAATGAAGTTTTACGATATTGCAAAAGATGGATTTTTACTAAATGACTTCTCTTGAACATGTCGACGACACTAAAATGAATTGGTAGGATTGACCCAAAACAAAGCAATGGATGATATGATATACCAACGGTGTGATAACCATCAAGCTAATAACCCAACCCAGATAGTCACGGTGATGGAGTGAAAGTGTCATGTTCAAGAGTGACCTGCTACCATAAAGTGGTTTTCCCATTTTTCCATTTTCCCTAGTCATTGCTAACTAGTACCTCTTTATTTTTATCAAGATTGAGGAGGATAACAGATGCTTGTTGTATAGTTTCACCCTTCGAGCGAATCCATCACTATTTGATGTTTTAACGAGTCTAGCGAAGGTGAAACTCGGTTTGATGTTTTTAATGAGTTTAATGACAAAGATAACTCGGTCCTTTTCATGTTTAGAGAGTTTGAAAGGGACAAAAAGAAAACTCCACAAGTTCTTTTTCGTAAATTAATCTCTCAAGTTTGAAAAAGTGTAAAATAATACAAGAGAGATATCATTTCCAATCCATTAACGAGCGCGAAAGGACAAGCGCTCAGAAATATTTTCATGTTTAGAGAGTCTGAAAAGAGCTTAAAGAGGACTCCAAGGGGGTTCCTTTGTCATTTTTAATAAAACTCGAAAAAGAGATATAAGTGTGCTTTGTGGTCAAAAGTACAACTTATAATCGAGCACGTTGAATTTTGCAAATCAGTTGTAAACCTGCTCAAAACATCACCAAATGGATTAAAAATATCTATTTCATAGGTAAAAATAGGCAAATACTAATGTTTCGTTGATTGATTAACATGAAATAAACATAAAATAAGTTTTTACCATATCATTTTTACCATTTGGAACTTACCATCCAGTTTTGTGCTCCGAGCTCAGTTTTTACTCAAACTTCACTGGTTGATTGCGAAAGATTCTGCGGACTGTTTCTTGAGTCGTCTGGACTAGGTTGGAACTAAACCCCTCTACTTTCTTTTTAGTCCATTCTTTTGTCATTTCATGCAAGTTTTAGGGTTTTTTGGGGCCCTTGGGGTTTTAGTTTTTCCCTATGATCAGCGCAGGCTTTCACATCGAAAACTATGCTGAAGAGCACCCAGATAGAAGGCTAGATGATCTGGAGTGCACTGTCTCAGTGTCTAAGCTATGCTGAGCGCATTTCCCAAGTTGGTTTTAGCTGTTTGCTCCAAAATTTGCCCTGTTTTTTGTATAGAATGGATCCTAATTTAGCTTATGATTATGTTTCAGGCTTTCATTGGATCAGAATTTCGATTACATGGCAAGAAAGAGAGCATGAAGAACAAAGCATGGTTTCCCTAAATAACCCAGGTACAGTTGAGGCCCTTAGGAATTGCGGGTTACTCAAATACTTCAAGTTGTTTGGAATGAGGCAACAAATATAACTATTGCAGTTCCTTGTTCATTCATGGGATCTGATAGATTAGACATTTCACATTAGGGACAGGATGGTCCCTATTACTATTGAGGATATTTACTTTCTTACCGCACTGTTGAGGCGTGGTTCCCCCATCTCACTTTCTGGATTTGCCCGTGGAGGTGAATCGGTGAGAGATTACATCAGATAGTTTTTTCAGCCAGGTACACAGCCTAGCAGGGATGGGAAAATAAACATCCGGGATGTGAGTGATTTGCCTTTATGAATGATCCTCTTTACGATTGCAAAATTGGTTGGCAGTGTGACACTACATCTGGTGAACATATCTTATATGTAGTATGCACTGGAGTGTCTAGAGCCAAAACTTTTCAACTGGTGCGAGGCTATACTTTCATTGCTAAAAGAACAACTGACTAAGGTAAAAAGCGGTAGGACAAATAATTTCTGCTATGGTTCGATCTTGATTGCTTTTGACTTAGAGAAAATCCCGTTGATGCAACCACAACATGTATCGCTGGGTGTGTCTGGTCCTAGAGATCCACGTATGCAGAGGTGGGTCGAATTGATGGCTCGACATGCTGGTCAGTCAACAATCATTTTCTCCCCTGCATTTTTCAGCTGGATTGAGCGACAACATGTCGTTATCGAGAAGAATCCATACGTAGGGATGGATTATCATGGAGATCCAGATTTGATTTTACTAGTTGGAGCACAATGGGGTGCTATGGGTAAATTGTTTGACCAAAGTGTTTTTTGATTTTTCAAGTTTCTACATGTTTTTTTGTGTTTTTTAATGTTTCCAAGACTAAATTAAAATTATTCTTATGCATATAGATATGGGTACTATTCGACCTACGGTACACCAACAGGTTGCAGGTGGGCCACAATAGAGAAACATCGAGAGAGCAGTTTTCCAGGACTTGGATTTGGCCGAGACCTTAGCAGAGTTGTAGGATCATATAGAGGGATTAACCCTTGGTATTCTGAATATCTGGATCGAGGAGTTACCTATGAGGTTGCAGTGCCACACTATTGGTGTTCCTAACCATTGGGCTAGGCTTTTGTTCAACTGATGATGTGAATTAAAAATATTACACATATGTCGCAAATGTCTATTTAACACATAATTCATTAGAGAATCAATTAATGTGTTAATATTTCTAGAAATATGTTGATATTGAATGTGTTCAAAACGTCTTTCCAAAATACAAACTCTAAGGAACATACGAAAAGTTGGATTTCGGATAGTATAAATGTTTATTAGTTATAGTACAATGAGTTGCAAGTCCAGCCTAACGATGATTCGGCGAATGCCAAGTGAAATGGCATCAGAGAGTAGTTCAATCAACGTGCTATACTCAGTGATATTGTTTGTTGATTGACTGATACAAATCCCTTGAAAACTCACTAAATCTCCACTTGGAGCGAAAATGACCCATGCTGCAGAAGACAAATTTTGTGTACTACGACTAGCACCATCGATGTAACCAACAAAAGGTTCCGAAGACTTCGACATCTACAAAAAATTCAAAGCAGATTACTAACCAGATAAAAATCTCTAAAAGACACACACACACACATGCAATGAAAGCATATATACAGTGAGTTTTATGACACTTAATCAAGCATAGTAACGTTTAAGGTACAACCCGTTTCGGGGCTGCGACAATGGAATCCCATTATAATCTACTAGGCTCCTTTCACCAGAACACGCTTGAAAACATAAGGACCCATCCACATTGGTTCTAATTTCCCTGCTCTAATTTTATCAGCTTCCTCATTGTAAAGCAAGACTAAGTCTCCTTCTGAGAAGATACGAGGCTTGACATTTCTATCATATTGCACTTTAATACATTTCTTATGTGCTTCTTTAGCCAATGTGGGATCACGACGGGTTTCATCCAGATGGATTAATTCCAAGAAACACGCTTCTTCTTCAGAAGTGTCAGGTAACAGTTCAATCTCGAGTTTGAGCAATGATCTTTCACATTGCATTGGTAAGATTGCTTCCAAACCATACACCAACTGAAAGGGTGTAAATCCAGTTGCATTTCTCACTGAGGTTCGATATGCCCACAAGGTAGAGTACAGGATTAAGTGCTAGTTTCTTCTATGAACCCCTATCATTCTTTGCAACATCCGCTTGAGGACCTTGTTGATGGCCTCAACTTGTCCATTCGCTTGTGGGTAATATGGGGTAGAACTATCATGTGACAGTCCTAACTTACCAGTCAATTCAGCCATCATGTGATTGCGAAAATGCGACCGATGATCTGTAACTATGGCTTTTGGTACACCAAACTGGGCAACCACATGGTTAAAAAAGAAAACAACAGTCGTTTCGCCACTGTTGTTCAATGTTGGCATTGCCTTGGGGCCCATTTGGTAAAATAGTCAATGGCGACTATAATATACCCATGTCCCCCGGCTGAGGTGGGGTTACATGTCATAAAGTCAATGCCCAATTTGGCGAATGGGCCAACAACAACAACTGGATGCAATGGTGCAGGTGGTAATCTTATTTTTCGGTCATATATATGGCATGCATGACAACTTTTGACAACAAATACAATCTTTAAATAAAGTTGGCCAGAAGTAACCAACATGAAGAATCCATTGTGCGGTTGCATATCCAGATAAGTGTCCACCATAAGCACCTGAATGGAAATAATTCAATGCTTTCTCAACCTCCTTGTGTGTGAGGCACCTCCGTAAAACCGTATCAATACCACGATGGTAAAGTTTGTCGCCAATGATCAGATAATCTTTGGCTTGCTAACGAATACGTCACTATTGCGAGCAAGAGGTATTTTTTTCTGGAAAGTTAGGGTTTGGAGATAGATTAGTATATCTCCATACCAAGTGTTAGATGATGAAATTAGAAATAGAGACTCATCCAAAATTGATGGCTCAGATGTTGATTTGATGGAGGTCGAGGGAAGGTCACCTAGTAACTCAGCGAAAACTAGAGATTTCTTTGACTTAGACTTGATGAATTCTAAATCAAATTCCTGTAAAATAACTATCCATTTCGAATATTTGCCCCCCAGCAATTGACGTGACATAATGTATGTCAAAGGGTTGCAATCTGAAATGACAGTTGTTTTCCATAATAGGATATAGTGGCGAAATCTTTGAACATCTTGCACAGCTGCCAAAGCTAGTTTTTCGACGTATGAGTGCTTACTTTTTGTATCGTTGAGATTATGACTCAAGTAATAAATAGGATTCTCAATCCTGTTTTCTTCTTGGACTAAAACCATGCCAATGGTTGTATCTGCAGTGGCGAGATACAGGTAATAGTCATTTTGGTAATTTGGAGAATACATTAATGAAGCTCTAATCAGGTATCTTTAAGAGCGTCAAAGGAAGCTTGCGCAACCTGATCCCAATGAAAGGGTATCTCCTTTTTCAAAAGACGTGTAAAACCTTTAGCCATTTCAATGTAATTAGGAATGAACCTCCTCAGAAAGTTGGCTTTCCCTTGGAGTCTCTGTAACTGTAAAATATTTGAAGGTGGAGGCAAATCCAAAATTGCCTGAACCTTTAATGGATCCAGTTGAATCCCCTCTCGAGACACTACAAATCTAAGCAAGCGACCAGAACCAACACAAAACACACATTTGTGTGGATTGAGTCAAATCTTGTAGTGTCGGCACCATAAAAATATTGCTCTCAAATGTTGCGGGTGATCAGTCTGCTTTCGTGAATGAGTAGGTAAATCATCAAGGTAAGGTTGAACAATGTGATTGATGTCATGGAAGGCATAATTCACAGCCCTCTGAAATGTGGCCCTGATGTTCTTCAAACCAAATGGGAGTTTCCTATAGGCCAATGTGCCCCATGGACAAATAAAAGTTGTTTTCGATTGGTCCTGTGGGCGTATGTTGATTTGATTATAGGTGGAAAATACATCCATGAATGAGAATATTTCGCATCCATCACATTCATCAATAATCTAGTCGATAAAAGGTGTTGGATAATTGTCCTTTCGACATGCTTGATTTACATCCCTATAAGCAACACACACTCGTATTGTTCCTTGTTTCTTCATGACAGGAATAATGTTGGAAACCCAGTCAGTAAGAGGAGAAGGGTAAATGAAACCAGCCCGCAAAAGTTTCTCAACTTTTGCTTTAATTGCAATGGCTTTCTTTGGATGAACAGGTCGAAGTCACTGTCGAACTAGCTTGACATCAAGGTACATTTTAATTTCGTTTTCAACAATACTAGAGTTAATTCCTGGCATCTCCTCGTAAGACCATGCAAAAATATCTATAAATTCATGAAAAAGGGCACGACAATTATCAAGTTCCAATGGAGAACAAGATTTGCTGACATGAATGTTCTCTACAATATTATGCTTGGTCAAAATATTAATAGAAATCATTTCTTCAATATTTGATAGATTTCGCTCAGATTCGATTGTGTCTATGAAAACTGAATTCAATAGGAAATCAATGACTGATGGGTGGTGTAGTTCATTTGAATAATATTCGATGTAATTTGGAAGATGGGAAAGATGATGATAATCTTCCCATGGTTCCTCGCCTATCATCATTGATTGGATGATTCCATCATCCGTAGAATGTATACGTGAAAAAGGATCCGAAGAGGTACCATATTCTAACGACCTATCTACCCATACAATTGTTGAGTGTGGATTTGGGTTTGCCACACAAGCCTGAAAGATTGATTGCTATGATGATTCAATGGGGCTTAACGAAATCACCTCAATATTAATATCAACTTCAACTTTGTTGGTAATCCTCATTAAATCAGATGAGGTGGAGGAAATCATGTAGAAAGTACTACTCTTGCCACTTACGCCAAATCAGATGGTGACGAGAGGGTAAAAGTACCCATTAGGGAAGGATCTTTAAAGAGACCTACTCCAACACTTTGAAGTGACAACGAGGGTATGTGTACCAATGGAATGCTTCCCATAGCTTGTGAACTATTGGCAAAGAAGGCTAGCTGATCAATGACTGTGATTCCACCCTTAAAAAGGAATGAAATAGTACGAAATTATGTGGAAACCACAACAGCCATAGCTTATACCCAAGGTCCTCCCAGTAAAATGTTGTAATCGAGAGGTCCGTCAACTACCTCAACTTCAACAGTAACTGTTTTGCCCCCTAGTTCGATTTGCTGGTTACTCAAAATCCCACATGGAGTATTTGTTCTTCCATCAAAATCTTTCAACGTGGTTGGTGATCATGACAATGGCGGTGAACCAAGTGTTTTATAGCAGCTCATGGACATAATGCAAGTAGATACCCCTTCATTAATAATAGTTTGGTGAACATTTTTATTGAGAGCTTTTACTTGGATTAGGAAATCTAATTGCGCCGATAACTATGGTGCAAATCCCGCATGGTTAAAAACCACAAGATTTGAATCCGTAGGATCTATTCCGCCTATTGATGACAGTAAAGCTTGCCTCTGGGAGGGACAGTTTTGCAACACCTCGAGTGTCGACATAGCAGAAAGTGATTGAGCAAGATCTTCTACTATGTTATAATTTTGAGCTGCTTGAGCCCGAGGGTTGAATGTCAATATGTGCACAAATCCCTTTGGTGGTTTTATTGTCAATTCAGGTACAATGTGTGGAACAACATTAGATGAAGTCAAATTTGAAGGATTAGGTTGATTAGTGGCTTGACTATTTGACGATGATAACGGATTTCCATAATCTTAGTTTCTCGTTGACACTAAAACTTCGTTTTGTGGCTTTGTGATGGATAACATGAATACTTGGGATGTGGAAGCATGGTTTGTTGCAACCAAATATGTCTCTGGGGTTGGAAATGGATCTTTCAACACTACTGATGTGATTGAAGTCTTTATAAGTTTAGAGACCTCAGAGCGGTGTGGACAATCTCTTGTAAAATTCTCGTCATTACATATCAGACATGGATAATGAGGTTTCCTTGCTGAGGTAGAGAAATCAGATGATTTCTCTGGAGGGGAATTTTCTTGTTTCTTTTTGTTTTCCCCTTTTTCTTGCTCCCTGGTTGCTTTTGATTTTTTCGTTTATTAGATGACACGGCATTAATTTTGGAGGCAAGAGTATTTTTTGATGCATTGGTAGTTTGATTGAAAACAATAAGAGTTTGACCAGATGGTCTTCCTACTATTTGTGTGCTTGACGAATTGATCACACCATCGCCGACATGAGTGTCCTTACTCGATTGTGGAGGAGGGGGAACAATGAAAGCTATTCGAGGTGCATTGGGAATTTTATCATAAAGCATGCTAGATTGTGTGTAAATCAAATCCAAGTATTGGGCACGAGCAATAACTTGCTCTTTTGTGACAACTCCACCTTTTGCAACATCCTCGATGATTAATGGTGTTATAGACATTTTTGGGCACTACAACCCCAAGCATGAAATGTCCATAAACCAAGGGCTCCTAAGTCCCTAAAAGTGTTGTTCTAACCCCTAAAGGAACAAGGTCAACAGATTACAGCTTCTCCCAGAAGTTCTCCATGAAAAACTGCTCAGAATTGGTCAAAACATGATCATTTCAGCTGCTCTACGGGCTAGGTGCATTGCATCTCACCTAAATACACTGTATGGGTGCATTTCATTTCAAAAATCCATTCTATGGGGTGCGATGGGCGAGAAATGACAAATGGCAGTGTCATTCTGCGAGGTGGAGAGGCAATGGAAGCTTCCAGAAACTTCTCCTGTGACACTTGCCTCTCTGAATTCGACCAAGGATGAGTAAGAGATCATCAATCTCCAAGTGGAAGCAAGAACTATCAGAAGGAAGACACTAATCAAATCATAAGCTGACTCATCTCCATTACAGATATCTAGATATGGATCCCTCATCCCAGAGATCCAGAGGCTGGAATTTTGCATATTGTAAGGAATTGTTGTTGGTTTCTTGAGACAAACATCAAATTGTTGGGTGATCTAAGATTTGTATGAGGTGAAGAGGGGCTTCCTTGCTGAGAGGTTGATGCTGGGTCAGAACAATTGGTTGTAACTCCTCTTGGCTCTTTCTTGTTTATCAATAAAAGCTATTCAAGTTTTCCTCCATACTCTTGTGTCATTGATGTTTGCTGCATTTGTATGGTCAATTTACATCTGATCCTAGATTGTTTATGATTATAGATCCATGTCTTTTATAGTGCTATGCTACTGTAATCTTACAGGTACTTTATGAAGCTGGGTGTGCAAGGGAACAAGTAGCGAAAGACTATCAAGGAAGAGAGGAATCAAATCAGGAGATTAGCGCAAGACAGAGGTTGGTCTTTTTGTTCCTCTCTATCTATAATTCATAAAGGAAAAATGAAAGTAGCTTTACTCTGTTTGTTTCTAAGGCAGTTGTCACACCTTAGTGGGATAAGCAGCTCTGAGTAGACACTTTTCCTTGTAATAAAATGGCAACTCCGTTGGGGACGAATTAGTTTGTTTGTTTATCTTCCTTGTTGTCTATTTCATAAACTTACAAGTAGCATTCGAACTGCATTTGCCATAGCAAATGCAAAGTAGATAAATGCCACTTCAGTCCATCTATGGGATATGTTTATGATTTAAACGACTGATTCACAAACTCTCTGATTGCCCTTGTGATAGCTCTTAGATCCTCCTTAGATCTACCCCTGATTGTTGCATTACTGATTACCTTTTTCTCGGCCAAAACCCATGAACTGAATTGCAAACTGTGACCTGGAACCCAAGCAAAGTTTCGTTTCTGGCCTAGTGCAGGTACTGTTCTAGGAATCTGAAATTCAGCGCACTTCCCGAGTGTAGAAGGTGCGCTGCATTTCAAAATCCCTGTGTTGCAGGTGCACTGATCAGGCTAGGCTTTGTGCAGTTTTGGTTTCTCTGATTCATTCTTTCCAGTTCTATTCCTGAATTTTGCTGCCAGTGATCAGTATATGTCTGCTTGAAACCCCTTTTCCTTACTGTTATTCCGCCTCCTTTGTACAAAAGAACTGTAAATGTTTTTGTGTGTTTGTTGAGTCATTTTCAGTTCTCCTTTGCAAAAGTAGCATAATTGTACTATCGTCCTTTGATTTGAAACTGTCGCAAGTGTCGATTTCAATCGTAGGAAAGAGTTTGATTGCTATTGATAGTCGATTATCCTGTTACTATTGTTTTTGGTCTGAATTTGTAATTTTTCTAGTGTCAAAACAAGTACTCATTTCAAAATCGTAAGGTGGTGTGATCATCTCCATTTTTGATTTCGAAAAGAAACTTGTTGATATTTGTCGCTTGAAAAGAAATTCAGATTTGTGCATCAACTTTCTTTTTATCATCCATATACTAAGAAAGTCGAAAACAAATACATGCATGTGCATTTGCATCTAGACAGTCTGATTGGTTTGATTTAGGAAAGTGCATTTAGAGAGTGCTCTTTGCTCTTTGTGAAAGGATTCTGTCTTTCTTTCCTTAGTAGCTAGGATTTTCATTGCACAAAGAAGATAAAAAGATTGTTTATCATCTTAGATTGCATTTTAGGAATTACATCTACATCTCGCGGTGACCCTGAAAGGCAAACTTCATAAACAAGATCAACTATAAAATAAACTCAATGAATCTAACAACGCTTTGGAACTTAACGCACAACATTTAGAAGTCTAGGCTAGAGACGTATTCCGGCGTCGTAAAGCCTGGTAACTGTTGTTCTCACTGATGGTTGGGTGATTCCTCCACTTTGAGACGATAAGTGCCAGTACAGACTTGTGCTCCCACGTACCGTCGAGTATATTTTGGGAGACCCCAATAGGCTTAATCCTTTATCCATAGGAAGCCGTGTCTGCCGCCCTATCGATCGCAATGCACTGAACACAGCATTCGGGAAGATTGACTGCCGTACAGTAAAAAGTATTCTGCAGTTTTGCGATTGGTTTGGTAATCCCTCTACCAAGATTTCCAGAGCATTCCCTTTTGTTCCTTTTTAGACTCTTTAACAGAAAAGGTCCATCTGAGAACTTGTCACTTCAGGCTCATTAAAAATCGAAGGAGACTAGAGTCATCTTTTGTTTTTTCTCGACTCTTAAAAATTGAAAAAACAAGTTGTGTCAAAGCGTCTAAAATTTATTTTAAACGGAATATTCATTACCCTTTCTTACGTTGATCTTGGGTTGAGAAAATGGAATCCACCAACCAAGGAATTCCCCTTGGAGGAAATCCTAGTCCCTTCTCCTCTTGGGGAGATGTTGGTGCACCCCATATGGCCACATTGTCGCTTCCAGGACTGACAATCGGCTTGCCTGTATGGCTCTTCTCAACCTCTGTCGTTCAGAACACCGCAATTCTTGAACAATCGAATCAGCAACTAGACGAGTCCAGAATTACCCACCAACCTTCTACTTCCTCTAATTCTTCCTCTCCTCCTTCCTCTTCGCTTGATGGGGCTGGTAAAGCCAAAATTCAAGTACCTGAGAAGAAGAAGGAAAAGAAGAAGAAAGAGAAGAAGAAGAAGGAGCCAAAAGTGAATGGGGGCAAACGAGTGTTGTCTAGTGAAAATCCACACACTGCACCGACCATGCCTAAATCACCATGTGTCATTTGCAAAGGAGACCACTATCATAGAGATTGTCCTTGCATCCCTCAGATCTTAAGGGACTGGTCTCCTCATTTGCACAACCCAGTGTCGTCAACCTCTGGTGATCATGTTGAAAACACATCGTCGACTAGTGAAAGTGAAGCCCCAGGACAAAAAGGAAAATATAGATTTCCTTGTAAACTGCGCGAAGGCGATCATGCCATCCACCGTTGTCCCTTCTTAGACGAGGCTAAAAGAGTTTTGGACGATCGTCTGGTTTCACTGTTACGACTTCCTCTTGGATATAAAAAACTCTTGCCGAGTCCGTCACTAGTTGAAAATCCGGCCGGCCCACTCAGGTGGTCGGCTGAAGCATCTATCATTGAAGACAAACCATCTGAACCCGTACCAGATGAAAGTCAAAAGGTCAAGGCAGCAGTTGACCCGGTCTTGCCTTAAGAGGTTCCATCTTCAGATGATACAGTCACCGAAGAGAACAAGGATGACACCGTCCGAATTCTTTTCATAAGCACAGACTCCAATGAACATGGGGGCAATTTACCCATTCCTTTACTGTAGGAAGGAAGTTCGTCAGAGTCATACCCAGCCGTCTATTCGGTCCCACCTCCAAGCAACCTAGTTGTCTCCTTTAATTGGAATCAACTAGGCAGACCCCGTTTACCAGCTAGTATACCATTCCGAATCATTGTTCAAATATATAGAATGGTTATGGCTGGTACCATCATAGATGAAGGGGCTTCTGTGAGTATCCTTTCCTCGACTACTTGGAAAGCGCTTGGTTCGCCATCGCTTTTGCCTGAGATGAGAAATCTAACAGGCTTTGACAAAGGAACCAGTCGACCATTAGGGATCCTTCCCAATGTTCCCATAACATTGAAAGCGAAGACTGTTCAAATGAACATAATGTTAGTTCAAGGACCCCTGGATTATAATCTACTCCTTGGATGAGACTTTATTTATTGCATGGGAGCGATTGTCTCCTCACTCTTTAGAGTAATGTGTTTTCCGCACGAAGGAAGAGTGGTCAAGCTCGTAGACCAGCTTTCATTCCCCGGTTCACACATAGCAAATAGTCATATACCATCCCTAAATGGTCTTTTCACGCAAGAAAAGTCTCAATCTCCAATTCGTTCGCTTGATGAGCGTGAGTGATTCAGGGGACATGACTGAAACCCAGGGGGCATGCACCCTGGTCTGCTTTGGCAGGAAAACTTCGGGTATAGGGTAGGTTTCCACGAGAGAATATGACTAGTCTGTACTCCCGTCCGTGATTGGAAGAGGGGGTTATTCTGGAACAAGATTCTCTTGTCAAAGTTACGTGAGTGAAGTAGCCTCCTCCACTCACCTTTGTCTATTTCAGTAGACATCATCGAAGAAGTGTTTTGTTTGCGTTGTGAATAGAACAATATTTGGGTAACCTGAAAGAGGTATATCTTTCCTGATAAAACAAATGTTTTGTCAGTTTGAACAAAAGGTGGACTTGAAATTTTATTTTATACATGGGGGCATGCAAACCTTTTGGCATGCAAGTGAAGAGCGACTATTTATTTTTTAAATTTGTAGGTCCTCTAACCCTTTAAACTCGTAGGATTGGTCGTTTCCTAACTTTCATAAAGAAAGGATGTGGGGCAAAACTCCAAAAATTGTCGTTTTTATATATGAGACATTCTTATCACACAACTGGATTAATCGAGCAGTTTTAGCGCATAGTTCAAGCTCGTTAAAAAATAAACATAAGCCATGAGCAAATGTTTCCCCCCACGTTTAAGCTCATTAAAAAATGAACTATTCCCCGGTAAATAACCATCGTGAATGTAGTACTTCAACATTTAAAAGCCTTGGTCGTGTTTGCACCATCACCTCCACTTTTGCATTGGCCGATCATTCACCTCCATTTGATTGTTTACCCATTTGATTGTTTAGCCATCCTTGTAACACTGATGTGATTGGAAAATTCCAAACCTTACCTGGAATCAGTTTCTACCCATTTTATCACTCGTTCCTCAAAAGACGAGTCTCCTTTAAGCTCTTTTCAAATGAATCGTAAAATATGAAAAGATTGCCAAGCCATTGGCCTCTCTAGCTCGTTAAAGGGACCGGAAGTGCTATCCCTCCTCTAAATTTTAATCTTTTTGGACCTGAGGGATTATTACACAAAAAGATCGAGCGCTTGTTTTGTTCGGCTCGTTAAAATATCGAAAATTCATCCCTTCTGTATTGTTTTATACTTTTTCAGACTTAAGGGATTAGATGACGAAAAAGGAATTTTGGAGTCTCCTTTACGTTCCTTTTTAGACTCTATAAAATTGAAAAGGACCGAGTTATCTTTGTCGTTAAACTCGTTAAAATTTTAATAGCGAAAAACTTGTCTATAGACGAGAACGAGTTTCACTATCGCTAGGCTCGTTAAAACATAGCGATGGGTTTGCCCGAAGGGCAAATTACAGAACAAGCATATGTTATCCTCCTCAAGCTTGATAAAAATAAAGAGGTACTGGTCAGCAATGACTGGGTAAAAATTGGGAAGAAAAATTGAAGAAACTTTGTTGGTAGCAAGTCGCTCTTGAACATGACACTTTCACTCCGCATCCAAGTTGGGTTGGGTTGTTTCATTCATCGGTCACATCACCATGGTCCCATCATACCATCTGCATTTGGGGTTAATGCTACCAATCCATCACGTTAGTGTCACCGATATGTTCAAGAGAAGCCATTCAGAGAATTCACCTGTGTCCCACCCACTACAATACAGTTATACTCCATTCATTCATGACCGCCACCCTGAACCTTATATCACCAGATCATTTTCACCTCCATTACCGTTCCGTGTCATTGATGTGGGATTCATTAAGGCCCTCCTGTGACGGATCACTTCTTGTCGACATCAACTCATTATCCAAGAAGTTGATCTAGGGACACCCAATTCAGTACTTTGAAGCTTGCATGCCTCAATGGCAAGTTTCTCACTTCCGGCGACGGGTTTACATCAATGACCTTCGACCGAAAGATTTTGCGTGGTGTTCGATGCCAAGTCCTTTATTCACACCACGTGAATTGTACTGCAGTACCTTGAGGGTCATTATCATTATCGGTGATTCCTCTCGCGCTTGTTAACAACTTATATCATTCGCTGGTAATCAAGTGATGTCTTTCCATGTTCGACTTCAGAACATTTCTCACATGGATAGACTTGTACTTCGAGTGAAGATCGAACGAGATTGAAGACCCCGGATCTAGTTTCATCCATCCGAGCTGCGATATATATTCAGGAAAATAAAGATATCAAATGTACATAATTGCTGCAAAGATAATCATCCAATCAAAGGGATGATGGCTTTATCAGAATCATCAGTCTACACTCAGACGATTGTCTGTCCTATGTACATGAAAATGAATTTATGAAGCTGAGCATGGGAATGCCCGCCTCAGCTAGATCATGAAAATATTATGAAGATAATATATTGTATTGTATCTTATTACAGGTCTCCTCCCAGCTTGAAAGAACTTCGGATCCTCATAATAAAGCATTTCACCCGACATCAAAAGATTAATGACCTCATGCTTTAGGGGGCAACTGTTATAGACATTTTTGGGCACTACAACCCCAAGCATGAAATGTCCATAAACCAAGGGCTCCTAAGTCCCTAAAAGTGTTATTCTAACCCCTAAAGGAACAAGGTCAACAGATTACAGCTTCTCCCAAAATTTCTCCATGAAAAACTGCTCAGAATTGGTCAAAACAGGATCATTTCAGCTGCTCCACAGTCCAGGTGCATTGCATCTCACCTAAATACACTGTATGGGTGCGTTTCATTTCAAAAATCCCTTCTATGGGGTGCGATGGGCGAGAAATGACAAATGGCAGTGTCATTCCGCGAGGTGGAGAGGCAATGGAAGCTTCCAAAAACTTCTCCTGTGACACTTGCCTCTCTGAATTCGACCAAGGATGAGTAAGAGATCATCAATCTCCAAGTGGAAGCAAGAACTATCAGAAGGAAGACACTAATCAAATCATAAGCTGACTCATCTCCATTACAGATATCTATATATGGATCCCTCATCCCAGAGATCCAGAGGCTGGAATTTTGCATATTGTAAGGAATTGCTATTGGTTTCTTGAGACAAACATCAGATTGTTGGGTGATCTAAGATTTGTATGAGGTGAAGAGGGGCTTCCTTGCTGAGAGGTTGATGCTGGGTCAAAACAACTGGTTGTAACTCCTCTTGGCTCTTTCTTGTTTATCAATAAAATCTATTCAAGTTTTCCTCCATACTCTTGTGTCATTGATGTTTGCTACATTTGTATGGTCAGTTTACATCTGATCCTAGATTGTTTATGATTATAGATCCATGTCTTTGTATAGTGCTATGCTACTGTGATCTTACAGGTACTTTGTGAAGCTGGGCGTGCAAGGGAACAAGTAGCGAAAGACTATCAAGGAAGAGAGGAATCAAATCAAGAGATTAGCGCAAGATAGAGGTTGGTCTTTTTGTTCCTCTCTATCTATAATTCATAAAGGAAAAACGAAAGTAGCTTTACTCTGTTTGTTTCTAAGGCAGCTATCACACCTTAGTGGGATAAGCAGCTCTGAGTAGACACTTTTCCCTGTAACAAATGGCAACAAGGATTTTATGAACCACTCAGCTAAAAGATTATCGGGAACATATGTCTTAACCATTCGACGACGACGCCACCACTCATGAATATGATCTAATATTTGGGTAGCGGTATCTATTTAAATTTGGTTAAGATTTCCATTCCAGTATCGTATCTGATAGGTAATTGGAAGTGGGTCAAAAATGTAGTGGCTAAAATGGTGAAATTATCGAAAGAAGCTCTTGGTAATTCAATGTACCATTTAGCAGCTGGACTAGTAAGTATTCTTTGGAAAAGACGAAGTCTGACTGAATCATCATTTAAGGAGTTTTATGAACACCACAAATGAAAGGTCATGACATGATTTGATGGGTTTTCTCTATGATTTTTGTTAAATTTTAGAATGTCAGATGGCAACTTATGTGGAATTACCGGTCACCAAGGTGCATATAAGATTGGATCATTAGTGAGCTGATTTAAACCTGGTAATTCTAAAGTTGCTACAAATGGCAACTGTCGATTCAAGTCAGGTTGAGCATACCAAGGATATGATGGAATTGCATGAGAAATAGGTCTTTCCATACCGACATAGGGCATCTGCATTTGGTAACCTTGGTATGGTTGTTGAACAAAACTAGTATAACGTGGTTGTTGATAACTAGGTTGAATGTGTGGTTATCCATAACCTGCAAAGCCTTGTTGCCAGGACCTTGGTAAGCTTGAGATTGACCAAAACTAGGTTGAGCTTGTGTAACAAGTCCAAACTGGGGTTGGTTGCTATAATTGGGGTTGTTGAAATTGAGGCTGCCATGGTCGTTGAATCAACTGTTTTTGTTGTTGGTACAACTATTGTTGATTTAATGGTTGTTGATTTCCAGCAATGAAATATTGGCCAGGTTGTGAATAAACTATACGGTGTAAGCCTGGGTCAGTCCAAATGAGGGTATACTAACCTGAGGTTGTTGCTGAACTCAAGGAACAAGTGGTTGTACAAAAACTTGAGGAACTTGAACTTCTTGACTTGAAACTTGTGGTTGCAAGGTAGAAGGATCAATTTGTACCAGGTGAGATACAACAATTTGAACTTGTGATTGTGGTACAATAGTAACAACAAGTGTAGTAGGAATAGCTGACATAGTTTGCATTGGTTGTGTTGGATGCACAAGCCTCAGTTGAACTGGAATTGTTGTTTGCCATTGAAAAACTCTAATTCTAGATTGACCTAAATACTGCGGGATATTACCATATGGTAGTCCTCCAGAATAGGCAGGATACGACGAATAAGCATATTGCTCTCCATATGGTGGAAATCAAGTATTTAATGGATACATAGGTCTTTGTTGACCAGATTGCCCAACTTGATACTGATATGCAGGACCAAATTGTTGAGTTCCCATTAGAGAAGAACCAGGTAAAATTTTTGTTGAGGACATGGGTGATGACCATGGTGTAGAAGCAACCCTTGAGTGGGTTCTAGACAATGATTGGTAACCAAACGAGATGGACGATTCACCATATAGTTGTGACTCAGGTGTGGTAGAAAACATCGAAGAGGTTACAATAGAAGATTCTGCTATAGCTGCATCAGATGATACAGTCTAAGATGTTGACAGTTGTTCAGCCATAGTTATCTGACCCAAAAGTTGTCCTAAAGAATTGATGGGTACTTGAAAAGAAGCTGGATCCAATGAAGCGAAAAAATCAGGAGTATTAGGGTAAAGATAAAGCTCAGTTCCAAAGTGAAATGGGGTTCCAGGTGTGGAATATTCTTCCAATTCCTCCTCTATAGCAATTAAACCTAGTGGAAGAACTTCACCGTCAAGTCCATAAAAGATTTCTGGTGTTGATGAATTTGAAGTTTCAATAGTTATTGATGTCTGAGGGGTAATTGGTTGAGTTTTCCGATAAAGTAACAGCTTCTGAATGTTCAAATTTAAAGTGTAGATGTTAAGGTAAATGGAAAACAATTTCAGAAAGAGGTTCCTGAAAAACTTCAAGTTCATATGTAACTTCTGTTTGAACTGGGATAGATTCTAGATTAACTTTTGGTTGAACTGATTCAAGTTCAGAAGTACTTTCCTGTTGAGCAACTTCAAGTTGAGGATCAACTTGTTGTTGAACAACCTCGGTTACTGTTCCACTAGGATCAATGCTAATGCCCTCAGGTAATTGTGAAACTTCTTCTTTAGAAACAGATGGGCCAGAAATAGTTGGAGTAACTGGAGTCTCTATACTTACCAAAATAGATGGTTCAGGTAACTCAAATGAAGAACTAGGAGTTCTTGATGTACTAGACTCAGTTAAGCGAGACCGCTTTGCCCGAATTGGTGTCGCTTCGGGAGGAAAAGACGGTTTGATCACTGTTCTTCATGAACGACGGGGTACGGGTTGATGTTCCTCCATGATTTTTGATTAATTTTATTATAAAAAAATAAATAAACAAAAAACGGGTATACTAGGAAAAGGTTTACCAAGCAATTGTGAACTGTAGAATACCTCCTGGCGAACCAAGAAGTACGGGCAGGAAATCTCCCTGAATGTTGTGTTTGGTGTATCACAGTTTACAAGGTGGCCAAATCACTTACTTAAGGATGGATAGCAACCTAGGGTTGTCCTCCCATATATACTCAAAGGTACGTGGAGGTCCAGTCCATATAAGCACTGTCTAATGCAAAACCGCATAGTGAGAGCATTCCCATATACTTTACGTATTGTAAGATCGCCCTATATACTCAAAGGTATGTGGATGAGCTATGATATAATCACGTACGTGGAGGTCTAGTCCATATAAGCACTATGTAATGCAAAACCACATAGTGAGAGCATTCCCATATACTTTACGTACTGTAAGATCGCCCTATATACTCAAAGGTATGTGGATGAGCTATGATATACTCACGTACGTGGAATGAGGTATCACACTCGGGATGTATTGCAAACAAGTTAGCGACAACTGCTTTGTTTTATGAGGTCAGAACACGTCTCTAGCCTAGAACCACTAAATGTTCTCGTTAATGACAATGCTCCATTAGGTAAATTGATGTTTATTTTAAGTTGATATTTCTTAGGAATTTGCCTTTCAAGTTCACCACGTGATGTATTCTAAAATTCTTAGGAATGCAACTATCATGATAAGAATTCTTTCCATTCAATTTAATGATGAAAATCTTAGCTATTTAGGGATAGAGCAATCAGATTTCTTTTGATCAAATAGCAAAGAGCACAATCTAAATGCAATTTCCCTACACTATTTCTATCAGCACACACAAACTTTTTCAATGCAACACGCATGTATTTATTTTTGATTCCCTTAATGTGAATATGAACAAAAATGAAATATGCACATACAATCAATCAATCTTTCATATGAATGAAGACTTTTACGACAGTTCAGGTTCGAAGTAAGAGAAGACTTTACGACACTTTCTTTTGAATGAAGATTAATCAATTATACCCTAACTTTGACTATTGATCGATAATGACAAAGAAAACATGAAGAAACATTAATCAATCCAATCCAAGTCGGGCTAGACTAGGAGATAAACACTCATTTTCAGAGACATAACATTCATTGATCAATCAACAAATAATCAAACAGAGAAAACTTGGTAAAAACTCTTTCCAAAGGTGGGAAACTGATCCTAAGAGGATTAGCACAACCTAGAGTGGGAGACAGTGCGCTTCAGAGCATTGTCCCTAAGCCAGGTGTGCTCTGCAGCGCACTGTGTCCCTCACAAGCCTGCGATGGTGATAGTGAGCCATTTCAAAAGGCAATTTGACATAGTTTTGACCAATTTTTCAATGTAAATAGCTGAATTACAATCTACAAACACAAATAGAGTCTACAAGGATGTCTTAGGAGGTGGATAAGCTACTAGGAAAGAGGATTCTTCCCCAGTGGAGTCACCAATTTGTTTTGGAGAATTTAGCATCTATGGATAAATACTAATTCACTAGACAAGTAGCTATGCCTAGAACAACAGTTTAAAGTGTTTTAGACTTTCCGTATAAGCAATATATAAGAAGAGAGGATAAAAGGCCTACTTTTAGTTCCGCTTTCCTCTCGACTCCCTTGTATCGATTTCGTCGCTCCTTCCCGTACTTAAACTGTTTGAAAAGTACCCTATCAACACAACGGAAGATGAAAACTGATCAAAGCATATGATCCATTAAATATAAATGAAAGGAATCAAAAGCAATTCATACATAAAAGAATTATGAAAGAACACAAATATGGAAAAAGGTTCAAAAAATTTATTAGATAGAAGAAGGAATTACAACCATCAGTGTCTGATTCAAAGTCATTCCTCCAGCTTGGATCCCATCCACATCACATCAAAATCAAGACAAGCTTGTGGCATCACATCATTTGCTCCAAATTCAAGTCTCATAGCAGCATTATCTCCTTACAATTCAACATAGTCCAACCCCTGATCACTTAGATGAGTGGTCAATTTATAAGAATATGAAGGAGGTTTTGTCATTAATGGTGACATTGAATGGCTACTTAGAATTAGTTCCATGGAGGAAGGAATGAGAGGATAGGATGATCCTTAATTCATTCCTCATCCATTTACGAGCTCATAGGAGTTGATAAGACAACGAAACTTCTAGATGACTCCACAAGATAAGAATATTCCCAAACCCTATGTGAATTTTGCTCATTCTCGCCTAGCACAGGTGAAAGGAAGCCTAAGTGCTCTACAGTGCACCCTGACAGTGGACTTAGCTGCTCTGTAGTGCACCTTCATAAGGGCTTACTTGTGTTGGTCCTTCTAGAGGCAATTTATGGATGTCTCAAGTCATGAAACTGTCTGGGAAGGAGGCATTCAAAGGGTTGACTTGTTTAGGGGATGAAACAACTGATTTTAGGGTTTGATGAGTCCTAAATTACTGATCTGAATGTTGGGATTTGATGTGCCCAAAAGGATCTGTAACACCTAGTCTTCAAATGGGACTTATCATAGTGCACGACCTTCATATTTCACCTACAACAGGTAAACTCTCACTCTCTAGCTCTGATACCTATTTGCAAAGTTCATATATTAAGAACTGATATCTCCTTAACCTCTATCACATCTCGGGCCAAGTGATCTAAGTTTTGTGCAAGGAAAACAGACTGATAATTGACATAATTAACCATTCTTGTTTGCTCACTTGGTTTAGGCTCAACAATAGTATGGTAGTGTAGAAATTGTAGGTCACATTGAACAGTTCCATTTCGTAACTTGGGAGTATTATTACCAGGCTCTAGAGTTCTTTCTGGGAGTATAGGCTTACTGTTCGATTTTTCTCAGGACAAGCTATACATCTTAATATTTGGAGCAAGAATCATAATATAGTCTGGACATTTAGAGTGTTGACCATGGTGTGACCGAGAACTAGATGGAACACCATATAATGGTACTTCTTGTATTATCTTGACAATACATACAGGAATGTGAAGGAAAAAACTTTTGTGTCTATGCACAACTATGGAAACTCGTTGTAGGAATGGAGGAAATTGACAGCCTGGGTACAATAGGGATTTTATCAAGTTTGGTCAATAGGCTACGACTCAATGGATTCATATATTGAGATTTCATACTAGTTCTACCATCGTTTGTGGAAACAACTCTTAACTAATGGAAGGTGCCAGCCAATTAGGGATATTTTTGGGCCAAGGGATGATATGCACTTGATCATTCATCAAGAAGAGTTATTTCACTGAACCCTATCTGGAGTGGGGTTGTGTTACCGGGGCTGATTACAACACTTTCCTTGAGTGCACGTTTGTCCAATTTTGGGTTTTTGGGTGGCGTAATAGATGTAACAAAACGGATACACACAGTAGAGTGTAGTTGGGCTATCTGTGTTTAAGGGGTGAAATGGAAGCCATGGAATTGAATAAAGGCTTGTAAAAACTCATTCATGTAAGGGTCTGTCAGTGATAATTGATACCTAGGGATCACAGAGGACCAAACAAGACCATTATTCAGAGGGATTTGGAATCCACCAAGCAAAGAATCATTAAAATCATTAGCTCTGGAGTCGAGGATGCAAGTCAAATAGGAAGTATTTAATCTTGGTCGCACCAAGGGATTAATACCAAACTGTATAAGGCCAATATGGATATACTGGAATCCATTCTCAAGACCCCATTCTATATCTTCTCTATTGATTAAAGGAACTTGACACACTTGTTGCGGTAGAGATATTGGAATGCTAACATAAGTAAAACGAAAAAAACTGGCAGCTTTGAACTTAAACACATGCATATTATAAATATTATCTACATCAATATCTGGAAGTGTGTAGTTTGGTTGGGGATCAAACTCTTGAGTAATGACACGATTGTTATATAGAAGATCCTTAATATCTTTATTCAAAAGTTTGGACAACCATGACCATAATCTATCATGTGTGACTTTGCGTGATTCAGAAAAATCATAAGTTTTCCTAGAGTCCATACTGATATAAGTGAAAGAATAAGAGGAACCTGAAAAATTACAAAACTGGTTACAATCCTTGATCTACCTCCTTCACTCCCAAATAAGACCTTCCCTGGTCTTCAAATGGGACTTATCATAGTGCACGACCTTCAACTTTCGCCTACAACAGGTAAACTCTCGCTCTTTGGCTCTGATACCAATTTACAGAGTTCAAATATTAAGAACTGATATCTCCTTGACCTCTATCACATCTCGGGCCAAGTCATCTAAGTTTTGTGCAAGGAAAATAGACTGAAATTGACATAATTAAGAATTCTTGTTTACTCACTTGGTTCAGGCTCAATAGTAGTACAATAGTGTAGCAATTGTAGGTCATATTGCACAGTTCCATTTTAGAACTTGGGAGTATTGTTCCCAGGCTTTATATTTCTTTATGGGAGTATAGGCTTACTGTTCAATTTTTCTTAGGGTAGGCTATACATATTAATATCTATAGCAGGAATCATAATACAATGTAGATGATTAGAGTGTTGACAATGGTGTGACCGAGAAATGGATGGAACACCGATACACTAGTACTTCTTTTTTGGAATTTTTGTATTATCTTGACAATACATACAAGAGTGTGAAGGACAAAACTTATGCATCTATACATGACTGTGAAAACTCATGGTAGGAATGGAGGAAATTGACAACCTGGGTGAAATAGGGATTTTATCGAGTTTGGTCGATAAGCTATGACTCAATGGATTCATATATTGAAATTTCAGACTAGTTCTGCCATCGTTTGTGGAAACAACTCTTAACTGATGGGAGGTGCTGGCCAGTTGGGGATAATTCTGGGCTAAGGGTTGACATGTACTTGACCATTCATCAGGAAGAGTTATTTCATTGAAACCTATCTAGAGTGGGGTTGCATTACCAGGGCCGATTACAACACCTTCCTTGAGTGCACGTTTGTGCAATTTTGGGTTTATGGGTGGCATAATATATGTAACAAAACAGATACACACAATAGAGTGTATTTGGGCTATCTGTGTTTGAGGAGCTAAATTGAAGCCATGAAATTGAATAAAGGCTTGTAAAAACTCATTGATGTAAGGGTCTGTCAGTGATACTTGATACCTAAGGATCATAGAGGACCAAAAATTACCATTTTTCAAAGGGATTTGGAATCCACCAAGCAAAGCATTATTAAAATCATTAGCTCCAGAGTCAAGGATGCAAGTAAAACAATAAGTATTTAATCCTAGTCGCACCAAGGGATTAATACCAAACTGTATAAGGCCAATATGGATATACCATAAGCCGTTCTCAAGACCCAATTATATATATTCTCTATTTATTAAAAGAAATTGACACACTTGTTATGATAGAGAGATTGGAATGTTGAAAAAACTAAAACAAAAAAGGCTGGTAGCTCTGAACTTAAACACAGGCATATTATAAATCTTATTTGCATCAATATCTGGAAGTGTCCTATTTGGTTGGGGATCAAACTCCTGAGTAATGACATGAGTGTTATATAGAAGATCCTTACTATCTTTATTCAAAAGTTTGGACAACCATGACCATCATCTATCATGTGTGGCTTTTTGCGATTAAGAAAAATCATAAGTTTGCCTAGAGTCCATACCGATATAAGAGAAAGAATAAGAGGAACTTGAAAAACCGCAAAACTGGTTGCAATCCTTGGACTACCGCCTTCATGCCCAAACACGACCTTCCTTGGTATTCAAACAAGACTTATCACAACGTACGACCTTCAACTTTCACCTACAATAGGTAAAATCTCGCTCTCTAGCTCTGATAGCAATTTACAAAGTACGCAAGCTCGCAAAGATAGATATATGATGAACACTTAAAGACAATTCTCATAAAAACAAAGCACACAAACACGTGTTCTATTATAGAAATTCTCCCAAAAATTACAAATTCTTAGGGAAGAGTCCTCTTTCCCTTATATAGAGAGGTTACAAAAGTTTCGGGTCCATATCTGTTTATATGAGGAATCCTTTATAGATCTAAAAAGCTAGATATGGTATCCAACCTTTGTATGTGAATCTTATATAGATCTAAAAAGCTAGAGATGATTTCCAACCTTTGTACCCATAATAATTTGCATATATGAAAAGCTAGATCTGGTATCCTACATTTGTACTTGTAATATCTCAAAAGGTATATTTTATTTGTACTAGGAATATTTACACAGTGGATGTTTTCATGGAAAACCCACGAAACCTATTTTTTACATAGTGGATGTTTTCACCAAAAACCCATGAAACCATTATATTACACAACGGATGTTTTTAGGAAAACCCATGAAACGATGCATGATTTATACTTTTTTTTTTTAAACAAAGAGGATGTTCAATTATGGAGAACCCTCGAAAGTCTGAAAAAATAAAGATTATTATCCTGTGAAAATCTACCAACCCGATCCTTCAGGACTCCTATCAAAATATTAATCAGAATCATAGATTTCTTCATCATGGTCTTGATTGTGCAGTCCTAGATCAATACATGGGATGATGTAATGTAAAAAGGGTGGTTCATGTCCAAAGCAAGCATAGAAAGGCGAGAACGACATGTGAGGATCAAGCTTGTCTGGCGGAAGTCCCACTTCTCCAAAGTATTCTATGCTAAGAGTAAAACTGTGGCTGACTGGAGAGTTATTAATTTCAACCATTGTTCCTCTCTATAGTAGATCAAACTCAAAAATTTCATATCTGAGACCCCTTTCTTCCATTTCTTGGTGTAGAGTTGATAATGTTCCTAATGGGCTTCTGCAATCAAAATCATCATTTCTGAGGGTATATGAAACCATCAAAAGATTCATCCACTTGCTCCAATGTATGAAAGGAGACATGGTATCTTCACAATACATAATAATAGAAATTATTTCAAATGCTCTGGCATACTGGTGTATTCCATAATATTCCATCCAAGTGATGCTTGGATAAAAAATGTAGACAATTCTAGAATAAGAAGCTAGAGCTTGGCCGAAAAAAACATGATGGTTATTTATGAGATTCCAGTTAATGTTATAACTATATCTTCCTTCTAATGAATTAAACCATTTTTCTAATATTATCTTATGTATCTCAATTGGAAAGGATTTGATTCTTTGAGTGATACATTCCCAACAATATGTATAATGACATGAGGAGCATAAATTAACAACACTTTTTTCTCTGGATGAAGAGCTTTCACCAATCTCAAAATTTCTCAACTCAAGAGGATTATTAGAGATTTCTCCTTCTTTGGTGAGCAGGTCTACTAAATAATTCTCTTTTCCAGCCTTGTAGACAATGTCAAAGTCAAAACCTTCCACCATAATGCCCATCTGATAATTCTTGATTTTCCTTGTTCAAGTAATCTTTTATTTCTCAACATTCCTTTCATGTGTTTTAGATCAGTCTTAATAGTGAAATGAACACTTTTAACAAAGAGTCTAAGGCGTTTTATTCCCTTTTTGACTATAAGAATTTCTTTATGTGAGGAAGGGTATTTGAGCTAAGGATCTGAAAATGTACCTAATGCATAAGCACACAATTCCTCTTTCCTGGGATGTTTTTGTAGAAGTATTGCAACCCAACATGTGTCAGAAGCATCTGTCTCAAGAATAAATGGAAGATTTGGTTAGGGTAGTGATAGTGGCATCAACTGCTGTATTTTTTGCTTAATTATCTGGACAACTATAGTCATTGCAAAGTCCATGAAGCTCCTGATTTGAGACGTTGTTGTAGAATTCTAGTGTCGAAAGCTTGCTTGGCATAAAGATATTGGATGTAATTTAGTGCACCTAAGAATCTTTACACTGTTCGGATATCTGGAAGTTGGTCAGGAAAATTTAAGAGAGCAAGCAATATGTGAGGCTTGAGTTCAATCTTACCTTGTGCAATTATTAGACCAAGATAATCAAGCTTTGTTTGTCCGATAATGAACTTATGAGGAGAGTTGGACAAAACTAAACCATGCTAATATATAGATTGGTATAATATTTCTAAATGTTGTCTATGTTGCTGAATATCTCTACTAAAAATCAACAAATCATCTATGTACACAATGACAAATGGTAAATCCCGAAAAATATCTTCCATCCTTTTTTGGAATTCAGATGGGGCATTTTTCAACCCAAAAGGAATCACCGTCCACTGGTATTGTCCTCCTGGCACCACAAAGGTTGTTTTAAACCTATCTTCTGGAGCAATGAGAATCAGCCAAAATCCACTTTTCAAATCAAATGTGTTGAAGATATTGGCTTTATCAATCTTAGAGAGAGAAATCTCCTTATTTGGCAATGGATATATAATTGGGAGTAATGCATCATTTAGAACTTTATAATTGATTACCAACCTCTTCTTATCTATTTTTTGCTCTGAATGTTTATTCACATAGAATGCGGGACAAGCCCATGGGCTTTTGCAGGGTTCAATGAGCTTTCTCTCATGCAACTATTTTATTTCATTCTTGTAAATTTTATGTTCAGAGGGACTCATGTGATTAGTGGATGCTTTCTACGCTTGGTGGGTCTAAGCATCTTTGAAAGGAAAATTTACAAAATATTTTTCCCTAAACCAGAAGGCGTCAATATGTTCTGAAATGCAGTCCTTCTAGAGTTTGGAGACAATATCTTTTAACAATTCTTGGCCATGTAGGTTAGTATGCTTGATTATCTTTTGAAAATTTTCCAAGTCTTGAATAGATTCTTCAATGGTGTATGGAGTATCTGGCTTAATTCATGTTGCATATTTGCTTTTAACTAGGACTGCTATCTTGGCTTGATAACCAGTGAATGTAATTACATCTTTGTCAACTAGATAGACATATATTTTTTCACAAAATCCCGTCCCAATAGCATATCACAACAAATATAATAGTTATAAAGGGTGACATATACAATAGTAGATGAATTCAATATGGGAAAATCAGGGGAAAAATAAGAAATCTTCATGAGATGTTTATTAACAACTTTAAAATGTAACTGTGTGTGTTGCCAAAAATAGGATGGAATGACTTTATACTTGCAACAAATGCACATAGCTCCCGTGTCTATATGTGCATCCAATTCATAATTCCTATAGCCATTAGTTTTGATTCCAATGGGGATGACCATCCGATCTCCTATAGAACTGATATCAAGAATGGGTTTAGGAGATGTTTCTTCTGTTTTAACTGCTGGTATGTCTGCATGAGTTAGGACTAGAGTTGTAAACTTTGAATCCATTTCATCAAGTTTCTGAATTTTCTATTGAATTTGATTAATACCAAACTATATAAGGCCAATATGGATATACTAGAAGACGTTCTCAAGACCCCATTCTATATATTCTCTATTAAGTAAAGGAACTTGATACACTTGTTGCGATAGAGAGATTGGAATGTTAATAGAAGTAAAATGAAAAAGGCTCACAGCTCTGAACTTAAACACATGCATATTATAAATCTTATCTGCGTCAATACCTGAAAGTTTCTAGTTTGGTTGGGGATCAAACTCCTGAGTAATGACATGAGTGTTATATATAAGATCCTTACTATGTTCATTCAAAAGTTTGGAAAACCATGACCATCGTCTATCATGTGCGGCTTTGCGTGATTCAGAAAAATCAAAAGTTTTCCTAGAGTCCATACTGATATAAGAGAAAGAATAAAAGGAAACTGAAAAATCACAAAACTGGTTGCAATCCTTGGTCTACCACCTTCATGCCCAAACATGACCTTCCCTAGTCTTCAAACAAGACTTATCACAATGCACAACCTTTAGTTTTCACCTACAATAGGTAAACTCTCTCTCTCTCTCTCTGGCTCTGATACCAATTTACGGAGTACACAAGCTCGCAAAGATAGATAGATCACAAACACTTAAAGACAATTCTCACAAAAAAAGCACACAGACAAGTTTTCTATTATAGAAATTCTCCCAAAAATTACAAGTGCTTAGGGAAGAGTCCTCTTTCCCTTCTATAGAGAGGTTACAAAAGTTCTGGGTCCTTCTCCTTTTGTACTAGGAATCCTTTATAGATATAAAAAGCTAGATATGGTATCCAACCTTTGCACCATGAATCTTATACAGATCTAAAAAACTAGATATGATATCCAACCTTTGTACCCAGAATATTTTGCAGATCTGAAAAGCTAGATCTGGTATCCTACATTTGTACCTATAATATCTCAAAAGGTAGATTTGATTTGTAATAGGAATATTTACACAGTGGATGTTTTCATGGAAAACCTACGAAACCTATTTTTTACACAGTGGATGTTTTTGCGGAAAACCCACGAAACCATTATATTACACAACATATGTTTTTAGGAAGATGCATGAAACCATGCATAATTATACTTTTTTTTAAACAAAGATGATGTTAAATTATGGAGAACCCTCGAAAGTCTGAAAAAAAATATTATTATCCTATGAAAATCTACCAATCCGATCCTTTAGGACTCCTATAGGAACCGTAATCAAAATCATAGATTTCTTCATTACGGTCTTGATTGTGCAGTCCTAGATCAATACTCGGGATGATGTATTGTAACTAGGGTGGTTCATGTCCAAAGCAAGCATAGAAAGGAGAGAACAACATGTGAGGATCAAGCTTGTCTAGCAGAAGTCCCACTTCTTCAAATTATTCTATGCTAAGATTAATTTCAACTATTGTTCCTTTGTATAGTAGATCAAACTCAAAAATGTCATATCTGAGACCCCCTTCTTCCATTTCTTGGTGTAGAGCTGATAATGTTCCTAAGACCGCAGCTCCTGCCCAGGGGCCCGAGGAGTGCGACTGTGGACGGGCGAAGTTGCGTGTAGCTCCACCGTTCCACGACTGAACCCCCTAAGCGAGAACTGAGCTCCAATTTTTTATTTTTTAACGTATTGTTAATAATTTTTTTTATTTTTTTTAAAGATTTTAGTTTCGTTTTTAATTAATTATGTTTTTCTTTAATATGATTTTTGTTTTGTTTTATGTTTAATATAATTTTTTTTTATTTTTGTTTTTAATAGTTTTTAATTTTTTGTTTATTTGTTTTTAAATTATTTAAAATGGTTTTAAGTTTTTTGGTTAGATTTTTAGTTTTTTGTTTGTTTGCTTTTTGAATCAAGTTTGTTTTTATTTTTATTTTTAATTTTTTTAGATTTTTTTAATAATTTTTTAAAATTTGTGTATTTTTATTTATTTATTTTGATAGTTTTTAAAATTTTTTGTTTTATTTTTTCAATTTTTTATCGTTTACAATTTTTTTTTTTTTTTTTTTTTAAGTAATAAACATTTAGAAAAAGAGAAAAAAAAAAACTAGAAAATTTGTTAAGTAATCAACATTTAAAAAACAATTCGACATAAAAAAATTTAAAGTGTAAAAAAAATGTAACATTTAAAAAAAATATCCACACTTAATACATTAAAAAATTTAAAGTGTCAAAAATAAGCCCTCTAAAACAAGGGGTTGATGCTGCATCAACACCTTTGAAAATCAACATGAAAATCACTAACATTAAAAAAAAAATTATATTTGATACATAAGAAATTTAAAGTGTCAAAAATATGCTCTGAAAAAAAAGTGTACTCTGAATTAGGGTTTTTCAAAATCGGATGATTTTTTTGCTACCTCAACAAAACAGGTAATCATATCAATTCCTGTTTCAAAGTTTACATTGTTTTTGTCTTTGTGTATATGAGTTGTTATAACTATTTAAATATCTGTCACACCCATACACAAAGTCTTGAGCATTTTCGCACAAGTGTCATCACGTCGTCCCAAAGTCTATCTTAAGTGTCACACTTGTTGTATCTTGTCGTAAGGTAGTCACAATGAGGGAAATGTTCATGTGTTTGGATGATCTATATTGTCATGTTGTCAAATTATTCTAAGTGTGTGATCACAGTAAAGGTTCATCACAGTTCATCACCTATCTCACCAATCCCACACTTAGCCATTTTCAGAAAAACTTCCCGACTAAAAAACCTATCTTCTCCAGGCCTCTCTTAAGTTGCGCAGTATGCAATCTCATCTTGTTTATGGGAAAAATAGTGTCTTTTCGATTGAATAGCCATCTAGGTTTGGCAGCTATCCTAGAAACAACAGTTTAAAGCAATTCATGATTTCTTCTATGCATAATAGATAAGAGAAGGACAAAGGAACCAACCTAGATCTTTCGCTCAATTCCTTGCTTGATCTTTCTCCCCCTTGACAGAACTTGCAACTCCTATCCGTACTTATCCTGCTTGGAGAGTACCTGTAGAAACACAATAACAAAGAATCGTCAAAGCATCTTGATCTATTATATCATAATCATTACGGAATCAGAAATATGATGAACATACAATGGCATTCACAAATAATAACATTCACAATTGCATAGTTATATGGAAGAAAACTCGAAGAACTTTATTAAATAGAAGGGAGAACTATAACCCAGTTGTCTGATCCAGCATCATCCTCCCAGCATCAAAGCCCTCTTCACCTCATGAAATAGCAAGATCACCCAACAATACAATGCTATTTCTCAAATCCAAACTATCAGCACCTACTTGAAATTCACAAATATTCCAGCCTCTAGATCTCTTAGATGAGGGATCCATTTATAGATGTGTGCAAGGGTGTGAGTCATCTCTCGGATTTGATTAGTATCATTCCACTTGTTACATTTGGTTCCACAAGAGGGGAGCTAACTGAAGTTTAGATCTCTTACTCATCTTTCAGGTGAATTCAGAGAGGCAAGTGTCAGAGGGGAAGTTTCTAGAAGATTCTATGAGCATCCACTTAGCAAACTATCCTGGACATTTGTCCATCCTCGCTCATCACACCCTATAGAAGGCATCATCAGCATGCATCACACCTGACTAGTGTAAAAGTTAGTATGCATCACACCCTGACAGTGGAGTAGTGAGTATGGTCCAGTTTAGGCCAATTCTGGATGGTTTTTCAGGTGGAACTTTTGGGGAATGATGTAATCAGATGACCATGCTCTTTTGGGGTATGAAACAACTCTTTTAGGGGTTAAAGAGCCCTAGTTTATCGACATATAAGATTGGGGTTGAAGTGCCCAAATATGTCTATAATAGTTGCCCCCTAAAGCATGAAGTCATAAATCTTTGATGTCGAGTGAAATGATTTATCATGAGGAACCAAGGTTTCGAAACTGGAAGGTGACCTATATAAGATACAATACAATACAACATCATAATATAATTTTTCATGATCTAGTTGAGGCGGGCATTCCCATGCTCAGCTTTATAAATTCATTTCATGTACATAGAACAGATAATCGTATGCAGTTGTAGACTGGTGATTCTTCATAGGTAGAGTCATCCTCCTTGGCTTGGATGACCATCTGTGCAGCTTCTGTGTACATTTGATGTCTTTATATCCCTGAATATATCGTAGCTCGGATGGATGAAAATAGATCTGGGTCTTCAAACATGTTCAATCTTCGCCCGATGTACAAGTCAATCCATGTGAAAGGATGTTTTGAAGTCCAACATGGAAAGACATCGTCTGATTACGAGCCAATAATGTGAGCTGTTAACAGACGCAAGAGGAATCACCGATAATGACGATGACTCTCAAGGTACTATAGTGCAATTCACGTGGTGTGAATATATGATCCGATGTCGAACACCATGCAAAATATTTCGGTCGAAGGCCATTGATGTCAACCTGTCGCCGGAAGTGAGAAACTTTCCATTGAGGCATGCAAGCTTCAAAGTACTGAAAGGGTTGTTTCTAATTCAACTTCTTGGATAATGAGCTGATGTCGACAAGAAGTGACTCATCGTAGGAGGGACTTGATGTATCCCACATCTACGACACGAAATGAAGAAAATGATTTTTTGGAGGTGAAAACGATCTGACGACACAAGGTTCAGGAATGGCGGTCATGAAAAATGGAGGTTGAAGGTATTGCAGTGGATGAGTCATTAACTGGATGGTGAATTCTCAACTGAATGAATTTTCTTGAACATATCGGCAACACTGAGATGTATTGGTAGTGTTAACCCAAAAAATGGATGTTGTGAAAGACTAATGGTGAAGTGACTGGTGAACAGAATAACCCAACCCGACTCAATCATGGTGATGGAGTGAAAGTGTCATGTTCAAGAGCGACCTGCTACCTTAAAGTTTTCAAGTTTTCTTCCCTTTTTCCCCAGTAATTGCTGACCAGTACCTCTTTATTTTTGTCAAGCTTGAGGAGGATAACATATGCTTGTTCTATAATTTTCCCCTCGGGCAAACCCGTCGCTATGTTTTAACGAGTCTAGCGACAGTGAAACTCGTTCTTGTTTGGGTGGACAAGTTTGTCGCTATTGTTTTAATGAGTTTAATGACAAAGATAACTCAGTCCTTTTCATGTTTAGAGAGTTTGAAAAGGGACGAAAATGAAACTCTGTCTTGCCTGGATGAGTTTGTCGTTATTGTTTTAACTAGTTTAACGATAAGGATAACTTGGTCCTTTTCATGTTTAGAGAGTTTGAAAAGGGACGAAAAGGAAACTCCGAAAGTTCTTTTTTGTAGCATAATCCCTTAGGTCCAAAAAATAAAGGGATGAATTTTCGATCACTTTAACGAGCTGGAAAGGCCAATTGCTCAACAATATTTTCATATTTAATGAGTCTGAAAAGGGTTTAAAGAGGACTCGTTTTTTAGGAACGAGTGGTGTCTAGGGTAGCACCTAGTTCTAGGTAAGTTTTGGAACTTCTCAAAACATGGTGATGTGAAGAGGTTGAATAATAAAACCACTCATCGCAGATGTTCCTCAAAATGTTAAACAATCAGGTGGAAGTGCATGATTGGCCAAAAGGATGAAGGTGATGGGCGGTACACAACCAAGGCTCAAAAGGCTGATAACATGGCAATCATAGAGATTATTTACTGGAGGCGGGTTCATTTTTTAATGAGCTTGAACCTTGAAGAAACTATGCTCGGCATGGGTTTCATTGTTTTTACAAGCTTGAAACGAACCAACATATGCTTGGTTTTTCAGTTTTCTAACTATGCAAGCTAAAAACGACGACAACTAAAAGCTAGAAAAGACAAAACTAAAAGTCTTAAAGTCTTTTTGATAGTTAGGAGCATACATTAATGATGATTTTATCAAGGAACCTTTTAAAGCATCAAAGGAAGCTTGCGCAACCTAATCCCAGTGGAAGGGTACTCTTTTTTTCAAAGGACGCGTATAACCTTTAGGGTTTTACAAAACTAAAACTTCAAAAAATAAAAAGCTAAAAATCTAAAAAGTTAGAAAATGAAATTGAAAAAGGGTTGCATGCCCCTAGCATGATGAAAAGGAGAGTCTCTAGTAACCATATGGAAATTACTGTGGTTAAGCAGGATTGTTTCATCCGCAGAGCAGAGGAAACATTTCCTTGGATTTGTCCGCCAAATAGACAAAGGTGAATGGTGTGTCGTACCAATCACTTAACTTATAGGGAAATTCATATGGTAGGAAGGTTCCATCCACAGAGTAGACAAAAAACTTCCTTAGCTTTGTCTGCAGTGCAGACAAAGGTGAATGGTGTCTCAGACCAATCACATAACCTATAGGGAAACCTATCTTTTTAGTTGGGTTCGTCCACCAAATAGACACCAATTTGTTTCTGGGAAAACTAGTGTCTTTTCGATCAACTAGCCCTCTAGGTTTGGCAGCTATCCTAGAAACAACAGTTTAAAGAAATTCGTGATTTCTTCTATGCATAATAGATAAGAGAAGGACAAAGGAACCAACTTGGATCTTCCGCTCAACTCCTTGCTTGATCTTTCTCCCCCTTGAAAGAACTTGCAACTCCTCTCCATACTTATCCCTCTTGGACAGTACTTGTAGAAACACAATAACAAAGAACCGTCAAAGCATCTTGATCTATTATATCATAATCATTACGGAATCAGAAATATAATGAACATACAATGGCATTCACAAATAATAACATTCACAATTGCACAATTATATGGAAGAAAACTCAAAGAACTTTATTAAATATAAGGGAGAACTACAACCCAGTTGTCTGATCCAGCATCATCCTCCCAGCATCAAAGCCATCTTCACCTCATGAAATAGCAAGATCACCCAACAATACAATGCTCTTTCTCAAATACAAACTATCAGCACCTACTTGCAATTCACAAATATTCCAGCCTCTGGATCTCTTAGATGAGGGATCCATTTATAGATGTGTGCAAGGGTGTGAGTCATCATTGGGATTTGATTAGTATCATTCTGCTTGTTACATTTGGTTCCACAAGAAGGGAGATAACTGAAGTTTATATCTCTTACTCATCTTTGGGGTGAATTCAAAGAGGCAAGTGTCAGAGTGGAAGTTTCTAGAAGATTCTATGAGTATCCACTTAGCAAACTTTCCTGGTCATTTGTCCATCCTCGCTCATCACACCCTATAGAAAGCCTCATCAGTATGAATCACACCTCACTAGTGTAAAAGTCAGTATGCATTGCACCCTGACAGTGGAGCAGTCAGTATGGTTCAGTTTAGGCCAATGTTGGATGGTTTTTCAGGTGGAACTTTTGGGGAATGATGTAATCAGATGACCATGTTCTTTTAGGGTATGAAACAACTCTTTTAGGGGTTAAAGAGCCCTAGTTTATCGACATATAAGATTTGGGTTGAAGTGCCCAAATATGTCCATAACAGTTGCCCCCTAAAGCATGAAGTCATAAATCTTTGATGTCGGGTGAAATGCTTTATCATGAGGATCTGAGGTTTCGAAACTGGAAGGTGACCTATATAAGATACAATAAAATACATCATCATAATATAATTTTTCATGATCTAGCTGAGGCGGGCATTCCCATGCTCAACTTTATAAATTCATTTCATGTACATAGAACAGATAATTGTCTATAGTTGCAGACTAGTGATTCTTCATATGTAGAGTCATCCTCCCTGGCTTGGATGACCATTTGTGTAGCTTCTATGTACATTTGATGTCTTTATATCCCTGAATATATCACAAAACGGATGGATGAAACTAGATCCGGGGTCTTCAAACATGTTCAATCTTCGCTCGATGTACAAGTCGATCCATGTGAAAAGATGTTTTGAAGTCGAACATGGAAAGACATCATCTAATTACCAGCCAATAATGTGAGCTGTTAACAGACATGAGATGAATCACCGATAATGATGATGACTCTCAAGGTACTATAGTACAATTCACGTGGTGTGAATATATGATCCGATGTCGAACACCACGCAAAATCTTTCGGTCGAAGGCCATTGATGTCAACCTATTGCTAGAAGTGAGAAACTTGCCATTGAGGCATGCAAGCTTCAAAGTACTAAAATGGTTGTTTCTAAGTAAAATTCTTGGATAATGAGCTGATGTCGACAAGAAGTGACTCCTCGTAGGAGGGCCTTGATGTATCCCACATCTACGACACGAAACAAAGCAAATGATTTTCTGGAGGTGAAAACGATCTAACGACACAAGGTTCAGGAATGGAGGTCATGAAAAATGGAGGTTGAAGGTATTGCAGTGGATGAGTCATTAAATGGATGGTGAATTCTCAACTGAATGACTTCTCTTGAACATATCGGTGACACTGAGATGGATTGGTAGTGTTAACCCCAAAAATGGATGGTGTGAAAGACCAATGGTGAAGTGACCGGTGAACGGAATAACCCAACCCGACTCAATCATGGTGATGGAGTGAAAGTGTCATGTTCAAGAGCGACCTGCTACCATAAAGTTTTCAAGTTTTCTTCCCTTTTTCCCCAATCATTGCTGACTAGTACCTCTTTATTTTTGTCAAGATTGAGGAGGATAACATATTCTTGTTCTATAATTTTCCCCTCGGGCAAACTTGTCGCTATGTTTTAACGAGTCTAGCGACAGTGAAACTCATTCTTGTCTGGGTGGACAAGTTTGTCGCTATTATTTTAACGAGTTTAACGACAAAGATAACTCAGTCCTTTTCATGTTTAGAGAGTTTGAAAAGGGATGAAAATGAAACTCTGTCTCGCCTGGACAATTTTGTCGCTATTGTTTTAACGAGTTTAACGACAAGGATAACTCAGTCCTTTTCATGTTTAGAGAGTTTGAAAAGGGATGAAAAGGAAACTCCGAAAGTTCTTTTTCATAGCATAATCCTTGAGGTCCAAAAAATATTAAAATAATACAAAAGGGATTACTTTTCGATCACTTTAACGAGCTGGAAAGGCCAATTGCTCAACAATCTTTTCATATTTAACGAGTTTGAAAAGGGTTTAAAGAGGACTCGTTTTTGAGGAACGAGTGGTGTCTAGGGTAGAAACTAGTTCCAGGTAAGTTTTGGAACTTCTCAAAGCATGGTGATGTGAAGAGGTTTACTAATAAAACCACTCATCACAGATGTTCCTCAGAAGGGTAAACAACCAGGGGGAAGTGCATGATTGGCCAAAAGGATGGAGGTGATGGGTGGTACACAACCAAGGCTCAAAAGGCTGATAGCATGGCAATCACAAAGGTTATTTACTGGAGGTGGGTTCATTTTTTAATGAGCTTGAACCTTGTGGAAACTATGCTCGGTGTGGGTTTCATTATTTTTACAAGCTTGAAATGAACAAACATATGCTTGGTTTTTCAGTTTTCTAACTATGCAAGCTAAAAACGACAACAACTAAAAGCTAGAAAAGGCAAAACTAAAAGTCTTAAAGTCTTTTTGATAGTCAGGAGCATACATTGATGATGATTTTATCAGGGAAAATTTTAAAGAATCAAAGGAAGCTTGCGCAACTTGATCCTAGCGGAAGGGTACTCCTTTTTTCAAAGGACGCGTATAACCTTTAGGGTTTTACAAAATTAAAACTTAAAAAACTAAAAAGCTAAAAAGCTAAAAAGTTAGAAAAAGAAATTGAAAAAGGGTTGCATGCTCCCAGCATGATGAAAAGGAGAGTCTCCAGTAACCATATGGAAATTACTGTGGTTAAGCAGGATTTTTTCATCCGCAGAGTAGTCAAAACATTTCCTTGGCTTTGTCCGCCAAATAGACAAAGGTGAATGGTGTGTCAGACCAATCACTTAACTCACAGGGAAATTCATATGATAGGAAGGTTCCGTCCACAGAGTAGACAAAAATCTTCCTTGGCATCATCCGCAGTGCAGAAAAAGGTGAATGGTGTCTCAGACCAATCACATAACCTACAGGGAAACCTATCTTTTCAGCTAGGTTCGTCTGCCAAATAGACAAGGGTGCATGCCCCCTAAGCTTTGTTACATTCACCGGACTACTCCTGGCAATCAGGTGGATGGAATGAAGGTTCAAGAGACACTTTTGACATACAAGGACCATTTAGGGATGATGATGGACTTGGACCCATGCTTGAACCGAGAAATGAAAGCTAGTCAACAGTGACAATTTTCCCTTCATGTGGGAAACACATCACTCAGAAGAGTGTTGAAACGATAGACTCCATGTTATAAACATACTCTTGTCCAAGGAGTAGATTGTAATCTAACAGTCTTGGGACTACCATCACGTTTAGGTGAACGATTTTCCTTCCCAAAGTTATCGGTAACTTAGGAAGGATCCCTAACAGTCGGCTAGTTCCTTTGTAAAAGCCTGACAAATTCTATGTAACAGGCATAAGCAATGGCAAACCAAGCGCTTTCCAAGCTGTTACACAAAAATATCATCACCATGACTATTTACAGTTAGTGTGGGTCTATCATCACTTATACTGTCCTCCTAAGCAAGTCTCAGACCTCAGCTCTTCAAGTCAAGCTTTGAAAATGAGAGAAAGACATTAAAAATCAGCAAAACTCTGGTTCTGCACTTTCTCTCACTGTTGCATGTGGTCCCGCACCCCCTGTTCACAAAAACTATGGACCTGCCCACTATGTCCCTAAAGGAGTGGGTGCGGACCCCTGTGAAAGTCAAAAAAGTGCAAGTTTATTCTAAAAAACTCACTTTGGGTTAATTCTAGATGATTCTAGAAGGAATTTTGACGTGAATTGGTCGCTCTCAGGTGGTTCATGCATCCCAAAAGAGAAGGAGCTAATCCCTTGATGAGAGGAGCTATCCTTTTGAATGAGGGCTTTATCCCTTTGAAGGAGGACCTAGTAACTTCCCTCCATTACACTATAAATTAAGGCATTTTGCTAGTTGCTAGAGAGGTTAGAAGCTGAACATTTTTGAGCGTAAATGTTGGTGGAATTGAGACTTCCTAGTTAAGCTTGAGAGGAGAGATCACATACCCTTTTCGCTTCATTGGGAAGAGAGTGAAACTTGTCAAAGTAGAGGAGACTTCTTGTTGGACCCTGGGAGGAGCTTGTACAACATCAAGGCACAAGTTGTAAAGTTCTTCTTTGATTTGAATTAATACAATCAGATTCATTTTTCTCAACAAATTGTCTTATGTCATTTGTTTCATGAATTCCTTGATCATCATGTTAAGTATGCTTTATGATATTGGATTTTCAGGTGCTATTTAGTTTGTTTGCTTGTTTGTGTTTGTAGATTCGCAACAAGGGAGCTCATTTGGGTCAAAGGAGCGAGGCTTCCACAAAATTGCATTGGATCCAAGGTAGGCATAAAACACTTGTTTGCCTTTGTTTATAATTGCATATTTAGAGAAAGATAGTTTTTGATTGGCTTGCTTGTCACTAGATATCGTTAGATTCTAGGAAGGTCTATCTTATCTGCAAGATCGACTCATTCCGTGTGACAAAATGGCGACTCAGCTGGGGACTTGATTTTTTCCTTGTTGTTACTTTGACCTGAGAAATTGTGTTTTTGTTTCTGTTTTTGGCTTGTTGTGTGTGGAATTGGGTAGATTTAGTAGATCTAGGATTATTTTTTGTTTTTCATAACTTTGGGAGAGGATCGCACCCTCAGCTTGGGACACAGTGCGGACCTATCCGCACTTTTGCTTTTAGCACAGAGCGATACCGCACCTGTGTGAACTGTGGGCCTGCGGTCCCTGTCAAAATTTTGGAAAACCTAAGATTTTCTCTATTAGTCAGCTTAGTTTTTGTTTAGATGTTATTATCCCCTACCCAGACCTGCATATAACTTGTCAGAAGCTTTTCTTAGGTTAATTCCATTGGTGTTAGGGTTTTAGGTGAAATTCCTAGAAGTTTTGATTGTTGGGTTTGGCTTTCATTTTGGTCTTGTAGTAGCTCTGATCTTAGAAGCTGTAGAAGCCTCATATCACCTTGGTTTTTACTAGCCTTCTTATGAGTCTGACCATTTGCAAAATCTACCTTTGTTGAGGAATCCACCTTGTGTTTTCTCTTTACGAAACTTCGAAAAGGCTTGTGTTAAAAGTTTGGATTTCATTTTTAGAAAAGAAAACGAAAATTGGTTGCTTTTTGATTGATTTGTGATTCTGGACAAATTAGTCCTTAGTTTGCTTATAGCTAAGTAAAACATCCTTGAAAAAGACATCTTATAAGCTTTGACTTCAAATAGTTTTTTATAGTTTATAGATCTCAAGATTAGTTAGTTCCATAGTTTTGAGTGTTTTATAAAAAATAAAAAATCTCTTTTGGAAAATGTTTGTTTTTGTAGTATTTGAGTGTTTTGAAAGAAAAGGGAAATTTTTGTGAAAATAACTAGTTGTCTCATTTTGAGTGCATTGGAAAAGACAAAAATCTCTTCTTTTATTTTGTTTGTTAAGAAAGATTTGTGTTTACAAGTATTTGCATTCTCAAACTTTTTCCTAGCTAGAAGTTCATTGAAGGGAAAAGATTGCTTAATCATCTTAAGTGAATTTTTTAGTGATTTCGAGTCGAGTCTTCACACCACGAGTTTCATCTCCGCACCTCTTGACTTAAACAAAAACCAATAAAAATAACGCTTAAAGTAAAATCTATCTAGTAATCTTTTTGTTTCTAGGGCTCTGATACACCAACATAGCTTAGGCTAGTGTCTTGGAGTAGGGAGTAATTAACTCTCCAAGACAGTAAAACAAACAAGTAGTTGTATCTTGCGGTAGGAGAGAAATCCAATTGTTGCATTTATGCTATGGGAAAGCTCCTCTTAAAGGAGAAGAACGAGATCGTGTCCGAACCAGTGTGGGAATCAATCCTTCCTCATTGGGAACGACGCCAGATATTCACGTATTAAAAACGGTAAACCTCAGATTAACCATTGTCGAGGAGCCTGGGGTCACTTGTTGGTAAACCTTGGATTATGTCAAGGAGCCTTCAAGGGGATTGAGCTTGTTACTCTGCCCTTGCATGTGTATCGGATCGTAGGATGTTCCCCCAGGTATATTTGTTTTCGTTGGTAACCTTAGTGACCATATTCTATAGGATTCTTCCTAAGATGACAGTGGTGGGAAGATCCCACTGTACCTGGAACAGACGTCGGCTAGACTCACTTGGATTTTCTGGGGGGTTCTCTTCACTCGAGACAGTTTAGTGGAGGAACTTGTGTCAGTCTATTCATTAAGCAGGTTGTCGGGGTAACTGTTCCAACCGCCATTTCTATATTGAACTCTGCGACGTTCGGCTTCATCACCAACTAGTGTTTTCAGTATGGAAAGTTACTGTTTGTGTGTGGTTTGATCTCCTAGATTCTTTAGGCGTGTGATTCAAATCTTCTGGTTCTTTAGAGGCTTTAGGTGGTCTAATTGAGATTTTACTTTGTTTGCGTGTGAAGTAGTTAAAATTTTTAATTGTGGTTGAATTACCGAGGAAGTCCCGTAGACTTCGGGGCCAACCTCCTGAGTTTTCACCGAGCCAGCCTAAAGGGTTAAGAGCCCTCGTAACTCCTAGAGACAATAGAGTTGGGTCACCTGAAGAAGGAGAGTCTTCTTTGGTGGTACATCCTGATTTTCAAGCTTTAGTAGCAGATTATAATCCACAATCAGTGTCTGTTTCCGAAATTACTGGTAGCTTTTCATCTACTAGTGATATAGGTGAGGAACCTGAAATATCCGAACCTGAAAGTGAATTTGCTGCTACTCCAACATCGGGGTTTACCTCTCCAACTTCTAGTGGTCCTGGTTCACCCAGGGTAGAAAGAATAATTACCCAAAATCTTCCTTCTGGACTTATAGCTATCGAAGAACTTGCTACTCCGGAAGAAGAAGTAGGCATCCCTATCCCTAAAAATCAACCTGTTATTGAACTTAGGGAGCGTGAACCAACTTTTTACAGTCCACCTAGGAGCAGTGCTTGGTATCTTTCATTGACTAATTTTTTGGAAAACCCGGGGCTAAGTTTTTCACCACCTCGTATTCCTTATCACCCAACACCTAGAGGTTACTATCCTCCATTAAATATGTCAAGACAGTCGTCCATGTTTTCTCAATCGCCAGAATCCTTTTTGTACGGTGGTCCTTCTGTTCCCTCTGGGTATCAGTCACTTTTTGGTACTTTTGCGGGAGCATCTCCTCAACCCATTGAACAAGGGTTATTAACTGGAAACAATGGTACTAAGTCGTTGAGTGTAGAAGATATTCTCATGATGTCAGGTACTATTCCTAATCCTCAACCTCAAGGTGGCCAGTTATCACCTGGGGGGCAGCCTCAAAATCCTCAATTATCGCCTGGGGGGCAACCTCAAGGTACCCAATTTGCGCCTGGGGGGCAACCTCAAGGAAAGTACATACCTATGGGACAGTACGTTCCTCAAGGTCAACCCCAGACTCAATATGTACCTCAAGGTCAACCCCAGTATCAATATGTACCTCAAGGTCAACCCCCGTATCAGTACATGCCTCAAGGGTATCAACCCCAAGGTCAGTACTCGAACCAAGGTTTCCAACCACCCTCCGGTCAATCATATGTTCAAGGAACGAGAAATGTACCTTTGAATTATCAACCCTACCCTCAACCCGGTTATGGTCCTCAATATTATCAACCTGTTATGGGTCCGTACCCCGGAATGAACTTAGTGTGGGATCCATCGCAAACTCAACAGGTCTTGCAATTGAATGTACAGTTGTCATCTCAAACTGGACAACCCTTAGTTTCTGGTTCACCCCAGCAACCTGTCCAGTCTACTATTCAAATTTCTGTACCTTTGGTAGTTTCTCAGCCTGGGCCTAGTATACCTCGTACTCTGCCTCAAACGGCTGCTGCAACTGTTGCAACATCTGTTCAATCTACCCCACCTACTTCTGGAGTATCAATAGCTCTGGTTTCTACTGTTCCTGTATCAACTCCTCAGACATCTTTGTATGGCCTGGGAATGTGTTCGCCTTGTTCCGGTGCGGGTCCTGAATTCCTGCTGCCCTGTAAGATGTTTTTGTAGGATAGCCCTCCCTTGGGGTGGTGCTGGGCTGCAGCATTTTTCCCCTTATCGGCCCCTGAGGAGCTTGTCTGTCCCTGCGGCAGTGCCCCTCCTCTCAATCTGAAATTTAACGTAATGGTTGATCCTGGCCCAATCTCATAACTCTCCAACGATCTTTCGTCCTGGAGGGACCATCTACCATTGACCAGGTGTTGGATCTGGACTGGGAAACCCAGTTTAGCCCATATTTTTTGTTTCAACTGCAACAGGGAATCTCCTGCATGAACCCAAACTAGGCGTGTTTTCCCCTGAGGGAGATAAATCAGAATTTGAAAACAAGGATTTGTTACCTGCTCTGGCTGAAGGCTGGTTACCAGATGATCCGGGTATGAGCATTCTTCCAGATCTTGCCTCATATTGAGTCGATCTGCCTTTTGCATGTCAGATACTGCGCGCCCTCTGCTCCGTCGCTGCCTATTCCTTCCGATCTGTTGCCTGGATGCTGTATAATCCTGGGTCATGTTCCAAACGGTTAGATCTGGCCAAGATCTATATTGTTTGGGTCTCAGATCTGGTAGATCCGACCCAGATCTGCCGAGATTGGGCCTTACGGTTTTGAGGTGGGTCGGATCTGCAGCCCGCAGTCCCCCAACCTTGCATGCAGAAATCGTGAGGAGGTGGGCAGTATTGGAGGATCCAACCCCTGACATTTTTCCGCCTCCGTGGTGGGTTCTGAACCTAGAAACATTCTCTGCGTGCGGCTCATACCTCTTGACGAGCTTTCCTTCCAGATCTATCTTCATTATCTTTGGCCCATCACGCAGATAGTGTTTTGGGCGAGGGCTTTCTGCAACGCCAGGATCTTCAGATGTTTTCCAGGCTCTGGGCCTCGTAGCCATACCCGTGCCTGCAGTTTTGAAGTCACCATAATGCGCTTTCTTCTGGCCGGTCCAGTGGAGTGGAATGGCTGTGGCCAACCCAGCAAACCCTCCTCCAGCAGCCGCATAGCCTGTAGTTTCGATACCAGAACCGGGGAAAACCCTCGCACACGCCATCGCTCTAACCACTTCGTTAGGATCCGACTTCCTCAACCTTCAACGATGCATGTTTCTATTGTAGTAACTTTGAACCAACTCCTCAGACATCTTTACCTCAGTCTGGATCCACAATTCAAACTTCGGTTCAGATGCCTGTAGGAAAACCTGGTTCAAGTATGGTTGTCACAAGTCAACCACAATTTACTTATCAACCGTATCAGGGACAGTACCAATTTGATCTTGCTGTGCAGCAGCCAGTCTATCAGTATCAACCGTACCCTGGGTATACATATCAACAACCTCAACAACCCTAGTACGGTCCGGTTAATCTTGGTTTTCCGGGAGGATACAATATCCCAATTGCAATTCCAATTCCTAGTTATCCTGTATATCCTCCTCCTGGGGTTGGTCTCATGACCCAGAGTTTTAGGGACCCTAATCACCAGTTACCGTTTATCACAACTTTGGAATTGCCTGACTTGTCGTGCCTAACGAACGATCCCACTAACTATCTTCTGTTTTGGCCGCCAATGCCGAATAAGTTGCCTAGTGATATTCCTAAGTTTGAAGGCAAATCAAGAGAGGATCCGTCAAACCATGTGATGACTTATCACCTCTGGTGTGCGTCTAATTCCATTTCATATGATTAATTCCGTCTAAGGCTTTTCCAGTGCACTCTAATTGGTCTTGCGGCCAAGTGGTACATTGAGTTACCACGAGCCACTTTTTATAACTTTAGTTAGTTAGCTACCTCATTTTTAACTCATTTTCAGTTGCCAGTCAGATATGACAATGGCACGGAATTACTAACTTCATTAAAGCAGTCGACGTCCACTTACATTTTGGATCATATTCATGAATGGAGACGTCGACAGCGTTTAGTGAAGGTTTTTATTCTGGATCAGATCTTAGCTGAATGGTTTGTAAAATATTTATTGCCAAAGATCACTGAGGATGTAGCTAAGGCCGGAGTCATTACTGAGGATAAAATAATTGCTCAAGCACAATACCTTGACTTAGTTTATACTCAGTCAGGTACGTTACGCGAGAAAATCCTCGATCTTCCTAAGCAAAATCAAATCGTTGCAGCTCCTTCAGGGTCTCATGCCGCTGACGGTATGATTGGTACGGTTAATACTAAAAGTAAGAAGAAGTCTTCCAAGAATTCTTCTCCTATCATAACCTTGCCAGATTCCCCGACAGGAGATTCTTCCGCGAATATTTCTGCCGATATTCATGCTGTAGAGTCATCTACAGCCAAATCAAAATTTGGTGGTAAGAAGAAAGGGAAGAAGAAAAATAAAACAGATAAAAATTCAAAAGAGAAACTAGAAAAAGCGGAATCAAATGATGAGAAACGCAAACCTCGTTATCCTTGTCTCATTTGTGACGAAGAGAATTTTGCAAGAGACTGCCCTCATCGTGCAGAGGTTGCGAAGATTGTCAAAGGTTCCCAAACGCCTGCTATTTTGAAGGATCCTTTTCCAAGTCAAGACAGTAAGATGATAGGTTCTTCCTCAAATGTCAATGAAGAACCCATACTGATGATGTCCCATATTAGGATTGCGACTCGATCGCATGATTATGGTAGTAAAAGTCCTGTTGATGGTAAAGAAGTAGAATCTTCTCATTCTAACCCGTCAACCTCAGCTCCCGGTTCTGATCCACTACAGATCGAGAAACCTAATCTAGACTTAGTAATCAAACCACCCACCAAGGGTATACTTCGAAAGTCAGCTTTCAATCCACATGCGGGAGCAGCTCAGAACTATAACATTGTTGAAGATTTAGTTGTTTCACCTTCAGCAATGTCGGCTTTGGAAGTGCTGCAATCATGCCCAGCACAACATAAATTACTTTTGTCGACTATAGGAGCTGTTGACGTTCAAGACTCGAACCTAATAATTTTCGATCTAGAAAATAGTACACCGCGCTTACCTCATCAAATGGCTTTCCAGATCCCAGTAATAGTAAAAAACAGACCTATTCATAGGACTGTGATTGATGAGGGAGCCTCAACGTGTATTATGTCGATACAGTGTTGGAGATCGCTTGGTTCTCCTTCACTAAATCAATCCATGACGATTCTAAAGGCCTTTGATGGCCGTGGGTTTCATCCTTTTGGAATTCTACAGGATTTACCTATAGGGGTTGAAGGTAAAACTGTTAATCTAGATGTGGAGGTGGTTGATGCCCCTCTAGATTACAACCTTCTCTTGGGTCGTAGTTGGTCTTACACTATGACAGCTGTCGTTTCATTGGTCTTTCGGGTTATAAAGTTTCCTCATAATGGAAAGATCGTAACAATAGACCAGCTGGCTTACTTTTCATCCGACCCAGCCTCTTCTGAAAGCATTCAGCATGTCGGTAAAACGACTATCCCATATAAGGATGTTGGAGTAGGACTAGTTAAAGATGTCGGTTTACTGGGAACTTTTCCTTTTCCTTCGATCAACATATCGTCTTCTTTTGCAACCATTTATATGATTTCGTCAGACACCATTGTTTATGATGATCCTTGGATCGTACCTTCTGAATCTAAGATAGACTCATTTGGTGATGTTATGCCTTTGAGTCCATATGAAATTGCGTATTAGGCCGTGCAATCATTTTTCGACCCATCTTCAACCAAAATTGACTTAATGAATGTGGTCCATGAGGAATCACTTTTCACATCAAATTCGGATTCAACAACATTTTCTGAACTTTTTCACTTTGATGAGAAAATTCGTGAAATCCTATGTGTCGATGATTTACCATGGGAAGATCTCCATCACAGATCTTCGTTCTTACCCAAGAATGATCATTTTGAAAATGATTTTTCATCATTTTTTACATTTGAATATGTCAAGGAACCTCAGAATCCAATGAAAAATCCTGATTCAGAGTTAAATTTGGGAAACATTTCTCGAACTATTCCTATTGACATTTCGGTTAAGCCTGGAATTTTTGAGAACATTCATATAGGTGCCTCGTGTAAATGCTAGGAATATGAGGAAATGCTAGGAATTAACCCCGCAATTGTTGTTCATGAAATCAAAACTTACCCGGACGCTAAACCCGTCCGGCAATGTTTGCGTCAGATTCACCTAAGAAAAGCTTCTGCCATTAAAGCAGAAGTTGAAAAATTACTCAAAGCAGGTTTCATTTATCTGATTCTGTTAACGGATTGGGTATCGAATATTGTTCCTGTTAACAAAAAGCAAGGAACAATAAGAATATGTATCGATTATAGGGACATTAATTGAGCCTGTCCAAAGGACAATTACCCAACTCCCTACATCGATCAAATCATTGATGATTGTGCCGACAGCGAAATATTCTCCTTTATGGATGGTTTTTCCGGATACAATCAAATCAATATTCTACTTGCCGATTAACCAAAAACAACTTTCATTTGTCCATGGGGGACATTTTATTATTGCAAATTACCTTTTGGGCTCAAGAATGCCGGGGCAACTTTTCAAAGGGCCATGTCTTATGCGTTTCATGACATCAAGCACATTGTGCAACCCTATCTCGATGATTTTCCTGCTCATTCATTACATCGAGCTGATCATCTCATCCATTTACGAGCAATCTTTATGTGGTGTAGGCATTATCAGATTAGGTTGAATCCCCACAAGTGTGTTTTCTGTATAGAAACGGGTCGGTTGTTGGGGTTTGTTGTTTCGAAAGCCGGCATTCACGTCGATCCCTCGAAGGTTGAAGCTATTGTCAAATTGCCTCCTCCTTCGAGTCTTCGCTAAATCCAAAGTTTGCAAGGGAAAGTAAACTTTTTACGATGATTCATTTCTAACTACGCCGAGGTTACAAAGGGTTTTACCCGGTTGTTGAAACATAATACTCCGTTCTATTGGGATGAGATAGCTCAGAAATCTTTTGATGCACTAAAACATGCGTTGACCCATGCACCGTTATTGCATCCTCTCAACTACAACTAGGACTACTTCTTGTATCTCGCCGCCTCCCATTCCACCATTGGAATGGTCTTAGTTCAGGAAGATGAATTCAGTACTGAACATGTGATATATTACCTTAGTCGAACTTTAAATCCAACTGAGCTAAAATACTCACATGTGGAGAAATTGGCATTGGCAGCTGTTCAAGCTGTCCAACGTTTTCGTCACTACATTTTACTACGTAAAACTACAGTAATTTCTGATTGCAACCCTATGATCTACATTTTGACCAAGTAATTGCTAGGGGGCAAGTACTCCAAATGGATTGTAATCCTGCAGGAGTTCGACTTGGAATTTGAAAAGTCTAAGTCGAAGAAATATTTAGTTTTTGCGGGTTAATGTGCGACTTCCCGCGTGCTGACACGGAAACTGTGGCGGAGGATCCCATTGCAGACGAATCCTTGTTTCTAATCAGCACTTTAGATCCGTGGTATGGGGATATCATCGTTTATCTCTAGACCCAATCCTTTCGGCAAGAAATTTCAAGGTCAGAACGTCGAAAAATACGATTTCAGTCCCAACAATTCAGAATTATTGGAGATACTCTTTATCGTCGTGGGGCGGACTCTGTTTTTCGACGTTGTTTAACTCACGAGGAAGCTGAAAGGGTTCTAAATGGCTGTCACTCTGGAGCGTGTGGCGGTCATATGTCTAAGTATACCATAGCCCTAAAGATATTGCACGCTGGCTACTTTTGGCTGTCTTTATTTAAAGATTGTATTAACACGGTCCGAAAATGCCACAACTGCCAAATTTTTGATCGAAAGATGCGCGCTCCACCTGCTCCTCTCCACCCTATAATTGTTGTTGGTCCTTTTGCCAAATGGGGTATTGACTTTATTACATGTAACCCTCACTCGGCTGGGGGGCATGCCTATATCATCCTTGTGGTATATTATTTTACCAAGTGGGCCGAGGCGATGCCTAAATTTGAGGCAGATGGCAAAGCAGCTGCGATTTTCATGTTCAATCATATAATTTCTAGGTTTGGTGTTCCACAAGCGATTATCACTGATCATGGGCGTCATTTTCGAAATGTTATGATGACCGAACTTACAGGCCAGCTTAGCTTGCGTCATGATAGTTCAACTCCTTATTATCCACAAGCTAATGGTCTGGTTGAATCCATCAACAAAGTTTTAGTTATCATGATCCGATGAACCATTGGGATTCATCGGTCGAATTGGCATAACATGCTATTTTCAGCGCTTTGGGTGTATCGAACCTCAGTAAAAACGTCAACAGGGTTCACTCCTTTCCAACTAGTCTATGGTTTGGAAGCTGTGTTACCCATTGAATGCGAAATCCCGTCATTGCAAATGGCCATCGAGTTACTTCCAGCCACTTCCGAAGAGGAAAAACGTTTGTTATACTTGGATCAATTAGATGAGAATCGATGTGATGCTGCATTGGCGATTGTAACTCACGCAAAACGTATTAAAGCTCAGTATGATCGAAATGTGACCCCTGGAAATTTTTCGGAAGGAGACCTAGTCTTATTGTACGATCAAGCTAATGATAAATTGGGTGCTGGAAAATTCGTTCCTATGTGGCATGGTCCCTATGTTGTTAAGCGAAAGCTAGCAAAAGGGGCCTATGAATTGGTAGACTTTGACGGGGACTCTTTAGGTAAACCCAGAAATGGTCTTTACCTGAAGAGGTATTATGCTTAAAGCATGGGTGTGGAGATTTTTAGTTAGGATAGTTTTCTTTCTAGCTGGCGTGTTTTAGTTTAAAAAGTGTGCTTAGCTTAGAGAGTGTTTTTCATCATTATTCCTGCTTATCTTGGTTTTACTCTTGATATTGCAGATGTCGATGCCTCTCCAAAAGAACATTGGTTTTGCTGATGGTGCTTGTCATAATACACAGAACATTTCTTCCATAGCTTGGGTTATCTATTCGCCCTCTGACGAGTTGGTATCTATGCATGGGGTAAGCCTCGTTCAAACAACGAACAACATTGCAGAGTATAGTGCAGTGACTGAGTTATTATCTGAATCTATTTCATTTGGGATTCAGAGTTTGATAGTGAGGTTAGATTCTGAACTCATTGTATTGCAGCTTAATAGAGTGTATGCCATTAGAAATCCAGTGTTATTGAGATTATTTTTGAGAGTGCATCTCTTGGAACGTGAATTTGATTATATTGAATATCAACATATTCCAAGATCTTTAAATACATTAGCAGATGCAATTTCTTCTCGAATGTTAAGTATACATTTGCAATAATCATACATGTAAATTTAAAAGCATTCCATAACATGTTTTACAAGATGAGTCGGTAATAGTGATATAGTATAATATAGGAGTGTGTCAAAATATACATCGTCCTCAATCATAGGTTGTAAAACACCTTATGATCGGCAAAAATGATAAGTACAAAAAGCAAAAATGTCATATGTGTCTACAATAGGTGATCATCCTATCACTGGTGATGATCTCGATAAGAAACCACTGTACGGGCCACCTTACAAAGGAACCTCCTAAAAGGTCCTGGGACCCCAATCACATAGCGTTGTAGTCGACGAGGAATGTCATCTATGCCGATCTCTGGAATGTCCCCTGTCAAGCGCTCTAGATGACTCTCCAACTCGGCCAAGGTCTCTGTTGATTCGTCCTGTGGGGCTGGTGCCGCTGCAACTGGTTGTTTCCTCTCATAAGGCCGGAGAGCGGCTGGTCGATGTGGACCCACATCTGCATTTGAAACTTTTATTATCAGTTTTGGGATGACATAAAAACAAAAAAATTTTAAAATAGGAAAATGTTGAAAATGATTTTACTTGAGTCATCCCATTGCTCTCCTGGTGGAAGAGCCATGTCTGGGTCACCGCGAAAATCTACCCCAGCATAAGGGAAGTCCTAAATAGCAAAAACCTGGTTTTCCAACCAATGGAAATACTCAGGTTTGAATCGAATGACCTCTGTCCCCTCGTTAGGATGACGGGCCATAATTGCAACCCATCGCATCAGTTTGGGCTCTCGAGGAAGCCCAGCTCCAATAGTGAGGTGCTGCGGGACCAACATCGGGACCCTCTCCAGACCAAAGCTCACAACTAAAGCACCATAACCAAAGGTCTTCAGTTGTCCATTCTTGGCTCTGGTCAGTTGGCCTTTTACATTAGCCAACACAGCATCGCACCAGTTGAAGATGGTGCCTCGAAAGCAGTCAACTGCCATCCGCATCTGGGATCCAGTGGCAATATGTAGTGTGGTGCTCCCACAAAGCCTGGTAACAGTAAACGTGATCACCATGAGTTCAGGAGGGGATATGGTTTTAATTTCTATCCCTTTGTCTCTAGCTTGGTTGTTGCAGAACTCTAGCCGGAGGCTATCGACAGACTGGCCACCTGGTCTAGTCCCGAATAGAGTCAAGTCTTCGCCTCTCTTAGGAAAACCAGTCAAAAAGTATATGTCTGCCAACTCAATTTCGAGCTGGTGGCCACCAATGAAGAAGCACTGATCCTGTATGCTCCACCTGTCTACCGACCACTGCAAGAGTCCACCTGGGCCCTCATGCCAGGTATGGCCCAGAATTTGTACAAGCCGCATGCCTTCAATGCATCGATCGAATGTTGGTGATTTAACACGGCAAGATCTACGTCCTCATGCTCCCGTTCTTGCCAATCAAGCATGATGTACACTCTACATCCAACAAAAAAGGCGAATTAGGATGCAAGAAATTGATTTGTTTGGGTCAATTTTGAGAATTTTAGGGTTAAAAACCCTTGCTGCGGGGACCACACCCTCTCTATTAGAGACAGTGCGTCCTTGCCTTCACGGCAGGTGCAGACCCCTGACTTTTTCCCCATTGAGAAAAAGTCGGGGTCCGCGGGCTACCAGTGTTATGCCTGCGGGCCCCCACGCGCAGGTTTCTAGCCTAAAAGCCCTCTAAAAAATGAAATAAAACCCAAAAAAACAATTTGAAACAGATAAAATTGAAGAGTAGGATGATGTGGATTACCTGGAGGAGATGGTGCTTGATTCCGACGGATGGATTTTCCGCAATCTTCACGAGAATTTTCTGACCAAAAGCACTATTTTCTCACCCAAATCTCAAACCGTAAAAATGAATTGACGAAGACCCTTTTTATAAGTTTTTTGAATAAATGAATTGTAAATTTGTTTATGTTTCACTTTAGAAAGGTATCTTTCACAGCATTTTTATCCATCTCAAACAAGTCTGAGTAGTGTTTGCATTTTTGTTCAGGATAACGAATTTTTCAGGCGAAATCGGTCATTTTTGACGGAAAAACATTTAGAGTCACCTTTAAGCTCTTTTCTGACTCCTAAAACATGAAAAGATCGCTGGTTTTTTCTTTTTAAACTCATTAAAACGGAACTAAAAAGACGGTCCACTTACAACTCTTTTTCTGACCGTAAAAACATGAGAAGATTGCCATATTTTTGTCGTTTCAAATTCGATATTGGTTATAAAACGATGTGTCATTGATCGCTTTTTTATTTTTTCGGATCAGGGGCACTAATTACGAAAAGTACTCCTTGGTCGTAAAGATCAAGCGGTTCTCTCAAGTATTATTTTATACTTTTTCGGGCTTGGGAGACACAAATTTACAAAAAAGGTCAACCCTGGAGTCTTCTTAAGTTTTTTCAGACTCTCTAAAATTGAAAAATGCCAAGTTTCTCCTATACTGGACTCGTTAAAATTTAACAGTAAAGGACCTGTTCAATTACAAACATGAATGAACCACTCCTTCTTAGGGTTCGGATTTAAACTAAGTTGGACTCATTCGAAGGATGAGCTTATAATCAAGCAAATGTTATCCTCCTCAAGCTTGTCAAAAATAAAGAGGTACTTGCCAGAAATGGTGGGGGAAAAAAGAGAAAAATGAGCCTGTTTGTCATACTTTGTAACCACTCTTGAACACAAAACTTTTATTCACCTGGGTTGGGAAATCCTTTGCCTAACAGTTGATCAAACCACATTGAAAGTCTTCATCCGGTTTCTGGGTATTAACTTTGGGTCAATTGTCACCAAACCATCTGCTGTGTCGTTATGTGTTCAAGAGGTCACTGCCAATAAGCCATTCATCTGCAAAATATCTCTCATCCATCCTGACCATCCCTGAGTCAGTCCTTGCAACTAAATTTCTTCAACTTGATCTATGATTTTGTGTTGTGGGCTTGCCTACGACGGATCACTTTCTATTGACTTATCCTCACTATCTAGAAAGATGATCTAGAAATCGTCAGTACCTTGGGATCTGCATGCCTCAATGGCAGGTTTCTCGCCTTTGATGACAGGTTGCATCATTGACCTTCGATCAAAGGATTCCGTGACATGTTCGACATCAACACATCTATTCACATCTCATGGATTGTACTGGGTACTTTGAGAGCCATTGACATCACTGGTGGTTTCTCTCACACTTGTTAACAGTTTACATCATTGACTGGTAATCAAGTGGTTTCTACCATGTTCGATTTCAACACATTCATTCACATGGATAAAATCGTATTGTTTTGGGAAGTAGAAATGAAGACCCTGGATCTAGTTTCCGCAATCTAGGCTGCGAGGAATTTTGTATTCATTATATTGTGGACTATTCATAAACAGATGGCTGCATCCATACTGTGTCTACATGTGTCTATACTTGTGATGTATTACAAGATCATTCCTATATTAGAGCAGTAGTTAGTTTTCTAGTCAGTTTTGATCTGAGTATGGGAATGCCTACCTCAGCGATGATATGATCTCATATATAAATTTTGCATTGAATGTTTTTATAGGTTCCAACCATGCTCTCCACAAGATGATCCTCAAAATGATAAAGTACTTCACTCTTCCTAAATGATAAATGAAATCCTCATCTACTACAGACTTCACACTTTATGGGGCAATCTGTTACACAAAAATATCATCACCATGACTATTTACAGTCAATATGGGTCTATCATCACTTGTACTGTCCTCCTAAGCAAGTCTCAGATCTCAGCTCTTCAAGTCAAGCTTTGAAAATGAGAGAAAGACATTAAAAATCAACAAAGCTCTGGTTCTGCACTTTCTCTCACTATTACCTGTGGTCCCGCACCCCCTGTTCACAAAAACTGTGGACCTGCCCGCTCTGTCCCTAAAGGAGTGGGTGTGGACCCCTGTTAAAGTAAAAAAAGTGCAAGTTTATTCTAAAAAACTCACTTTGGGTTAATTCTAGATGATTCTAGAAGGAATTTTGACGTGGATTGGTCACTCTTAGGTGGTTCATGCATCCCAAAAGAGAAGGAGCTAATCCCTTGATGAGAGGAGCTATCCCTTTGAAGGAGGGCTTTATCCCTTTGAAGGAGGACCTAGTAACTTCCCTCCATTGCACTATAAATTAAGGCATTGGGCTGGTTGCTAGAGAGGTTAGAAGTTGAACATTTTTGAGGGTAAATGCTGGTGGAATTGAGACTTCCTAGTTAAGCTTGAGAGGAGAGATCACATACCTTTTTGGCTTCATTGGGAAGAGAGTGAAACTTGTCAAAGTAGAGGAGACTTCTTGTTGGACCCTGGGAGGAGCTTGTACAGCATCAAGGCACAGTTTTTAAAGTTCTTCTTTGATTTGAATTAATACAATCAGATTCATTTTTCTCAACAAATTGTCTTATGTCATTTGTTTCATGAATTCCTTGATCATCATGTTAAGTATGCTTTATGATATTGGCTTTTCAGGTGCTATTTAATTTGTTTGCTTGTTTGTGTTTGCAGATTCGCAACAAGGGAGCTCATTTGGGTCAAAGGAGAGAGGCTTCCACAAACATGCATTGGATCCAAGGTAGGCCTAAAACACTTGTTTGTCTTTGTTTATGATTGCATATTTAGAGAAAGATAGTTTTTGATTGGCTTGCTTGTCACTAGATATTGTTAGGTTCTAGGAAGGTCTATCTTGTCTACAAGATTGACTCATTCCGTGTGACACAAGCAGTTGAGGAAACGATACTCACTGATGCCCCTTCATCTATGATAGTGCAAGACACAATCATTTTGTAAACGTGTACTACGATCCAGAAAGGCATGTAAGATGGAAGACGGGATCTTGCTAGTCGATTCCAATCAAAGGAAATGACTAGACTGCTTTGGGGGGAGGGGGTATTGAATAAACGGTTGAATTAAACCTTTGAGTAGCGGGAATTGGGGGATTTTTCTCTTGTTGTGAAGGAATGGGCAGATTTCCCCCAAGTTCATCTGACTCTGAAGTAGCAAAAATAATTTGAACAGTATCGTTCTTACTCTCTTCGGGAAGGGTATGATCTTCTGAAGGTAAAACTGGGTCAATTGTCACCTCGATGTGTTGTCTCTGGTCTGGGTATAGATTCAGAAGATTCACTCTCAGTGAGAGGTGTTTCAACCGACGGTTGAGTTATGTTAGTCAGATTTTCAACTAGTAAAATACTTGAGGAGAGTTTCCTGTATCTAGATGGAAGTCGCTGCGGTGAAGTAGGACGGTTATGCAAGACTCTTTTGGCTTCATCCAAAGAGGACAATGGGGAAGGGTATGGTCTCCTTCACATAACCTACATGGAACTTTAACATTTCCTTTCTGTCCATGAACTTCACTATTACTAGTTGATGGTGTGTTGTCAACATGATTGCCAGAGGTTGATGACACTGGGTGGTGCGAACAGGGAGACCATTCTCTCAAGATACGAGGAAGGTGTTATGCCCCTATACCAATAGGTGTCATATATCATGATTGACTTGATGAGGTATGTAATATGTTCATACCTTTACTTGTTGCAAAGGTTTTTCATATTTTTAAAAAATCAAAAAAATTAAAAAATGTAAAGAGGGTATACCCTAAAAGAAAAATCAAAGGGTGAAAAGAATAAAAGATGGTCAAAAAATGAAAGAAAATGAACCCCAACAAAAAGAAAGACTAGGAAAGTGGGCAAGTCTAAATGCCACTACTTTTTCACTTTTGCATAATAAACAATTGTGTGCAGCTTGTCACTTATGCCACAATTCATGAATAGTCAAAATAGTTTAAACTTGACTAGTTCATATTTTCAATTTCATGTTGTAGAAATAGAGAATAAAGATCTGACCAAACAGTGCAATATTGGCAGATAAGTAGATAGGTAGAGTGAAAAAAGGAGCTCAACAGTTTAATCTAAGCCCTTAGATGTAATAAGTATAGACTTAGATAGGCATTACCATGTAAAAGAAAAGAAAGTTTGATAAGGATTTTCCTGTCTAAGTGCACCCTAATAAAGAAGTAAAAATGCTAGGTTAAGTAGGTAGGGTAGGTAGATGATGGTTGCAGAATAATATGTGGTGAATGAATAAGTTTAAATGTGTAAATATTTTATTTTCATCACAAGACAAAGGCATACATCACATGGAAGACAAATCAAGCAAGCAAAGTCAAAATAATTAACTTCCCTACTCATTTCCCCTAAAAATTCACTAATTTCCCCTAAGTGCCAAGGTATCTATCAAATTAGAGGGGCTCAGAGCATTTCTCTGACTTTTGGAGGGACCGGACCCTCGGCCCAATAATTTATAATGCCTAAGTACTTAAGCTCATTCATTAATCATCTCACCCCTCCATGAATCATTCATTCCCTTGATAAGTTTTTCCTAAGTAAAATCCTATTTTACTTAGGGAAATTAAAATATTTTACATAAAGACCCTCATTATTCACTAAGCCTAAGTTTTAATATACACATGGAAATGTTATACACTTAGTGCTTTTTCCATTCATTGTCATATTAACTACTAACTTAATAATATATATAAATCCCTTATAAAAAATCTACCCGTTCCCGTACTACTATAACTATATAAAAACCCTGAAATATTATATATCCTGCCCCTTTGGTTAAAATATAACCATAATACATTAAAAAGGAATTAATTAGCTAATTAGTAACTAATTAAGAACCCCGTCCCCCTGCTACATTAAAAATGGATTAATTAACCCTCATGGTTAATTAATAACCTTCCCGACGAACCCCGTTGCTCCCGATATGATTAAAAAGTTTTTAATTACATCGGGCCCACCCTCATTAAACCCCAGTCACCTTGCCTTCCTGATAGTTGTACGATCAAGCCTTCGAGATCCAATGACTGTTGTGCATATCGCACGACCCTCTGCGATCGAATGTTAGCATTCGATCATGGAGCGGTTTTGTGAATAGTACCTGTGCCACGCGTCGCCTATCCTATGGAATCACTCGCTCAAGCCCGAATACTGCCTCCCTCCATGAGCAGTGCGATAGAAACCGCTTACTGCCTTCGACAAATGAAAAAACATCATGTCATTTGCCCGCTATGGCCAACCGTCTAAATCCTGAAACCCGCAAAATTCTTGACTTTGTATAAAAAACAAAACAAATAATTTTGTCATTCTATTCTGCGAACTTGTACATCCATGAAAATATAAAGACGAGGTCAACTAGATCGTGCTCCTAGCCGCCAACCTGCTTCAAAATTTGCAGTCAACACTGCTCAGAGACCTCCATTCGCACCCACTATGCCTGCATACCATTTCCCATCCCTAAAACATGTATTTACCAATTCCCGTCAAGAAAACCCTGCAAATACTTGTTTTTCCCTATAAATAATTGAAAAGGTCCAAAATTCACCATAATTCTGCTACTGCATTTGTAATTCAAGTTCCTGGACTGCTGTTTCAAAATTTTCACCTAAAAAACCTCAGTTTCCCTCTTGAAATCCACAAGAACCAGTATGGAAACTCCGGTAGCCCTAAACATTGCACCCATTACCACCCCTCACCATGACTTAGACTATCTTCCTTTTGCAGATAAGGATTTTCAAATAAAAGACTTAATCACTGACAAGGAACATTTGAAGGTTTTTTTCCAATGGCGAGATAATCACCTGAATGGCTATGATGCCATAGGACTGTGGGAATCCAATCTCCCAATGTATTTTCTCCCCTCAGTGCACGTTTTCCCAGACATAATCCATCAATTCCATGCAAATTATGATCCCAACCGTAGAGCCGTGATGTCTCCCAACCAAACAGGCCTCTTTATAATAACTGCAGACTCAATCAATGAGATGCTGCAATTTCATCCTAGTCAAGCCCTCACCCCCATTTCCCTTGGAAATTTTCTTGAGAAATCAACTAAATCAAGGATTAGTGATGAAATCAAGAAGATCCTTCAGCTATCCAAACAGTACATATTAGGTGACTAGTACTTATACTAGAATCACACAGAGATCAGGGTATATGGGTTTGAGCTTCCTCCATTCAAGCTACCTAAATATGTTCTAATGAGACTGTTTGCACAAGACTATTATAGACAGATGATAAACTTAGATTTGATTCATTTGACTAAGGCTAAGAAGAAAGAAAAACTCAGAGTCAAAGATCATCTAGGCTCATTTATCTGCAACAATAGGGAAGCATGGAAAGTAGCAGAACAAATCCTAGAAGACCACATGAAATTAAAAAAAAGTTTTAGTTGGACTCCATATGATCCCCATAGTTTCATCTGTGATAGGAGAATGAAAAATATACTATCACCATATTTTCATCATAGAATTCCAGAGATTGAGCAATATGCTAACATGGATGAATGGAGGGAAGGGACTCTTGTAGAAATGGATAGTGATCAGGTCAATGTAGAGAATGTAATGAAAGATCTGGAAAAGACACTTGACCTAGATTCTTTTGGACAGGTGAAATTTGAGACTTCTCACAAGTCAGCATCAGGGACTAGTGCCTCAACAGCTGATACCCCTCAGAAGCATTCACAGGAGACTAGTACACCACTTGCAAAGACATCACAGGGAAGAGAAAAAGAGACCAACACTCAAGCAACAAAACAATCAACCATGTCAAAGCAGCCTGAAACTTCTCAGGAACAAGTTCAAACACAGGTCCCCCCAACTCAAGTCAACATGGGAGAGCCCCCAATTTTATAGACTCCTCTGAATGAGGAAAAGAACAAAAAGAGAGACAGGGAAGTAGCTACCCCTGCCAGTGGTCCTTCGGACCAGCCTAGTGCTAAGAGGCATAGGCTAAATCCTCACTCAGAAGAGGAATTTTTTGAAGAAACAACAGAGAGTCAGAGAAAAGAAGGTGCAGACAGTCAACACACTTTCCCAGCAGGTGGGACACCTTCTAGCTCACAGAGACAGGAGCTGGAGAGACAACAAAGTGTTGAAGTATCATCCTTTAGGCCTTCTGGAAATCAAAACCTAGACATTAAACATAAATTCAAAGAAATAAAAGCCAGAAATGAACCATTAAGGGCCCAAGTCTACAATCAATACATGAAGATGGCTCCCACCAATCAGACTAGGTTGATGTCAGCCTATGACATCAAGGAGGGAAAAATATAGATGAGCTTCTTTAAGCCCCAAGTGAAGCAGCCTCAATCAATAGTAGATTACCTCAAAACTGATTTTGAGGTCATGGCCAAAGACATTCACCCCTTAGATCAGATTGAACTACATAAGCAAACAGGGGAAATGGTGTATTCTACATTAACCAACAAAGCTATGATGGCCCAAAGATTGGAGAATTCATTAAATAACACAACTACTCAACTACAGCTGGAAAGAGCCTCCTCCCAGGCTAAGGACAATAGAATTAAATCTTTGGAGGAGTTGGTTATTGGATTGGGTCATAACCCAAAGGATGTAAAGGCTGCAGAGGCCTTGATAAAGAAGAAAGATGAAGACATAACTGCCTTAAGAAAGCAGTTAAAGTTGCCCCCATCAAGGCATCCACAAATTGCTGAAGTTATTCAAAAGAAATCTGAAGAAGAGCTTATGGACCTGGTCCTCAAGCTTAATGAACAATTGAAGGAGACTGAGCAAGAATTAGAAAAATCATTGAAAAGCAGTCAGGGAGAGTCGACCTCTTAGCCTAGAAATGTGATACCAGTGGTTTCCACGACAATCCCCTCAACACTAGCAACAACTCTGGCACACAATGTCTCCTTGGCCATAGCAAAAACAGTTACAGGTACAAGCACAGGCACAACACTAGCAGGAAATTCAAGTTTAAGTACAAAAGAGTTAATCAGGTCAATGGAGGAGATGAAACTTCAAGTTTCTGAACTCCAAAAGGTAAAGGAAAAATTTGTAACTTTAGAACAAAAATATGATGTTTCCAAGATTAATTTTGTTGAAGAAGTAAGGAAGAATGAAGGATTAGCACAGCAGGTAGAAACACTAGAAAAGGACCTCACCTTTGAAAAGCCCTTAACAGACATTAGGAAGATTTTATGGACCAACATCACTCAATCAATAAATGATGCTTGATCATCCATACAAATTATTTTTGAACAGATTGAACTGGTGAAAATTGCTCTTCAAGAGATTCAGAAAACTAAGGAAGATCTAGGGGAAAGCCTAAGGAAGCTATCAGGCTAATAAATTTTTGAACAACAAAAATAATTAACAGCTAGAAGAGCTGAAAATTGAGGATAGAACTGGGACTATCTTAGAAATCAAGAAGGTATTGACCAAAATATTTTTGATGTAGAATTTAGATAGAAAATTTCAAAACATGTAAGAAGACATTGATGATTTTATGGAGATGTTTGGCATTTTACAGAGCAAAGGACTTCCTAGTCCTTTAGTTATTAATGATAAATTGATGAGGCACGAGGATTATATTGACAAATTGGATAAATATGCAAATAACCCGGCTAGTTCATCAGCTAGTGCATCTGGACCCAAGGCACTACCTGCTGGCAGAGTTCCCTATCACAGTCTAGAGAACCTTTTTGATGTTGAACATGAATTGAAACATTTGTTTCCAGTTCAACCTAATTTTGTAAAATATATAGAGGCTAATGAAATCTTCAGAAAGCTACAAAGGACTAGGATACCAAGAGATGATTGGTGGACATATATGATAGACATTTTGTAATTTACCTTGATAAAAAGTAAAATCAAGTATTTACTATGGTCAATTTTGGTAAAAGAAGATGAATGAAAATAAAGCAGGTAAAGAGTATCAGAACAGGTTAAGGAGTATCAGTTAAAAGTCCAAAGCAAGCAACCAACACAAAATTATGAGAAGGATAGCAAGATTCTCAATCATAGGACCTGCCTCCAACTCATTCACAATAATAGGGACAACAAGCCATCAATTCATTCTTAGCTTCTATCTTCGAGACCATCTGTCTCTACTTTTATGTAACATATAGTTAGGCTTCCTACAGTATATATCGCTCTGTTATCAGATATTTTATTGTAAACTTTTGTATAAATACTCCCTCATTCGGAGTACTTAGGGTGGATTCTTAGACATTTCTGTATACTTATTATTTTGGAAAAGAAGTGGTATTGGAACAAATCTTGTATGGCTAGCTGGAAGCATTAAATAAACCAAAGGACTTTCACAGGATTCATGTGCAAAACACTGGTCAAATAAGTATTCTGTATCTCTTGTTTACTATTATTTTTACTCTGTTTATTAATACTCATATGTGTTTTCATGGAATCTGAATGATAAATGAAATAATGATATCTCGGAAAGTGATTTATTGCAATCTATTTTAAAAGGTTTATCTTTTTTAATGTTTTCTCCAAAACTATTATAGACAAGGAATTCTTAGTTGCTCCTTGTTTCTTAGTTTTTTCATCGTGATCAATTAGTAAGAAATTCCTAACTACTTTTTATTAGTGATCACCCACCTTCCCTCCCCTAGAAATTTGTTGAAGGATTCTTGAATGCCCTTCCTCCCTTTTGAGACCATTCCACCATTTCAAGTTACCATTTGCCTCTTGTTTTGCTATCTTGCCCTTTGAAGCCCCCTTTGTTGAATCAACCCAATCTAGTTAATCCATCTTAAGTTGACTCCATAGCCCAATGGCCTAAAATACTCTATTTTACCCATCTGCTTTTGAATTCCACCACCCAATCAAAATCAAAATCCTCAAGCTTCCATAAAGCCTAATACCTTAACAAACAAAGCTAAATCTTAAAGAGAGAGCCCTCTCTGAGTATAGATTGGCTAGATTCTGTACTTAAAAGTTGGTTTGTGGTTACCTCAGACCCCTTTCCTTCTTTTGAAAACTTCAAGGAAAATTTGAGTGATAACATAGTGGCGACTCCACTGGGGAACAATTACTCAGTTAAAAGAAATCTTTAAGAAAGCTTAAATCTCATATCTACAACCTCTTAAAGAAATCATAGAAGTTGTTTGTTGATATCAATTAAGAAAAACCAAAAACAAAACCTAAGAACCTGGCTTCAGAAAGGACTTGTTACAGTAGAGCTAATCTTGATCCCAATCCACCACAAGTGTTTGAGAACCCTAATCTAATCCCCATAATTCTTAGGAGACAAGAAAGTCAAGAAACTTTTGCCAGTTCTTGGCCCACCTTCAGATCAACATCCTACCATGTTAGGTGGATTTATCTTGAAGACCAACCCTTTAACGAATACTTTGAGACCTCTTTGTTTAGGACTTCATCTGATTCTGAATTAATTGACCTAGTCCCAGACCTAGTATTCATCGAAGAACTACAGCTTGAAGCTGTCAGTTTGTCAATTGATAGACATTTGCAAAACTCATTACAATCTTATCTTACCTCTGAAGGAACACGCAATCCCTCTGTAATCACTACTGCCTCTGCAAGCTCATCATCATTTCCTCATACATCTCAACCTCAAACCACTCCACATCAGACCACCCCTTTTACCCCTCCATCGACAACCCAAAAATCCATTGTTATCCCAACCCCAGTTGTTGTTCCATCATTACCTATAGTAATGGCAAACAGATATGCCCCCTTGGTACTACTAGCAAACCTGGGTACCATGCTGTTGTTGGGAAAAGTATCCAATACGGAATGACCCTATCCCACTCTAAGGGTGATAGTACCTCAGCAACAATCAAAGCAAAGCTATTCGAGATTACTTCTTTATGAGATGTAAGAGAGGGGAGAAAGAGATCCACTAACCGTTATCTTCCGCTAATGATTGATCCAATCTTCTCTCTTTGCTGCTTGCTCTCAGCTCCTTGCTTTCTCACTGGCCCAGCTACACCAAGATCCTGCAAAATAACAAGAAGAGGAAACTACAAGAAGCATACATTCATAATTGATTCAAGGATTAGAATAAATCAAATATACAAGTATCAATACGCCATTGAGACACATGCATATAGAAGAACCTCAAATGCTTTATTAATGGAAGAAGTAAAGTTCAGGAAGTAATACAAACATCAAAGGCCCAATCCAGCATCACCTCCCAGCAGAAAGAAATCTCCTCTTCACCTCCTTCAAGCAAATCACCCAATAGTTCTATACTCAAACCAACAGCACTTCCTTACATTCACAAGATTCCAGCCTCCCTAGACCTCATGAGAGAGCTCTATATATAGGAGTTTTGGAGAAAGGATGAGTCAGCTTGAGCTTGGCATGGAGCTGACTAGTGTCCTCTCCCACTTCAGTTATTCTTCAGTTCTTGAGTCCACTTGGAGGTTCTTGCTTCCACTTGGAGATCTAGATCCTCTTACTCATCACAAGGCGAATTCCTTGATCCAAGTGTCATTTTGGAAGCTTCCTGGGCATTGACACCTTGAGGAATGACTGTGCCACTTGGCCAAACTCGCCCAGCGTAAGTAGCCTTCATTACTGTTGACATTCAGCGCAGGTACAGAGTGGAGCAGTTGACATTCAGCGCAGATGCTCAGTGGAGCAGTTGACATGATCCAGAATTAGCTTGTTTTTGAGTGTTTTCAGGTGGAGAACTGATATTTAGTGCTGTGGTTTGCTGACCTTGTTCCTCTAGGGGTAGGAACAACATGTTTAGGGACTTTGGATCCCTTGGATTATTGACATTTCATGCTTCATACTGTAAGGCACAAAAATGTCTATAACAGTTGCCCCCTAAAGTATGAGTTCGTTTATCGGGTGAAATGCTTTATCAGGAGGATCCGAAGTTCATTCAATCTCTGAGAGGTGACCTGTAATAAAATACAATACAATACATTATTTTTCATTCTGCTTTCATGATCTAGCTGAGGCGGGCATTCCCATGCTCAGCTTTATAAATTCATTTTGGTACATAGAACAGACGATCGTCTGATGGTAGACTGATAATTCTCTGCTGAAATTATCATCCTTTAAGTAGGATGATCATCTGCTGCAATGATGTACATATCAAATGTCTTTATTTTTCTAAATATATATCGCAGCCCGGATGGATGAAACTAGATCCGGGGTCTTCAAAATCGTTCGATCTTCACTCTAAGTACAAGTCGATCCATGTGAGAATTGCGCTGAAGTCGAACATGGAAAGACATCGCTTGATTACCGGTCAATAATGTAAACCGTTAACAAGTGCGAGAGGAATCACCGATAATGATAATGACCCTCAAGGTACTGCAGTACAATTCACGTGGTGTGAATAAAGGACTTGGCGTCGAACACCACGCAAAATCTTCTGGTCGACGGTCATTGATGTATACCTGTCGCCGGAAGTGAGAAACTTGCCATTGAGGCATGCAAGCTTCAAAGTACTGAGGGGGGTGTTCCTAGATCAACTTCTTGGATAATGAGCTGAAGTCGACAAGAAGCGATCCGTCAAAGGAGGGCCTTAATGAATCCCACATCAGTGACACGTAACGGAGCTAATGATTTTAGTGGAGGTGAAAACAATCTGTGAAATATGATTCAGGGTGGCGATCATGGGTGGATGAAGGATAATGTATGGCAGTGGATGGGACACGGTTGACTCTTTCTGAACAACATCTCTTGAACATATAACGACACTGATGCGATGGATCGGTAGCATTACCCCAAATGTGGATGGTTTGGCGAGGACCATGGTGATGAGACCGGTGAATGAAACAACCCAACTCGACGTGATACGGAGGAAAAGTGTCATGTTCAAGAGCAACTTGCTACCATTAAAGCTTTGAGGTTCTCCCAAATTTTCCCCAGTCATTTCTGACCAGTACCTCTTTATTTTTGTCAAGCTTGAGGAGGATAACATATGCTTGTTCTATAACCTACCCTTCGGGCAAGCCTATCGCTATGTTTTAACGAGCCTAGCGATAGGGAAACTCGTTCTCGTCTAAAGACAAGTTTGTCGCTATTTAATCATTTTAACGAGTCTAACGACAAGGAAAACTCGGTCCTTTTCATTTTTAGAGAGTCTGAAAAGGTACAGAAAGTTAACTCCAAAATTCCTTTTTCGTCATCTAATCCCTTAAGTCTGAAAAAGTATAAAACAATACAGAAGGGATGAATTTTCGATAACTTTAACGAGCCGAATAAAACAAGCGCTCGACCTTTTTGTGCAATAATCCCTCGGGTCCAAAAAGATTAAAATCTACGGGAGGGATAGCTCTTCCGGTCCTTTTAACGATCTGGAAGGCCAAAACTCGGAAAACTTTTCATATTTTACGAGTCAGATGAAAAGAGCTCAAAGAAGACTCGTCTTTTGAGGAACGAGTGATAAACAGGGATAGCAGCAGATTCCAGGTACAGGTTGGAATTTTCCAATCACGGCAGTGTCACAAGGATGGCTAGGTAAAATCACTCTTCGCAGTTGTTCCTCAAAATAGGTAAATAATCATATGGAGGTGAACGATTGGCCAAATGAAATGGAGGTGGCAGGTGCAAACACGACCAAGGCTTTTTATGGCTAATAAATTTACGATCACAATGGTTATTTACCGGGGTATGTTCATTTTTTAATGAGCTTGACTGCTCAACCTTATGTTTATTTTTTAACGAGCATGAACTATGTACTAAAACTGCTCGGATCTCGCTTTTCTATTTTTTAACGAGCATAAATTCCGCGGTAAAACTGCTCGATTATATGGTCAAATTTTGATTTTCTACCATTACTAGCTTTTCTCTTTTCAAGTATAGTACTGCATTTTCAATTGCTGCAACAAACTTTGTTAGAAATGGATAATATTTGCATAAAAATGAGATTATAACCCTAATATTTCACTTTGAACTACGTAAAAAGCCATTAAAAGGTGTTTTTACCTCTCATTTACCATTTCATTTGCATTTGGTTTGTTGGAGCTCTGGAGGTGCCTCTTCCTCCTTGATTTTCACCAGCTGATTCCGGGAGATTCTGCGGACGATTTTCGGCGCCGTCTGGACCAGGTAGGAGCTAAACCCTAGCTCTTTCTTTTCATGGTTTCATTTTCCAATTTTAGGCCTGTTTTTCAGTGTTTCTGAGCCCCAGGGGTTTTGCAAAATCGCCCTAGCTTCAGCGCAGGTTCCCCTTTCGAAACCTGCGCTGAATGTCAAGCTGCCTTAAGGCAGCCTGACCTTCAGCGCAGGAGGGACACCTTCTGCCTGCGTTGGGCTCAGAAAACTGAGTTTTCAGGTCATTTTTTGATGATTTTTCGCCAGTTTTTCATCAAAATCAGGAACTTACTCCTTCTCTTTGTTTGCTTTGCAGGGAACTTTGAGCTGTCCCTTACATGGCGAGAACGAGAACATGAAGAGGAGGACATGATTGCCCTCCATGACTCTGTCACGGTGAACGCGTTGCGGAACTGTGGCCTGCTGAAGTTTTTCCGTATCTCTAGCATGAGAGCATAGATTACTTTGCTGCAGTATATGCTTGATGCTTGGGATCCTATTAACCAAGTATTCCAGATTAGGGGAAAGTCCATCCCCTTGACCATAGAGGACATGTACTTCTTGACTGGGTTGTCAAGGCGAGGTGCCCTCGTTTCCTTGTCAGGTACGGCTCGGGGGACCGATTCCACCAGAGATTATGTCCGTCAGTATTGTAGGGAAGGTTCTCAGCCGAGCAGAGACGGCAAGATTGTTATCCGTGAGATTACTAACAGGTCTCTCAGGTCCATTCTGTATACCATTGGTAGGATGGCCGGTAGCGCAGATTTACATGTTGCTAACAGATCTTATATGCAGCACGCCTTGGAGTGTCTCCAACCGAAAGTATTCAACTGGTGTGATGCAGTACTTGTTCAGATGAAAAGTCAATTGACCAAGGTAAAGGACGGGAAGCTGAAGAACTTTGGATTTGGTTCCATTCTGACTGCCTTCGCCTTGGAGAAAATCCCACTGATGCAGCCTCAGTACATCATACTAGACTTGCCTTCTCCGACCGAGCCACGCATGCAGAGGTGGGTTGATCACATGTCTAGACATGCTGGTCAACCTCAGATTACTTTTACTGAAGCCTTCTTCAGGTGGTTCAAGCGCCAGGAGATGGTCTTCTCCGAGTATCCATATGTGGGTATGGATTTCCGAGGTGATCCGGATTTGGTGTTACCGGATGGCGAACAGTGGGGCGCTATTGGTAAGCTCTTTGACCATATTACTGTTTATTGTTCTTATTTATAATGTTGCTGTGCTTTATTCTATCAAGACTTTTAATCATACTCTTGGGTGCATGCAGATGTTGGTACTGTTCGTCCAGCAGTTCGTCCGAGACCGCCAGTTGCTGCCCCGGCAGTGGAGCCTGCTGGGAGAGCTATTCTTCGTGATCTTGACGATACCGAGACCCTTACAGCTGTGCAAGAGCAGGTTGAGAGCCTTACTCGTGGTCTTCCGGATGTACATATTGACGAGTTACCTTTACAGTTGCAGCGGCATACTATCGGCATGCCTAGACGATGGACTCGTCTCTTGCGCATGATTGCACGGGCCGTGACGTACTATCATGAGCACCACTAGGCTAGGGTGCCCCCTAGCATCTTTTTGAGTTTTTAGGTCATATGACCAATTTTTTCTTGGTTACAGAACATTATGTATGAACTATATAAACAACTTATATATATTTTGATTTTCGAGTTTTATTCTGGTTGATTTATGTGATCCATATGTACAATCTTTGATGATGTGTCCTTTTTATAAATGTTGCAAATGTCTATCTAACACATAGTTTGCTAATGAGTCAGTTAATGTGTTTAAGTTTCTTGAAATATGTTGATATTGAATTGAATCAAATCGCCTTTCCAAGATCTTAACCCTTAGGAACATGTGATAAATAGCTGGATTGCGAACAGAATATATACCATTGAGTTGTAGTATTACGAGCTGTGAGTCTAGCCTGACAATTAGTCGGCGTATGCCACGTGTGATGGCATCAGAGAGTAGTTCTATCAACGCGCTATACTCAGCGATGTTATTCGTTGATTGCCCAATACATACACCTCTGAAACTTACTAACTCGCCGCTTGGATCAAAAATGGCCCAGGCTGCGGAGGATAGGTTCCGCGAACTACGACTCGCTCCGTCGGCATATCCAACACATGTGTCCAGAAGGTTCGACATCTGCAATAAATGAAAAGGTGGATCACTCGACCAGAACAAATACTTTAGCAAAAACAAAATACAACAAAAGCATGCAGGTTACTATTTAAGCATAGTAACGCTTGAGGCACAACCCGTTACGGGGCTGCGCCAGTGGAATTCCGTCGTAATCCATTAACTCGTAGGCTCCTTTTGCTAACACCTTTTTAACAATATAGGGGCCCATCCATAAGGACTTGAATTTCCCTGCTCCCAATTTATCGGATTCTTGGTCATAAAGCAAGACCAAATCACCTTCTGAGAAGACACGGGGTTCGACACTTTTGTCAAACTGAGCCTTGACTCGTTTCTTATGAGCTTCGTTAGCCAAAGCGGCATCACGACGGGTTTCATCCAATTGGATTAGTTCCAAGAAACGAGCCTCTTCTTCTGAAGTTCTGGGGAGAAGATCGATTGCGATTTTAAGCGACGAAATTTCGCACTGGATTGGTAAGACTGCTTCCAGGCCATACACCAGTTGAAAAGGTGTGAACCCGGTTGCGTTCTTTACCGACGTTCGGTAAGCCCACAAGGCTGAGTACAGGATTAGGTGCCACCTTCTTTTATGAACCCCGATCATCCTTTGCAACATACGCTTCAGGACCTTGTTGATTGCCTCAACTTGTCCGTTGGCTTGCGGATAATATGGGGTAGAGCTGTCGTGAGATAGCCCTAGCTTGGCAGCTAATTCGACGATCATGTGATTGCGAAAATGCGACCCATGATCTGTAACTATAGCCTGTGGTACGCCGAACCTGGCGACTACATGATTGAAAAAGAAAAGGGCAGCTGTTTCACCAGTGTTATCCAATGTAGGCATCGCCTCGGCCCATTTGGTAAAATAGTCAACAGCGACTATAATATACCCAAATATACCCATGCCCCCCGGTCGAGGTGGGGTTACATTGCATGAAATCGATGCCCCACTTGGCGAAGGGCCCAACAGCAACTATCGGCTGTAAAGGTGCAGGTGGTCGTCTGGTTTTGCTATCAAAAATTTGACAAGCATGGCAACTTCTGACTGCGGTTATGCAATCTTTGAACATGGTTGGCCAGAAGTATCCTGCTCGTAAGATTTTTTGTGATGTTGCATATCCAGACTGATGCCCCCCACACGCGCCTGAATGACACTCATTCAGGGCTTTTTCGGCCTCCTCATGGGTAAGGCACCTCCTCAGAACTGTATCGACACCACGACGGTAAAGTGTATCACCGACGATCATGTAGTCTTTTGCTTGGTATCGTATACGTTTTTTTTCGGAGTGAGAGGTGTTAGGCCTGAAATTTTGGGTTTGGAGATAAACTATGATATCTCCATACCAGTCATCGCTTACAGATATCAGAAACAAACTTTCGTCCACGATTGATTCTTCCGATGTTTCATCGTTGGACGACGATGGGAGATCGCACAATAATTCTGCGAAAACTAGAGCTTTCTTTGATTTGGATTTTACAAATTCCAGATCAAACTCTTGAAGGATGGCTATCCATTTTGAATATTTGCCCCCCAGCAACTGTCGCGACAGTATATAAGTCATGGGGTTGCAATCTGACAAGATGGTAGTTTTCCGAAAGAGGACATAATGTCGAAATCTTTGAATCGCTTGAACAGCTGCAAGCGCTAGTTTTTCATCATAAGAATATTTACTTTCTGTATCATTTAAGTTTTTACTTAAATAATAGATAGGATGTTCAATTCCATCGACTTCTTGAACTAAAACCATCGCAATGGTCGTATCCGCTGCAGCCAGATACAGGTTAAAATCTCTTTGATAGTCTGGGGCGTACATTAATGATGCTTTTACTAGACAATCTTTCAGAGCATCAAAGGAAGCTTGCGTGACCTGGTCCCAGACAAAAGGTACATCCTTTTTCAAAAGACGAGTATAACCCTTAGCAAGTTCTGCGTAATTTGGAATGAACCTCCTCAGAAAGTTCGCTTTCCCTTGGAGTTTCTGAATCTGAAGCAAATTTGAAGGTGGAGGCAAATTAATGATTGCCTGAACCTTACAGGGGTCGAGACGAATCCCATCCTTAGAGACTACAAAGCCAAGTAAACGACTAGAACCGACGCAAAACACACATTTGTGCGGATTGAGTCTTATCTTGTAGTGTCGGCAACGTAGAAATATTGCTCTTAAATGCTGCGGATGATCAGTCCGCTTTCGCGAATGAGCTGGAAGATCGTCGAGATAAGGTTGGACAATGTTCTTGATGTCATGGAAGGCATAATTCATTGCCCTCTGAAACGTCGCCCCTGCGTTCTTTAAACCAAAGGGTAATTTTCGATAAGCGAATGTGCCCCACGGACAAATAAATGCAGTCTTTGACTGGTCCTGTGGGTGGATATTTATTTGATTATACCCAGAAAATCCATCCATAAATGAAAAGATTTCACATCCGGCGCATTCATCAATTATCTGGTCGATGAAGGGTGTAGGGTAGTTGTCCTTCGGACAATCTTGGTTTACATCCCTATAATCGACACACACTCTAATCGTCCCTTGTTTCTTCATAACAGGGACAATATTCGATACCCAATCGGTTAGAGGAACCGGGTAGATGAATCCAGCATGGAGAAGTTTTTCAACTTCTGCCTTAATGGCAGCAGCTTTCTTGGGGTGTACCTGTCGAAGCCGTTGTCTTACTGGTTTGACATCAGGATACATTTTAATTTCATGTTCAACGATACTTGAGTCAATGCCTGGCATTTCATCATATGACCAAGCAAATACATCTCTAAATTCGCGAAAAAGAGCATTATATATTTCCAGTTCTGAAGGGGAACAACCTTTGCCGACATAAATATTCTCTACAACATCTGTTTTAGTCGAGATATTTATGGCTATAGTCTCTTCAATATTGGATAGGTTTCGCTCGGAATCCACCGTGTTTACAGTATTTGTTAGGAATTCAAAAACTGAAGGGTGATAAAGGTCACTTTGAGTATCTTCTTCATATTCCGGAAGAAGGGAACGATGGTGGTGATCATTCCATGGTGCCCCCTCAATCAACATTGATTGTAAGATTCCTTCGTCAGTCCCATGTACTTTCGACCAAGGATCTAATGAGGTACCATATTCTCTAGACCTATCTACCCAAACGCTTGACGAGCGTTGATTTGGGTTCGCCTCCCATGCTTGAAACATTGATTGCTACAATATTTCTAAAGGGCTTGGGGGCAAAACCATTGAACGATCCATGTCGACCTTCGTGGAAGATATCATGTTGCAGGTTGCTACAAACGGTACATTTCCTATGTAAATAGGAGGTGGTAGCGCGAAAGTTCCCATCAATGTGGGGTCTTTCAATAATCCTACTCCGATATCTTGAATTGAATGGTTGCTCTCATGGATCATGGGAATGCTTCCTGTAACTTGTGAACCATTAGGGAGGAAATTTTGTTGGTCGACAACCGTAATCCCTCCTTCAAACGGGAATGCGATCTTCCTAAAATAAGTCGACACAACAGCTGCCATGGCATAAATCCATGGTCTACCCAGTAAGATGTTATAGTCAAGATTTCCATCAATGACCTCAACATCAATTTCCACTGTTTTTCCTCCTAGTTCAACCTTCAAGTTATTAAGGATACCGTATGGGGTATAAGTCCTTCCGTCGAATGTTTTTAATGTCGTCGATGATCGCAACAAGGTTGGAGATCCTAAAGTTTTCCAGCAGCTCATCGACATAATACATGTTGATGCTCCCTCATCAATAATCGTTCTGTGAACAGTTTTGTTGAGGGCTTTCACTTGAATAAGGAAAGCTAGTTGAGCTGGTAACTGAGGATCGTATCCTTTGTGATCAAAGGATACAAGATTGGAATCCTTAGGATCAACCCCACCAATTGCTGATAACAATGCCTGCCTTTGGGATGGACAATTTTGTAATACTTCAAGAGTTGACATAGCGGATGGCGATTGGGCCAAATCTTCCACTATGTTATAATGCTGCGCCGCTCTGGCGCGAGGATTAAATGTCGACTTGTGTACTACTCCATTTGGCGGTTTTATTGTTAATTCAGGGATGGCGGGTGTTACAACTTCTGTCGAAGTTGTTTTCAAACTACTTGGTTGATCTTTACCTTTTTCGTTCGACAACTGAGGATTCCCATAATCTTTGTTCCTTGTTGAAATCAAAGCATCATTCTGCTGTTTTGAAACCGACAACATAAGTACTTGCGACGGGGAAGCATTTCCACTATCAACCAGATTTTGACCTGGGTTGGGAAATGGATCAGTTAACACATCTGAGGTTTGGGAACTTTTAAAGAACCTCTTTAGCTCAGCTTTGAATGGGCAATTCTTTGTGGTATGATCCTTATCATCACATATTAGACATGGATAATTTTGTTTCCCTTTCCCAGGAGGGTTTGAAGAATTCTTTCCAGGTGATGACTCACCTTGTTTCTTCTTCTTCCCTTTGTTTTGCTTCTTCTTGCTTCCTGGTTGATTGGTTTCTTTGCCTTTATCTTCCGATACGGCATTTACTTCCGAAGCAAGAATTTCTTCTTTTGCATTTTGATCCGAATTCTTACGGGCTTTCTTTGACGAAGCCTTTATCGATTTCGCGTTTGCCATGCCAATCACACCGTCACCGGCATGAGAGTCACTATTTGATTTAGGAGGGGGAGGAATTGAAAACTCTAGTCTAGGGGCGTCAGGTATTTTGTCATAGAGTGTGCCGGACTGAGTATACACTAAGTCCAAATACTGTGCACGAGCAATCACTTGCTCCTCTGTTACGACTCCCCCCTTGGCCACATCTTCCGTAATAGCCAGAAGTAACGACTTTATAAACCATTCAGCTAATAGCTGATCGGGAACGTACGTTTTCACCATCCTACGACGACGACGCCACTCATGTATATGATCAGATATATGGGTGGCAGTTGTCTGCTTGAAGTTGGTTAATATTTCTGTTCCCGTTTCATACCTTATCGGTAATTGAAAATGAGTTAAGAAAGTCGTGGCTAGGGAACTAAAATTGTCGAAAGAGGCTCTTGGAAATTCAATATACCATTTAGCCGCTGGACCTGTCAATGTCCTCTGAAAAAGGCGAAGCCTTATCGAATCATCGTTAAGGGTGTTCGACGAACACCACAGATGAAAAGTCATCACGTGATTCGATGGGTCTTCACCTGGATTTCCATTGAATTTAGGAATGTCAGATGGAAGTTTATGAGGAATCGCTGGCCACCAAGGGGCATAAGCAATCGGATCGTTGGTTAACCGATGTAAATCAGGTAACTCTAAAGTTGCCACGAATGGTAACTATTGATTCAGGTTAGGCGAAGCGTAACCAGGGTACGATGGAATTGCCTGAGCAGTGGGCCTTTGCATACCAGCATAATGTAATTGATGTTGGTATGATTGATACGGTTGGTGGACTTGACCACTATAAAGTGGTTGGTTTTGACCGTTTTGGATATACGGTTGTCCACTGTTCGCAAAGATCTGCTGCTCAGAACCTTGGTACACTTGCTGGAATTGCGGTTGTTGGTATTGCACAAGCCACGATTGTGACGCCATGTTCTGTTGTGCTATGCTAACCATTGGACCGAGGTGTGGGGTAATTGTACCCGTTTTGACCTGTGTCGCCCCACCAGTTGGCGATTGTGGTTGTGACCCATGGTCAAGTGGCTGTTGCATTACAACCTGAGAAATCTGAGGTTGATATGCAACAGGTATCGCTTGAACTTGTGACACTGTTACAATAGCCGGTGTGGTTGGGATGTTCGTCACAGGTACACATTGTTGCATAGAATATACAACCCTTGGTTGTTGAGGTAGCATAGGTATCCAATTACTTGACGCAATTCCAGTATAACCTGAACATTGTTGCGAACTCACGTATGGGTACCCTCCCGGAGGGGGTAATGAAAGGGCATACTGCCCCCCATACGGTATCAATCTGGAACTCAGAGGGATTGTTAGTCCTTGAGGACTGGATGGCCCAAATTGACCTCCATGAGGATCAATCTGTCGAGTTTCAACATAAGAGTTGCCGGATATTACTCCGGATGAACAAACTGGAACAGACCAAACTGTCGAAATAGTCCCTTGGTGGACTCCTTCTAGCTGTTGTGAGCTAGTTGGGACAGTTGGTATGCCGACAAACATTGTAGGAGTGACGGCAGGGGCTTCTGCTGTCGCTGTGTCATTTGACACAGTCCTAGATGATGACGGTTGTTCAGACATTTTAAGTCTATCCAATAGATTGCCTAGCGATTCTACAGGAACTTCCACTTGTGGTGGATTAACTTCTAATGAAGGAAATAGAGTGACCCCGACTCCAAAATGAGTTGGAGTACTTGCTTGTGGATCCTCTGCAATTTCCTCTATCGCAATCAAACCCGGTGGAAGAGGAAGACCGTCAGGTCCGTAAAATACTTCTGGAGCCGAAGAAGTGGTTGTTTCGACAGCGACAGTTGTTTGAGGAACAAAACTCTCTGGACCGGTTACAGATGGAACTGGTTCAGTTATACAAGTATTTAACCCCAGACTAGGATCAGTATTACTGTCCTTCTGTGGCTTTTGAACTTCTTCAATAGAGGCAGGGTTTCCAGAAATGTTTGGAGTAACCGGAACCTCAGATGCAGTTGGAACACTTGTTCTAACTTTTATAGGAGATTTTGAACCGGTTAAACGAGTTCGCTTTGTCTGTACTGTTTTCGATTCCAGAGACAAAGACGGTTGACTCGTAAGCCTCTGCAAACGACGGGGTTTCAATTGACTTTCTTCCACGATTGCGGATTACTCGATCAACTAAAATATTAAAAGGGGAAATTTGTGTTTCCGAATTGAATGAATTTTATTAGACGCTTTTAGACACAACTTGCTTTTTCACTTTTTAAGAGTCGAGAAAAAGCTAAAGATGACTCTAGTCTCCTTCGATGTTTTAACGAGCCTGAAGTGACAAATGCTCGGATGGACTTTTTCAGTTATAGAGTTTGAAAAAGGCCAAAAGAAACTACTCTGGAGATCTAGGCAGAGGGTGTGCCAAACCTTTCGCAAAACCACAGAATACGTTTTACGGTACGGGTGGTCGATCTTCGTGAATGCTGTGTTCACTGCATTGCGATCAGTAGGGCGGTCGACACGGCTTCCTATGGATAAAAGATATATGCCTATAGGGGTCTCCCAATATATACGCGACGGTACGTGGGAGCACAAGTCCGTATTAGTGCCACCGACTCTCAGGAGGAATCACCCACCTTCGTCGAGATCGACAGTCACTATGTTTAACGACACCGGAACACGTCTCTAGCTTAGACCTCTATGTGTTTGCGTTATGTTTCAAAGCGTTGTTAGGTTCATTCAATATATTTTAAGTTGATCTTTTTAAAGTTTGCGTTTCAAGGTTCACCACGAGATGTATTGATACAAATTCCTAAATGCAGTCTAAGATGAGAAGCAAGCTTTTCCAATCTTTTCGACTTATGAAAATCTTAACTACTGAGGGAAAAGAGAGACAAAATCCTTTCACACAGATCAAAGAGCATACACTAATGCACTTTCCCTAAATCAACATGCAAACTTATCAAATGCAAAATGCAAAATGCAGGTATTTCTTTTCTCTTTCTTAATGTTGATGTAATACAAAAAGAAAGCTGTTGTATAATTTCGAATTCAATTTCAAGTGAAAGCAAACAAGCTTGTCCAAAATCAAAAGACACCTTAAGATTTACTTGTTTCGACACTTGAAATATATAAATTCAAACCATATGACGAAAGCAAAAGCTCAATCAGCTATGAACAGCAAACAAACTAACTCCTAAGATCAAAACGACACTTTATCACAGGTCTAGATCTAAGAGGCCACAGCAAGACTAGTTCACTTTTCGTTATGGGAAACTACAAATGATATAAGAAATACACAAATAACAAATACAATTTCTTTATACAACCGAGGCGGAATAGTGGCAAGGAAAGTTGGTTTCAGATAGGTACATTGACTGGTAACAGGCTGCAAAAACAAGGGTGAAAACAGGGCAAGAAACAACAGGAAACCCCAGTAGCACAAGGCAAGACTGGTTCAACGTAGGTAGTACACTGTCACTTTGACATTCAGCGCAGGTAGCCCCTTCGGGAACTGCGCTGAAATGCAGACAGCCTTCACACAGCCTGCACTGAAGAACGAAACTTTCGTTTCTCTTGGTTTCTGGGTCACAGATTGCTCAAAAATTCACAGTTTTCAGCCAAATCAGAAGCTATCAGTCAAGTACACACTAAGGGATGAAAAGGAGGATGAAAAGCTATCACTAAGAGCTTATTTAGATTCCTTGTGGATCAGCTCTTCAAATCATAAACTTGCCCAGAAACTGAGCTAGATTAACTGCCCTCTACTTTGCATTTGAAAGATCCAAATGCAGTTCGATTCGGTACTCCCTGTGTTTATGAAATGAATAGCAAAAACACAAACAACCAACAAGATACGATTCCCCAGTGGAGTCGCCAATTTGTTGTTGGGAAAAGTATCCAATACAGAATGACCCTATCCCACTCTAAGGGTGATAGTACCTCAGCAACAATCAAAGCAAAGCTATTCGAGATTACTTCTTTATGAGATGTAAGAGAGGGGAGAAAGAGATCCACTAACCATTATCTTCCGCTAATGATTGATCCAATCTTCTCTCTTTGCTGCTTGCTCTCAGCTCCTTGCTCTCTCACTGGCCCAGCTACACCAAGATCCTGCAAAATAACAAGAAGAGGAAACTACAAGAAGCATACATTCATAATTGATTCAAGGATTAGAATAAATCAAATATACAAGTATCAATACGCCATTGAGACACATGCATATAGAAGAACCTCAAATGCTTTATTAATGGAAGAAGTAAAGTTCAGGAAGTAATACAACCATCAAAGGCCCAATCCAGCATCACCTCCCAGCAGAAAGAAATCTCCTCTTCACCTCCTTCAAGCAAATCATCCAATAGTTCTATACTCAAACCAACAACACTTCCTTACATTCACAAGATTCCAGCCTCCCTAGACCTCATGAGAGAGCTCTATATATAGGAGTTTTGGAGAAAGGATGAGTCAGCTTGAGCTTGGCATGGAGCTGACTAGTGTCCTCTCCCACTTCAGTTATTCTTCAGTTCTTGAGTCCACTTGGAGGTTCTTTCTTCCACTTGGAGATCTAGATCCTCTTACTCATCACAAGGCGAATTCCTTGATCCAAGTGTCATTTTGGAAGTTTCCTGGGCATTGACACCTTGAGGAATGACTGTGCCACTTGGCCAAACTCGCCCAGCGCAGGTAGCCTTCATTACTGTTGACATTCAGTGCAGGTACAGAGTGGAGCAGTTGACATTCAGCGCAGATGCTCAGTGGAGCAGTTGACATGATCCAGAATTAGCTTGTTTTTGAGTGTTTTCAGGTGGAGAACTGATATTTAGTGCTGTGGTTTGCTGACCTTGTTCCTCTAGGGGTAGGAAAAACATGTTTAGGGACTTTGGATCCCTTGGATTATTGACATTTCATGCTTCATGCTGTAAGGCACAAAAATTTCTATAACACATGCCCCAGGATTACCAAAGTAAGATCACTCAATTTGATAGTACTGGTACCTATACAACCCAAAAACATACCAAAAGGATGACTGATTATTTTTAAATGTATGAAATAGATGTTGATGATGTGTGAATGAGAATATGTGTTCAGAGTTTAACTGGGAAAGTCAGAACCTGGTTTAGAGCTCTAGTAGTAAACAATATAGACATCCTAGAAACTCTCTATAGACAATTCCTGAATCGATGGGAGAAAAAGAAAGATCCTCTTCAGATTTTATTTTAGTATGAAAACCTAAAGAGAGGAACACAAGAAACTATGTAGGATTACTGCACTAGATTCAACAGTTTCTATAATGCTATCCCTCAAAACCTTAGACCCCCACCTGATTTAGCCTTAATCAAATTCCCTGATGGATTTGATTCCGACATGGCTTTTCATCTGAGGGACAAGCCCCTCGTACTTTGGAAGATATGAAAAGCATAGCTGTAAGTGTTGAAGCCAACCTGATGTCTAAAAGAGCCAAGGTTAGGAGTGAAAGGAGAATACCATTGAAGGAAGAATCCTCACCCTTTGAACAGAAACTAGATGCCATAATTAAAGGGTTGGATAGGCTAGGAGATAGAGTGGGAACAATTGAAAGGAAAGCTAACTAGGATAGTCAGCTAACCAACACAGGGAGAAATCCTAATTCCAGAAAAAATCAAAACCAGAACACTGGGAAGATTGGTCCAGACCAACACATTAGACCCCCTTTCTAGGAAAATTATGCAGAAGGCTCAAACTATAAAGAACTTGAAGAGGACACTCAAATAAATCTGATGGGACTCAGTAATGAAAGAGAAGTTTTCTTGACACAAGAGGATCAAGAAACCCACATTCTTAAACAATTTCAAACTCAGTCAGGTGAATCATTCAACTTTAGGGAAGGATATGACACAACCATCTATGAGGTGCATAAGAAATACAACCTAAGGAGTAGGAGAATTGATGTTCCTGAAGAAAACAAGCAAAAGGCTCTGAAACAACCTATAAAAGGTAAGATAGTCACTACATCTGTACATATTCTTTCTAGATCAGACCCTAATCCTTCTAACCTAATAATTGAAGATGTCTCTAATAATCAACCAAATAATAAACAACCCTCCACTTCTCTTCCTTCCAAAGGAAATGTGGAAGAACCTCCAGAAGTTGATTTAGGAGAACCAGTAAACCATAACCCCACTCCTGAAAAAGAGAAAAACATAGAAAATAGAGAGAATACTACTGTTCGAAACCCAAAATCCCAAACTGAAAAATCCTTTAATCTAGAGACTGAGGTAGGTAAGCTGAAAATTGTTGTTCCATTGTCTGAATTAGCTAAACATGACACCTATTGAAGTCAAATCAACAGATCACTGAAAATTGCTGGAACTGAAGATTCAGTTAATGTTTTTGATGACTAGCCTGAATTAATCTTTGGCCCAGAAGTGAATGGAAAACCATTAGAAGGAGGAATTCCTCCCTTCTATGTGAGCTTAAACATACATGATAAGATTCTTCACAATGCCATGTTTGATTCTAGGGCATCTCACAACCTCATGCCCAAGTCTGTAATGGAAAAATTAGACCTAGACATCACTAGACCATACAAAGATCTCTTTTCTTTTGATTCTAGTCAGGTGAGATGTTTAGGATTGATAAAAGACTTGTGTGTCTCATTAGTTCAATACCCTGCAAAAACAATTTTAATGGATATAGTGGTAGCAGATATACCACCAAAATATGGTATGTTATTGTCTAGATCCTGGGGTGCTAAGCTTCAGGGATCTCTTCAATTGGACATGTCCTATGCTACTATCTCGATTTTTGGCCAACCTAAGAAGCTATACAGAGAAACATTGATGAAATATGTAGTAAGTAGCCATGAAAAACCACAAAATTTCCCCATCTACTCAATACAATCTAATATGGACTTATTCATTCTTTACAATGCAAAAACTGATCCTTCCAATGCTTTAGAAGTTTTAGCAGCAGAACCAAAAGAAATTAAAAAAGAAAAATCAAATGTTCAGCTCCAAGAAATATCAAATACCAAAGAAAAACCAGATGAAAATGAAAAACCAAATCCCACTATTAAAAAAATTCCCACTACCCCTGACACCAATTATAAATTTGATGGCTCAGTTAATAAACTAGGGGCAGGAGCAGGAGTTTGGGTGTATAATTTAGAAAATGATCATGCTGAATGCCATGCCTACAGATTAAATTTTAAGTGCACCAATAATATGGCAGAGTATGAAGATCTCTTGCTGGTTCTCAAACTTGTTAAAAGATTAGGAGCAATTAGAGTATCTGTCATCGGAGATTCTGAATTAATTATTAAATAGATCAAAAGGAAATATTTAACTAGAGATCCTAGATTAGGATATTACAGAGGAACAGTCATAGAGATTCTCAATACTTTTCTGGAAACTCAACTTGCTACAATCCCAAGAAAACACAACTTGCAAGCCCACATCTTGGCCATGTTTTCCAGCACTTGCAAATTACCTTTCGAACCTAATCATTAGTTTACTGCTAAAATTAGGCACAGACCAGCCATCCCTGATAATCTGAAGAACTGGCAGGTTTTTGATAGTGATGAGCATGTTATCACCAGAAACTATAGTCCATGTATATGATAATTGTCCATAAATTTTGAAGAGTCTTGTGGTCTTGTAAATAGCTTTGTTAACTTGTGTCAATTTCAAATTTTGAAAATGCAAGAGTTATGAATGAAATTCGTGTAAAGGCAAGGGCATTGGTCATCTTTCATCATAGTTAGTTATGTCATGTCTTGTCAAAAGTACTTGCGCAGTTTCGCAGCGCGGGTATGATTGGTCAAGTCTGTTGCTCAAATCTGTTTGCGCGTTTTCGTAGCGGCTTGTTTGTCAGCGATTTCGTAGCGCATTCCCTTAAATTTGAACTGCCCGCGCTACGAAATCGGGGTTTCGGGTTTTTATGCAGCGTTTTTCCTTAACTGTCTAATCCGAGAGGTGATGAGTCACGTGTCCGGTCATGATTGTTTCCTCACACCATTTGTCTGTCATGATTAGCCATTACTTTGCCATCAGGTTTGATCTCATTGAGTTAGGTGTCAGTTTGGGGGACGTTATAGAAAGTGGTCGTGTCATAATATGTTTTTCATAACAAATGAATGTCCTCTGCTTGATGAAAGCTTGAGCTTTATCCTAAATAGACTTCTGCAAGCGAGCCTGATTTCTACAGCGTAAAATCTGTTATTGTGCTGCAAACCATTGTCATTCCCTCATGAAGAATTGTGCTAAGAAATATGGAGAAAAAAGAGCATCGTTCAGGGAGATGTGTGAGAACAGAACCGGAGGGATTAGATGTAACCCTCAGGGATGAGGAAATAGCAAAGGCATTCAGAGCTACTGGTTGTTGGCGGTTTTGTGAAAAGCTCAAAGGTGGACATGCAGAAGTTACCAAGGCATTTGCAGTGAATTTTACGGGATTAAATTCAAAAGTGGCCATGCTGGAGTTCCCGGTTTCACCTGAAGTTATTTCTAAAGTCACAGAAATCCCAAGAGGTGGTCAAGAGTGGTTCAAGAATTTCAAGTTTGATATGGGTCCGTGTAAGGAGTTCTTAAAGGCACCATATGTGAATGAAGATCTCTCCAAAGCTGTCCCAAGGAGTTATCTTAAGGAGAATTATGCTACATTATTGTCATGCATTCAGAAGTATTTGACGTGTGAAGGCCGATACAACAAAGTTTACTCATATCATTTCAAGCTGTTGCTACACTTTACTGGTAAGAGCTCCATAGACATACCCTTTTACTTATTCAGGAGTATTTCTAAGATGTGTGATAAAATTCAGTTGAAAAAGGAAGCCTATGAAACTTCTCTTTTCCATCATGGTCTGGTTAAATTACTGGTGTTGGATAGCCTACATAAAATTGGTAAGGACTGGGACTCGTTTGTATTCATGGCCGGTTTCCCTAGTAAAACGGGCCTAACTCCTTTACCTGTAAGAGAAAAAGAAGATAGGAGTGAGGGTACTACTTTGGCTGAGTTAAGAAAAGAAATAACAGACCATAGCAAGTCCAAAGCTAAAACAAAGAAGCCAGAGAGGTCTGCAACAGTCAAAGACACACCTGAAGCTAAAACAAAGAAGACTCCTAAGTTAGCAGTTGAAAAAGCTCCTGAAGCATCAATAATCAAAACTTCAAAGTCATCCAAAGTATCTGAAAAGGAAGCTTCTAAGTTATCTCTTAAAGAAACACCAGAATCATCTAAACAGAAGACTCACAAAGGAAAAGATGAATTTGAGTCTAGTAAAGTGGAAAGGGTTTCAAGAATAAGAACTAGAGGACAGCTAAATAAAGAAAAGGGAAAGTTAGCTCCTGTGGAAGAAAGTCCTGTGTCTAGGGGTAGTTTAAATGATTTGTTGGAAGCTATTGAATTAGAACAAGAGCACCCAATTCAAGTTGAACCCCTTGAAATTGAACAAGATCAATTGGTATCGCCAATGCATATTGATTTAACACTGTCTTCTCCTGAAAGTTCAAAGAAGTCAAAGGCTTCTAAAAAATTAAAGTTTGAAGAACCAGGGGTAGAGTATGCTTTTAAACCCCGTAGACCAATGACTAGGAGGCAAATGAAGGAAGCAGAAAAGGTTCAAAAAGAGAAAGTCTCTTCAGACTTGCCTAGGACAGAGGCACTTGAAATTTTCTCTGAAATGGTCCAAGCAGCTAAAAACAAGAGTAAGGACAAAAAGGTGGTTATAAGTCAAAGTGGCAATGTGATTGCCATCAAAAAACAAGCTGGAGTAAGTAAGGAGATACCTCAGGTCTCAAATGTTTTTAAAGAGAAGGCAGTAAGGTATACCAATTATAGGAAAGCTGTGATGAAAGGTAAAGCAAGAATGATCAGTCAAGCTAGTTCGGTGTCTGATGCCTATGTATGGACAGTACCAGCTTTAAAACAAGCAAAAACTATGAAACAAGTGAATATAAGTCTGAAAGCAGAGAATAAGAAGTTGAAGAAGGAGGTCATCAGTCTGAGAGAAAAGCTAGACAGGCTAGCTAAATGATTCAAGAAGGATTGTGTATTCTCAAATTTTGATATATTTTGGGTCATTATCTTGTCAAAAGTTTTTGAGACTTTTTGTGTCTTTTTGCTTGTATGGAATGACTGAAGAATTATAAATTTGAAGTGATACTGTTTTGAGGTTCATAAAATTGATTTTAATGACCTACAGCAGTTTCGTAGCGCGCTACGAAACTGCTGTAGATGACTGGTTATGATTAAAGCTTGAAATGGAATGCTGAGGTCAGCATATATTTTAACAAATGGTCAAATACTAAGCCTGGGGAGTATAGAAGATCAGTCAGATATTTTGTTAAAGAGGCCAAGGGTAAATATTTAAAAAAAAAGGGGCGAAGTTTTGTTTTTTGCTAAAAAGTCACTTTATCTCCGAGAATTTAGGGTTTGGATAGAGCTGCTGAGGTGTAAGATAATACACTTGTCTAGCTCTGGGATGGCTGGTTCATGAATTCTTTTCAATCAGACGAGGTTATCCAAGGTGTAAGAGGCTCAAATATGGATCATTAATATGTGGACACCGAGGGGGGCAACAACCAAGAATATAGGCTTCATTTTCTTTTCGGTTGTTTGAATCATCTCTGCATCAAGAATCCGAAGCTGTATATACATTGAACATGCTTCTAGTTTGGATATGGTTGTTATGGCAATGATACAGGTGGTGAGCTTTGAAGAACATAGCAGGGTATACAAGGAAGGAGACTTAAAGGGCCAGTATGATGGAATCCCCTGTTTTCGTACCATCATAACTTTTGTAATTAATCAGTTGGTTTATGTCATAGTTAAGGTCATTTATGTAAAAAACACGAGCTCCCTTCATGCTCATTGAGGAGCCTCGTACAGTAGTTTTTGATAGGCTATATATAGGAAGAATTGATATGTAAAAAAGGTTGGATACTTAATAGAAAAAGTGTGTTGTTTTGGGCCACTGTAAGACCTTTTTTGACAGTAATAGTAAAAACAGAGTTATACTCTTCTCAAGATTCTCGAAGTGTTATCATGGTCAAATGAAGTAATGATGGTTTATGTTTTATGTTATTTTATGGTTTTGTTGTATGCAATCACTCAGAACTCATGATTATATGCTCTGATTTCCTGTGTATACAGCCGACTATATGTGGTGGAATTTGTTTGACTTGTGATGTTTAGAGCCTTGATTTCTATGAGATCACTGTGTTTTTTCTTGTTCACTGGATATTGTAGACTCCATAGCCCAATGGGATTCATTTTGGTGTGTTTCCAACCATTTATGTTTTCATAAAAAGACAAAGAGTTAACCCTCTAGTGTGTGAAGAATTTCATTAAGAGTTTTGAGAGAGCCCTCTCTGATCAAAGAGGCTGATCTTTGGTCTAAAGATAGGTTGAAATAGTTACATGAGATCATGCTTAGTTGCAACCCTCTGTGATGGTTTTGTGATAACATTTTGGTGCGTCTGCCGGGAGCTAAAGATTGAATTTCTGAAGGTAGCAGGAGTTCAAATGTTTTTCGAGGTTGCACTCTACCTTGGTGACTCCATTTGTTTTTGAAAAGTTTAAAGGTGGCTTCGAAAGGAAGGTACACAAGGAGTAACCCTGATCCAAATCCGCATAGGCCTGTGGAAAATCCTAACATCATTTCAAGAAGAAAGCAGAAGCTCTCTGATATACCAGGTACTTCAAAATCATTATTTTCTGAGTTTTCTAGAAGTCTTGAAAACAAACTTGTGGATGATAAGGTTCAAGAGGTCATATTAAGGTCTGAAGATGAAGAAGAAGTAATAGGTATTATCTTGGATTTACAAAAGAGAGGTATTGATACCTCTTCTTTAATTTCACAAGAAGATAAAGAGGAGTTTTGGGAAATTGTGTCCTCTGAGCTTTTATTAGAAAGAGAAGATTTAAAGAAGCTTAAGGAGCTTGACCCTTTTGAAATTCTGCTTAATTCAAATATTGGGTTACCACTCCCAAATTGGAGCTCATTTGTTGGTGGGTTACAAAGTCCTAATAGTCCCTTTCGTACTCATATTTTGTCCTCTGCTTCTGTAAGTCCAAACAGTCCTAAACTGTCATCTCACATTAGCCCTGGTCATAACATACCTATTGCTGTTGTTCCTCCTTTCATCATGGCTGTACCTGCAAGGTATGCCCCTTTGGCCCTTCCTGCTGTTTTGCATGACTTACCAAATAAATATGCTTCTAAGATTCCAACCTGGGGAGGGGATGAAGACATCACAGCTGAAGAGCATGTAGATAGATTCAATGACTTTATTGATAGGTATGAAGTAGATGATGAAGATGTCAAATTGAGATTATTTGCTCAGTCCTTTATTGGGGAGGTTAGGAAATGGTTCAAAGCCTTGGGAGCTGGTAGCATTCACAGTTGGATTGAGTTCGAAGATAATTTTTTGAGAAAGTGGGGTAATAGAACTAATCCAGTACAAGCTCTCACTGAATATAATAATTTAAGAAGAGCTCCAGATGAGACTATTCAAAGCTTTTCTAAGAGATTCAATAAGACTTATAATTCTATTCCAGATCACTTAAAACCTCCTGGGGCTTTGGCTCAATTAAGATATGCTGAGTCTTTTGAATCTGATTTTTCCCTCTTACTTAGAGAAAGAGAATCTGCTACATTGGCTGATATGCAAAATGATGCTATCAAAGTTGAAGTAAATATACTTGCTGCTAAAAAGTCTAAGATGGCTAAGACTAAATTTAAGGAAGAGGAGAGGCATTCCACTTCAGCTCAAGATGAAAAATTTGAAACCATGATGAAGACTATGGAAAAGTTAATGGATCAACTAGCACTTGGGAATACTGCTGCTCCTCAAGCACAACAAGAGTCTCGGTTTAGAAATTCTCAGTTTAGGAGACCTCAAAATCAACAACGTCCAAGGGAAAACAGAAATCAGCCAGCTGATCCTCCTGTAAGACCTCCATTTCAGCAAAATATGGTAGATGGTGAGGAAGAGACTGAGGAACCAGAAGAAGCCATTCATTGCCTTGGTGAGGAAGATTCAGAAATCTTTTTAACAAAAGAAGAACATGATGAATCTAGCCAACAGAAAGTTGAGGAAGAACCTTCAGATTTTCTAAAAGGGTATCAGCATGCCATTTTTGAAATTCAAAAGCAATATAATCTCAGAAATAGAGAGGTGCCTGTTTTAGCTAATAAAGCTCAGCCCAAAAAGAATGTTTCAAAAGCAGCGGAGGACAAACAAGAAAAGCCTAAGCAAGCTGATAAAAACAATGATTCTCCTGTTGAGAAGAAGGTTAGTCAAGTTGTTGCTCTTCCTAAGGAAATGGAAAGATCTAATTCTGTGTTTAGCATAGAAAATGAGATGGCTAAAATCAAAATTTCAGTCCCATTTAATGAGATTTTGAAAGTAAACAAATATAGGAGTAAGATTGTGGAAATGCTTAACTCTCCTCCAGGAGGAGCTGATATCTTAAATTTGCAAGAAGACAATCCTATCATTTGTTTAGGCCCAAGGTTAGAAGATGAGCAGAATGATGAATTTCCTCCTTTTTATATTAGTATCAATATACACGAGATGACTCTTCATAATGCCATGCTAGACTCAGGAGCATCTCATAACCTTATGCCCAAAGTCATTATGGAAAGGCTAGGATTGGAAGTGACTAGACCTTATAAAGATCTATTTTCTTTTGACTCTAAGAGGGTTCATTGTATTGGGTTAATTAAAGATGTGGTTGTATCACTAACACAAATCCCAGCCAAGACCACTGTCATGGATATTGTTGTGGCGGATGTCCCACCTAAATTTGGGATTTTACTCTCAAGATCATGGGCAGCTAAGATTAAAGGTACTATGCAGATGGATTTGACTTTTGCTACTATTCCGGTTTTTGGAGAACAGAGAAGATTATACCGTGAAACAAGAATGGCATATATGGTGAGTAGTAAAGACAAACCACAAAATTTTCCAATTTATTCTTGTGACACAGGTTTGGGGTCAGCAATTTTATTTAATGAATCAGTGGGAGAAGAGTCACAGAAAGGAAAGGCAGAAAATCAGTGTGTAGAGCAGCAGCAAAATGATAAAGAAGACATCTCTGGTTGCTGGTCTTTGTATTTTGATGGAGCAGCTGGTAAAGAAGGCGCTGGTGCTGGAATTTGGATTATGTCTCCAACTAATGAAAGTAAGTTTTTATCCTATAAGCTCAATTTTGATTGCACTAATAATATGGCCGAGTATGAGTCCTTGGTTTTGGGCTTGGAAAATTTGATTGAGTTAAAGGCAAAGAGCATTGCTGTGTATGGAGACTCTGAACTAGTTATAAAGCAAGTTCAAGGGGCTTATCAAACAAAAGATGTAAGAATGAGAGCTTATAGGAATTTGGTGTTAGAATTACTGGAGAAATTTCAGTCATATACTTTCAATATTAAGACTAGAGATCAGAATTCCATGGCAGATTCCCTTGCTGTAGCAGCTAGTCTTTTTGTCATTCCTAAGATTTCTTCTGATCATTATGAAGTGAAATTCCGCCATAGACCAGTGATCCCTGACAATATACTGAATTGGCAAGTATTTGAAGATGACCAGCAGGTGAAAAGTTTCCTAGAATTGAAAGGAGAATTTGAGAATTGTCAGATTGATCAACAAAACATGTTAGTGGAAACAAAAGAAAAGTCTGAGGTGTTGCAGCTACAAAATAATCTTATTCCTAAAGGTCTGATTCCACTTGAGAAGCTTTTTGATCAGAATGATGTTTTTAAGGCGCCACGGTTGCAGGCAAATGAAGAAGAAATAGAGAATTGCAATCTAGGTGATTTAGTAGCGCCTAGATGGGTCAAAATTTCCAAATTTTTATCAGCTGATCTTAAAGTGAAGTACATTGAATTAATGAAGAAGTTTATTGATGTATTTGCATGGAATTATACTGATCTCAAACAGTATGATGCCTCAGTTATACAACATACAATTCCCATCAAACCAAATGAGAAACCATTCAAGCAAAAATTGAGAAGAATAAATCCTTTGCTGATGCCATTAATTGAGAAAGAGGTTAAGAAGTTGTATGATGCAAAGATTATTGTTCCTATCAGATTTTCTAATTGGTTAGCCAACTTGGTACCAGTTAGGAAGAAGAATGGAGAAATAAGGATTTGCATAGATTTTAGAAATTTAAACAAGGCTTCACTTAAAGACAATTACCCTCTTCCTAAGATGGATCTCATGTTGCAAAATATTGTAGGGTCTCAGAGAATGTCAATGTTAGATGGTTTTTCAGGTTATAATCAGATCCTTGTTCATCCAGAGGATCAGGAGAAGACAGCTTTTACCACACCATGGGGCACATTTATGTATGCCAAGATGCCTTTTGGCCTCATGAACGCAGGGGCGACTTTCCAAAGGGCTATGGACATTGCTTTTGCAGAGGAGAAAGATAAATCAGTTGTGGTGTACCTTGATGATATTACAGTCTTTTCAAAGAAAGAGGAAGATCATTTAAAGCATCTGGAGAAGATATTATTGAAGTGTAGAAGGTTCGGCATTTCTTTGAACCCAACTAAAAGCATCTTTGCATTGACTTCTGGTAAGTTGCTTGGGCATATTATTTCTCAAGAAGGCATTAAAATAGATCCAAATAGAGTTAGTGCTATTTCAAGATTGGATTTGCCAAGGAGTAAGAAAGAAGTGCAGTCTTTTCTTGGTAAAGTCAATTTTGTTAGGAGGTTCATTCCTAACTTTGCAGAGGTGGTTAAGTATATCACAAAAATGCTAAAGAAAGGAGCAGACTTTAGATGGACAGCTGAGGCAAGAAAGTCATTTGAAGAAATTAAAAAAGCACTCACTCAAGCGCCGGTTCTTATTAGTCCTGATTTCTCCAAGGAATTCTTAATATTCACTTATGCCTCTGAAGATACAATCGCTGGAGTTCTTTTGCAGAAAGGGAGTCAAGGTATGGAGCAGCCTATTTCATTCTTTAGTAAAACATTGGCAAATGCTGAACTAAAGTATAACATTTTAGAAAAACAGGCATATGCTTTGGTGAAGGCAATCAAAGATTTCAGAATCTATGTGCTTCATTCTCATATTATTGCATTTGTGCCAAGTGCTGTTATTAAAGAAATTCTCACACAAGCAGACCCGGATGGTAAAAGAGGGAAATGGATAGCCAAATTGTTGGAATATGATATTGAAATTAGGCCAACTAAATTGGTGAAAGGTCAAGGGTTAGCAGAGCTACTAACTCACTCAAATTTAGACTGCAGTGATATTAACTTTAATGCAAAAATATCAGAAATTTTTGAAGAAGAGGAAGAGTTGGTTCAAATTAATGAAAAATTTCTGATATCTGGATGGTATAAGGATGTCTCATTTGTACTACAACACAACAGAGCCCCTGATAATCTTCCTAAGTCTAAAGCTCGTTTTATCAAGCTGAAATCTCTTAAATATTTTGTTAATGAGCAGAATTTATTCTGGAAGGATGCTGGAGGGATTCTACTAAGTTGTTTGATTGAAGAAGAAGCTGATAAGGTAATTGAAGAATTTCATAGAGGAGACTGTGGAGGTCACCATTATTGGAAGGCTACGGCTAACAAAATATTGAGAGCTGGATATTTTTGGCCCACCATGTTCAAAGACATCTATAAAAAGGTTGCAGCCTGTCATGAATGTCAGTTGTTTGAAGGTAAAAGAAAACTCATGCCTATGCCTCTAGTTCCTATTTATGTAGAAGCGCCTTTTCAGCAGTGGGGGCTAGATTTTATAGGTGAGATACATCCCTCTTCATCAGGCCAACATCGGTGGATACTTACAGCCACAGATTATTTCACAAAGTGGATAGAGGCAGTGCCAACTAGACAAGCTAATGATGCAGTCATTATTTCTTTCTTAGAGAACAATATTTTGTCAAGGTTTGGATGTCCACTCAAGCTTATCACAGACAATGCCCAAGCATTCAAGTCTAAAAGAATGATAAACTTTTGCCATCAATATCATATTACTCTTGGTCACTCAACAGCTTATTATCCACAAGGCAATGGTTTAGCTGAAAGTTCTAATAAGAGTCTTGTGAGGATTATTAAGAAATTGTTGGAAGAAAACAAGAAAACTTGGCATTTGAAACTGAAGTATGCATTATGGGCTGATCGCATATGCACTAAAAGATCTATTGGAACCTCTCCTTATGAACTTGTGTATGGAGCAGAAGCCATTTTTCCAACCTCTCTTGGTGTCCCAGTTATGAAATTAATTCAAGGACTGGAGGAAGAGCCAAATGCCATTCAAAGGAGAATCAATCAATTGATTGCATTACAGGAAAAAAGAAGTGAAGTGGTCGAAGATTAATAGCAAAATCAGAATAGAGTCAAGAGGGCTTTTGATAAGAAGGTTAAAGATGTGATTTTTCAAATTAATGACAAGGTTTTGAAATGGGAAGCCAGGATTGAAGAAAAGGGCAAACATGGTAAATTTGAGAGTTTATGGAAGGGACCATATGTAATCTCTGCTTTCCATGGAAACAATACTTATATTTTGCAAGAAGTTGATGGATCACAGTATGCTGGTGGGCCTGTCAATGGCAGGTTCTTAAAGCATTATTATCAGTGAAAAGTTTGCCAAGAAATTCATGATCATTGTAAATAATCATGGTTTTTGAAGTGTTTTGTGCTAGTAATAAATGACAAGTTGAACTAGCAGATTTTAGCCCGAGGAGAAGGCCCACAAAGTTTGAGAGGAATGCTTGTCAGCCAGATGTGAGTGTAATAAATGGATAAAGCACTGGTACTACGTGTTCTTAGTGTACCACAGGGGCACACTATCCCTAGTGGAGCCGCTGTTATCACCAGAAACTATAGTCCATGTATATGATAATTGTCCATAAATTTTGAAGAGTCTTGTGGTCTTGTAAATAGCTTTGTTAACTTGTGTCAATTTCAAATTTTGAAAATGCAAGAGTTATGAATGAAATTCGTGTAAAGGCAAGGGCATTGGTCATCTTTCATCATAGTTAGTTATGTCATGTCTTGTCAAAAGTACTTGCGCAGTTTCGCAGCGCGGGTATGATTGGTCAAGTCTGTTGCTCAAATCTGTTTGCGCATTTTCGTAGCGGCTTGTTTGTCAGCGATTTCGTAGCGCATTCCCTTAAATTTGAACTGCCCGCGCTACGAAATCGGGGTTTCGGGTTTTTATGCAGCGTTTTTCTTTAACTGTCTAATCCGAGAGGTGATGAGTCACGTGTCCGGTCATGATTGTTTCCTCACACCATTTGTCTGTCATGATTAGCCATTACTTTGCCATCAGGTTTGATCTCATTGAGTTAGGTGTCAGTTTGGGGGACGTTATAGAAAGTGGTCGTGTCATAATATGTTTTTCATAACAAATGAATGTCCTCTGCTTGATGAAAGCTTGAGCTTTATCCTAAATAGACTTCTGCAAGCGAGCCTGATTTCTACAGCGTAAAATCTGTTATTGTGCTGCAAACCATTGTCATTCCCTCGTGAAGAATTGTGCTAAGAAATATGGAGAAAAAAGAGCATCGTTCAGGGAGATGTGTGAGAACAGAACCGGAGGGATTAGATGTAACCCTCAGGGATGAGGAAATAGCAAAGGCATTCAGAGCTACTGGTTGTTGGCGGTTTTGTGAAAAGCTCAAAGGTGGACATGCAGAAGTTACCAAGGCATTTGCAGTGAATGTTACGGGATTAAATTCAAAAGTGGCCATGCTGGAGTTCCCGGTTTCACCTGAAGTTATTTCTAAAGTCACAGAAATCCCAAGAGGTGGTCAAGAGTGGTTCAAGAATTTCAAGTTTGATATGGGTCCGTGTAAGGAGTTCTTAAAGGCACCATATGTGAATGAAGATCTCTCCAGAGCTGTCCCAAGGAGTTATCTTAAGGAGAATTATGCTACATTATTGTCATGCATTCAGAAGTATTTGACGTGTGAAGGCCGATACAACAAAGTTTACTCATATCATTTCAAGCTGTTGCTACACTTTACTGGTAAGAGCTCCATAGACATACCCTTTTACTTATTCAGGAGTATTTCTAAGATGTGTGATAAAATTCAGTTGAAAAAGGAAGCCTATGAAACTTCTCTTTTCCATCATGGTCTGGTTAAATTACTGGTGTTGGATAGCCTACATAAAATTGGTAAGGACTGGGACTCGTTTGTATTCATGGCCGGTTTCCCTAGTAAAACGGGCCTAACTCCTTTACCTGTAAGAGAAAAAGAAGATAGGAGTGAGGGTACTACTTTGGCTGAGTTAAGAAAAGAAATAACAGACCATAGCAAGTCCAAAGCTAAAACAAAGAAGCCAGAGAGGTCTGCAACAGTCAAAGACACACCTGAAGCTAAAACAAAGAAGACTCCTAAGTTAGCAGTTGAAAAAGCTCCTGAAGCATCAATAATCAAAACTTCAAAGTCATCCAAAGTATCTGAAAAGGAAGCTTCTAAGTTATCTCTTAAAGAAACACCAGAATCATCTAAACAGAAGACTCACAAAGGAAAAGATGAATTTGAGTCTAGTAAAGTGGAAAGGGTTTCAAGAGTAAGAACTAGAGGACAGCTAAATAAAGAAAAGGGAAAGTTAGCTCCTGTGGAAGAAAGTCCTGTGTCTAGGGGTAGTTTAAATGATTTGTTGGAAGCTATTGAATTAGAACAAGAGCACCCAATTCAAGTTGAACCCCTTGAAATTGAACAAGATCAATTGGTATCGCCAATGCATATTGATTTAACACTGTCTTCTCCTGAAAGTTCAAAGAAGTCAAAGGCTTCTAAAAAATTAAAGTTTGAAGAACCAGGGGTAGAGTATGCTTTTAAACCCCGTAGACCAATGACTAGGAGGCAAATGAAGGAAGCAGAAAAGGTTCAAAAAGAGAAAGTCTCTTCAGACTTGCCTAGGACAGAGGCACTTGAAATTTTCTCTGAAATGGTCCAAGCAGCTAAAAACAAGAGTAAGGACAAAAAGGTGGTTATAAGTCAAAGTGGCAATGTGATTGCCATCAAAAAACAAGCTGGAGTAAGTAAGGAGATACCTCAGGTCTCAAATGTTTTTAAAGAGAAGGCAGTAAGGTATACCAATTATAGGAAAGCTGTGATGAAAGGTAAAGCAAGAATGATCAGTCAAGCTAGTTCGGTGTCTGATGCCTATGTATGGACAGTACCAGCTTTAAAACAAGCAAAAACTATGAAACAAGTGAATATAAGTCTGAAAGCAGAGAATAAGAAGTTGAAGAAGGAGGTCATCAGTCTGAGAGAAAAGCTAGACAGGCTAGCTAAATGATTCAAGAAGGATTGTGTATTCTCAAATTTTGATATATTTTGGGTCATTATCTTGTCAAAAGTTTTTGAGACTTTTTGTGTCTTTTTGCTTGTATGGAATGACTGAAGAATTATAAATTTGAAGTGATACTGTTTTGAGGTTCATAAAATTGATTTTAATGACCTACAGCAGTTTCGTAGCGCGCTACGAAACTGCTGTAGATGACTGGTTATGATTAAAGCTTGAAATGGAATGCTGAGGTCAGCATATATTTTAACAAATGGTCAAATACTAAGCCTGGGGAGTATAGAAGATCAGTCAGATATTTTGTTAAAGAGGCCAAGGGTAAATATTTAAAAAAAAAAGGGGCGAAGTTTTGTTTTTTGCTAAAAAGTCACTTTATCTCCGAGAATTTAGGGTTTGGATAGAGCTGCTGAGGTGTAAGATAATACACTTGTCTAGCTCTGGGATGGCTGGTTCATGAATTCTTTTCAATCAGACGAGGTTATCCAAGGTGTAAGAGGCTCAAATATGGATCATTAATATGTGGACACCGAGGGGGGCAACAACCAAGAATATAGGCTTCATTTTCTTTTCGGTTGTTTGAATCATCTCTGCATCAAGAATCCGAAGCTGTATATACATTGAACATGCTTCTAGTTTGGATATGGTTGTTATGGCAATGATACAGGTGGTGAGCTTTGAAGAACATAGCAGGGTATACAAGGAAGGAGACTTAAAGGGCCAGTATGATGGAATCCCCTGTTTTCGTACCATCATAACTTTTGTAATTAATCAGTTGGTTTATGTCATAGTTAAGGTCATTTATGTAAAAAACACGAGCTCCCTTCATGCTCGTTGAGGAGCCTCGTACAGTAGTTTTTGATAGGCTATATATAGGAAGAATTGATATGTAAAAAAGGTTGGATACTTAATAGAAAAAGTGTGTTGTTTTGGGCCACTGTAAGACCTTTTTTGACAGTAATAGTAAAAACAGAGTTATACTCTTCTCAAGATTCTCGAAGTGTTATCATGGTCAAATGAAGTAATGATGGTTTATGTTTTATGTTATTTTATGGTTTTGTTGTATGCAATCACTCAGAACTCATGATTATATGCTCTGATTTCCTGTGTATACAGCCGACTATATGTGGTGGAATTTGTTTGACTTGTGATGTTTAGAGCCTTGATTTCTATGAGATCACTGTGTTTTTTCTTGTTCACTGGATATTGTAGACTCCATAGCCCAATGGGATTCATTTTGGTGTGTTTCCAACCATTTATGTTTTCATAAAAAGACAAAGAGTTAACCCTCTAGTGTGTGAAGAATTTCATTAAGAGTTTTGAGAGAGCCCTCTCTGATCAAAGAGGCTGATCTTTGGTCTAAAGATAGGTTGAAATAGTTACATGAGATCATGCTTAGTTGCAACCCTCTGTGATGGTTTTGTGATAACAGAGCAGATCAATAACTTTTTGACTTTAGATGAAGAGTTTTCTAGCAGTTACATAGATGTTGATACAATAGCTAATTCAAATCAGATAGATGAGATAGAAACAAACATTTTGGAAAAAAGTTCAGTAAATATGCTTCATCCCACAAAATTCACACAAAAAGAAGTTCAAGACCTTCAACAAATGGACCTTGATGAGATAATTGAAGAAGAGACAGAGGTTATCAACTTGAGAGACAATCATCTGCCTAAAGGATTGACTCCTTTAGAAGGTCTGTTTGATTCCAATGACATTCCCAGGAAACCAAAAATGGAACCATTAAAAGCAGATATTGAGGAATACAACTTAGGTACAGAGGACAATCCAAAAATGATAAAACTATCAAAATCTTTACCTCCCGGTCAGAAGTTAAAATATGTTGAACTTATGAGGGAATTCCAGGATGTCTTTGCCTGGAGTTATGAGGATTTGAAATCATATGACACCTCCATAATACAACATACAATACCTTTGAAAGAAAATCAAAAGCCATTTAAGCAAAAACTCAGAAGAATCAACCCTGTATTATTACCACTGATTGAAAAAGAAATTAAACACATGTATAAAGCAAGGATTATCGTCCCTATCAGATTTTCAGAGTGGGTGTCTAACTTGGTACCTACTAGGAAGAAAACTAGGGAAACAAGGTTGTGTGTTGATCTAAGAAATTTGAATAAGGTTTCTCTTAAAGATAACTACCCTTTATCCAAAATGGATCATATTTTGCAAGGGTAGTGGGATCTTTTATAATTTCACTTTTAGATGGGTTTTCAGGATATAAATATGTCTTGGTTCATCCTGATGACCAAGAGAAAATGGCTTTTAAAACACCATGGGGCACTTTCATGTACATTAAAATGCCATTTGGACTAAAAAACACAGGAGCAACTTTCCAAAAGGCGGTGGACATTGAATTTTCCAAAGAAATTCATGATTTTCTTATTATATATTTGGATGATCTAACTGTTTTTTCTAAATCAAATCAATAGCACTTGGACCATCTTAGACAAGTCTTTCTAAAATGCAGAAAATATGGTATTTCTTTGAATCCAAAGAAATCCTTGTTCGGTTTGGAGGAAGGTAAGCTCTTAGGTCACATCATATCCAAGGATGGCATTCAAATTGACCCTTCTAGAATAGAAGCTATTCTACAGATACCTCATCCAAGAAGTATCAAAGAACTTCAAGTTTTCCTAGGGAAGATAAATTTTTTGAGAAGATTCATTTCTAAGTTAGCAGAACTTTTAGATTACTAAATAACATGCTTAAAAGGGATTCAAGTATAAAATGGACAGTAGAGGCCAAGCAATTATTTGAAGAAATCAAAATGGCCTTAACCAGAACATCGGTCCTCACCAGTCCACAATTTGATAGGGACTTCATCATTTTTCTTTTGCATTAGAACACACCATAGCAGCAGTTTTATTACAAAAGGATGATCAGGGATGTGAGAAACCTATAGATTTTTTTAGTAAAGCACTTAGAGATGCATCACTAAAATACAAAATAATGGAAAAATAAGCTTTTGCATTAGTGAAAGCCATTAAGGACTTCAGAGTCTACATATTATACACTCATGTGATAGCATATGTGCCTAATGCAGTTGTCAAAGACATCTTGACTCAGGACGGAATTGAGGGCAAAAGAGGTAAATGGATTGGTACCATCTTAGAATATGATATAGAGATAAAACCTACCAAACTGATAAAAGGATAGGGATTGGCCAAACTTATGGCAAAAATTAATTGTCAAGCCCTGGATATAAATGAACTGGATGACGAACAGGAGATGGCAACTCCACAAATCAGCCAGGCCTTTTCAGATTCACCTTGGTATGCTGATGTAATTTATGTTTGACAAAACCTGTAGGCTCCTCCAGGGTTATCCAGAACAAAGAATAGGTTTTAAAAAAATGAAAGCTTCAAAGTTTTATATCTTAGATAATACTCTATTTTGGAAAAATCATGAAGGAATTTTATTAAATTGTTTATTAAAAAATGAAGTTGACAAGGCTCTCCAGGAATTTCATGCAGGAGACTGTGGTGGACATCTCTATTGGAAGTGAACTACAGATAAGATCCTGAGGGCTAGATTCTATTGGCCAACCTTGTTTGCAGATGTGAAAAAAATTGTAACTTCTTTCCATAAATGTCAAATCTTTGAGGGCAAGAGAAAGTTGTTACCATTACCCCTGAAACCCATTTCCACCGAGAAACCTTTTCAACAATGGGGTCTTGACTTCATTGGAGAAATCCATCCACTCTCTTCAAGCCAACACAAATGGATACTCACTGCCACTAATTATTTTACTAAATGGATAGAGGCCATCTCCTCTAGACAGGCCAATGACATAGTGATCATAGGTTTCCTAGAAACCAACATATTGTCCAAGTTTGGTTGTCCCACTAAAATCATTACTGATAATGCTGCAACTTTCAAATCAAAGAAAATGATCAGTTTCTGTAGCAAGTATCATATTACACTGGGCCATTCCACAGCCTATTACCCTGAAAGGAATGGGCTGGATGAATCTTCCAACAAGAGTCTCATTAATATCATCAAAAAACTGTTGGAAGAAAACAAGAAGACTTGGAACAAGAAACTAATAAATGCCTTGTGGGAAGACATGCTTACAACCAAAAAATCCATTGGTACCAGTCCTTATGAGTTAGTATATGGTATGGAGGTTTTTTTTCCCTCATCACTAGGAGTTCTTGTTATGAAAATACTCCAAGAAGCTCAAGTGGAACCTAATGATATTCAAATAAGGTTAAACTAAACCATCAATCTATAGCAGACCAAAGAGGAGGTGTGCCAAAGATCCCAAGTGTTGCAGGAGAAGCTTAACAAGATATTTGACAAAAGAACCAAGGTAGAAGATTTCTACCTTGGAGATAAAGTGTTAATATGGGATTCTAGGAGAGAGGATAAGGGTAAGCATGGGAAGTTTGACTTCCTATGGAAAGGACCATACATAATCTATGCTTTCAAGGGAAACAATGCATATTTTCTCAAAAACTTAGATGGTACAGAAGTTGAAGAAGGACCAGTCAATGGTTGGATGTTAAAGCATTACTTTGATCCTACTTACTAATGCTATAATTTTCTTAACATGTACATACTATATCCTTTGTACTGTCATAGTGTTGATTGGACAATAAGTTTTTGAAGTTGAAGCCTGAAGAGAAGGCCCTAAGCTTCAGAAGATTCACTGTCATACATACAATAAAGCAGCAAGCAAAGAACATTGCAGAGCATAGTCACAGTCATTTAGAAGGCCTCTGATCTACTGCTCTTGAATTTCCACCAGGAAAAGCCATCCCCAAGTGGAGCCACTGTTATACCCCTATATCAATAGGTGTCATATATCATGATTGACTTGATGAGCTGTGTAATATGTTCATACCTTTACTTGTTGCAAAGGTTTTTCATATTTGTAAAAAATCAAAAAATTTAAAAAATGTAAAGAGGGTATACCCAAAAAGAAAAATCAAAGGGTGAAAAGAATAAAAGATGGTCAAAAAATGAAATAAAATGAACCCCAACAAAAAGAAAGACCAGGAAAGTGGGCAAGTCTAAATGCCACTACTTTTTCACTTTTGTATAATAAATAATTGTGTGTAGCTGGTCACTTATGCCACAATTCATGAATAGTCAAAACAATTTAAACTTGACTAGTTCATATTTTCAATTTCATGTTGTAGAAATAGAGAATAAAGATCTGACCAAACAGTCCAATCTTGGCAGATAAGTAGATAGGTAGAGTGAATAAAATGAACTCAACAGTTTAATCTAAGGCCTTGGATGTAATAAGTATAGACTTAGATAGGCATTACCATGTAAAAGAAAAGAAAGTTTGATAAGGGTTTGCCAGTCTAAGTGCACCCTAATAAAGAAGTAAAAATGCCAGGTTAAGTAGGTAGGGTAGGTAGATTATGGTTGCAAAATAATATGTGGTGAATGAATAAGTTTAAATGTGTAAATATTTTATTTTCATCATAAGACAAAGGCATACATCACATGGAAGACAAATCAAGCAAGCAAAGTCAAAATAATTAACTTCCCTACTCATTTCCCCTAAAAATTCACTAATTTCCCCTAAGTGACAAGGTATCTATCAAATTAGAGGGGCTCAGAGCATTTCTCTAACTTCTGGAGGGATCAGACTCTCGGCCCAATAATTTATAATGCCTAAGTACTTAAGCTCATTCATTAATCATCTCACCCCTCCATGAATCATTCATTCCCTTGATAAGTTTTTTCTAAGTAAAATCCTATTTTACTTAGGGAAATTAAAATATTTTACATAAAGACCCTCATTATTCACTAAGCCTAAGTTTTAATGTACACATGGAAATGTTATACACTTAGCACTTTTTCCATTCATTTTCATATTAACTACTAACTTAATAATATATATAAATCCCCTATAAAAAATCTACCCATTCCCGTACTACTATAACTATATAAAAACCCGGAAATATTATATATCCTGCCCCTTTGGTTAAAATATAACCATAATACATTAAGAAGGGACTAATTAGCTAATCAGTAACTAATTAAGAACCCCGTCCCCCTACCACATTAAAAAGGGATTAATTAACCCTCACGGTTAATTAATAACCTTCCCGACGAACCCCGTTGCTCCCGATATGATTAAAAGGTCTTTAATTACATTGGGCCCACCCTCATCAAACCCCCATCACCTTGCCTTCCCAATAGCCGTCCAATCAAGCCTCTGAGATCCGACGACTGTTGTGCATATCGCATGACCCTCCGCGACCGAATGTTAGCGTGCGATTGTGGAGCGGTTTTGTGAACAATACTCGTGCCACGCGTCGCCTATCCTATGGAATCACTCGCTCAAGCCCGAATACTGCCACCCCTCCATGATCAGTGCGATAGAAACCGCTTACCGCCTCCCACAAATGAAAAAACATCACGTCATTTTCCCGCTGTCACCACCCGTCTAAATCCCAAAACCCACCAAATTCTTGACTTTGTATAAAAAAAAAAACAAATCATTTTGTCGTTCTATTCTGCAAACCTGTACATCCATGCAAATATAACGACAAGGTCAACCAGCTCGTGCTCCCAACCGCCAACCTGCTTCAAAATTTGTAGTCAACACTGCTCAGAGACCTCCATTCGCACCCACTGTGCCTGCATACCGTTGCCCATCCCTAAAACAGGTATTTACCAATTCCCGTCAAGAAAACCCTGCAAATACTTGTTTTTCCCTATAAATAATTGAAAAGGTCCAAAATTCACCATAATTCTACTACTGCATTTGTAATTCAAGTTCCCAGACCTGCTATTTCATCATTTTCACCTAAAAAACCTCAGTTTCCCTCCTGAAATCCACAAGAACCAGTATGGAAACTTCGGTAGCCCTAAACATTGCACCCATTACCACCCCTCACCATGATTTAGACTATCTGCCTTTGGTAGATAAGGATTTCCAAATAAAAGACCTAATCACTGACAAGGACCATTTGAAGGTGTTTTGCCAATGCCGAGATAATCACCTGAATGGCTATGATGCCATAGGACTGTGGGAATCCAATCTCCCAATGTATTTTCTCCCCTCAGTGCATGTTTTCCCTGACATAATGCATCAATGCCATGCAAATTATGACCCCAACCGCAGAGCCGTGATGTATCCCAAGAAAACAATCCTCTTTACAATAATTGTAGACTCAATAAATGAGATGCTACAATTTCATCCTAGTCAAGCCCTCACACCCATTTCCCTTGGAAATTTGCTTGAGAAATCAACTAAATTATCCCAAGCTGAGCTCAGTTGCCTCTACCAGACTTTCATATTAAAACAACATCAACCTAAAGACCCCCCTCCTTACCTGTCAGTTTTCTTCACCGAGATAGGTAAAACTGTAGTTGAGATGATAGCTGCAGTCATGGGATTCAACACTAGTGAATATGTAGATGAATTGACCCTATTGTTGATGTCTATATTTACCGCTAGTCAGGCCCCTACTGTCAAGTATGATTATGCTTCATTTATTGCTGAGAAAATCCATGACCAGTTCATGAGACTAGAGAATGAAAAGGTTTTCAAGTATTCCACCTTCATATATCACCTCATCCTCTACCATCAGTCTGATAAGTTCCCATTTTCTATTAAGAAACTTGATACAAAGGGTAATCCAAAGTCTGTCATCTTTTGGTATTTATCTTCCATGAATCTTTTGCTTTCCCTTATTCATATAATGAGTTCATTGACCGATTTGTCCACCCAGCAACTACCTTGCTGACAAGAAGTCCTCCCCCAAGGATTAGTGATGAAATCAAGAGGATCCTTCAACTATCCAAATAGTACTGAGTAGGTGACTGGTACTTATACTAGAATCACACAGAGATCAGGGTATATGGGTGTGAGCTTCCTCCATTCAAGCTACCTAAATATGTTCCAATGAGACTGTTTGAACTAGAGTATTATAGATAGATGATAAACTTAGATTTGATTCATTTTACTAAGGCCAAGAAGAAAGCACAACTCAGAATCAAAGATCATCTAGGCCCATTTATCTACAACAATAGGGAAGCATGGAAAGTAGCAGAAAAAATCTTAGAGGACCACATGAAATTAAACAAAATTTTTAGTTGGACTCCATATGATCCCCACAGTTTCATCTGTGATAGGAGAATGAAAAATAGAATATCACCATATTTTCATCACAAAATTCTAGAGATTGAGCAATATGCTAACATGGATGAATGGAGGGAAGGGACTCTTGTAGAAATTGATAGTGATCAGGTCAATGTAGAGAATGTAATGAAAGATCTGGAAAAGACACTTGACCTGGATTCTTTTGGACAGGTGAAATTTGAGACTTCTCACAAGTCAGCATCAGGGACTAGTGCCTCAACAACTGATACCCCTCAGAAGTATTTACAAGATACTAGTACACCACTTGTAGAGACATCATAGGGAAGAGAAAAGGAGACCAGCACTCAAGAAATAGAATAATAAACCATTTTAAAGCAGCCTGAAAATTCTCAGGAACAAGTACAAACACAGGTCCCCCCAACTCAAGTCAACATGGGAGAGCCCCCAATTTTACAGACTCCTCTGAATGAGGAAAATAACAAAAAGAGAGATAGGAAAGTAGCTACCCCTGCCAGTGGTCATTTGGACCACCCTGGTGCTAATAGGCATAGGCTAAATCCTCACTCAGAAGAGGAAATTTTTGAAGAAACAACAGAGTCAGAGAAAAGAAGGTGCAGATAGCCAGCACACTTTCCCAGCAAGTTGAACACCTTCTAGCTCATAGAGATAGGAGCTGGAGAGACAACAAAGTGCTGAAGTATCATTCTTCAGGCCTTCTGGAAATCAAAACCTAGAAATTAAACATAAATTCAAAGAAATGAAAGCCAGAAATGAACCATTAAGGGCCCAAGTCTATAATCAATACATGAAGATGGCTCCCACCAATCAGACTAGGTTGATGTCAGCCTATGACATCAAGGAGGGAAAAATGTAGATGAGCTTCTTTAAGCCCAAAGTACAACAGCCTCAGTCAATAGAAGATTACCTCAAGACTGATTTTGAGGTCATGGCCAGAGACATTCACCCCTTATATCAGATTTAACTACATAAGAAAATAGGGGAAATGGTGTATTCTACATTAACCAGCAAAGCTATGATGGCCTAAAGATTGGAGAAGTTGTTAAATAACACAATAGCTCAACTATAGCTGGAAAGGGCCTCCTCCTAGGCTAAGGACAATAGAATTAAATATTTGGAGGAATTGGTTATTGGATTGGGTCATAACCCAAAGGATGTAAAGGTAGCAGAGGCCTTGATAAAGAAGAAAGATGAAGACATAGCTGCCTTGAGAAAGTAGTTAAAGTTGCCCCCATCAAGGCATCCACAAACTGCTAAAGTTATTCAAAAGAAATTTGAAGAAGAGCTTATGGACTTGGTCCTCAAGCTTAATGAACAATTGAAGGAGACTGAGCAAGAATTAGAAAAATCATTGAAAAGCAGGCAGGGAGAGTCGATCTCTCAACCTCAAAATGTGATACCAGTGGTTTCCACAGTAGTCCCCTCAACACTAGCAACAACTCTGGCACCCAATGTCCCCTTGGCCACAACAGAAACAGTTACAGGTACAAGCACAGGCACAGCACTAGCAGGAACTTTAGGTTTAAGTACAAAAGAGTTAATCAGGTCAATGGAGGAGATGAAACTTCAATTTTCTGAACTCCAAAAGGTAAAGGAAAAATTTGTAACTTTAAAACAAAAATATGATGTTTCCAAGATTAATTTTGCTAAAGAAGTAAGGAAGAATAAAGGCTTAGATCAGTGGGTAAAAACACTAGAAAAGGACCTCACCTTTGGAAAGTCCTTAACGGACATTAGGAATATTTTATGGACCAACATCACTCAATCAATAAATGATGCTTGGTAATCCATACAAATTATTTTTGAACAGATTGAACTGGTGAAAGTTTCTCTTCAAGAGATTCAGAAAATTAAGGAAGAGCTAGGGGGAAGCCAGAGGAAGATATCAGGCTAATAAATTTTTTGAACAACAAAAATAAGTACCAAATAGAAGAGATGAAAATTGAGGATAGAACTGGGACTATCTTAGAAATCAAAAAGGTATTGACCAAAAGATCTTTGATGCAGAATTTAGAAAGAAAATGTTAAAACATGCAAGAAGACATTGATGATTTTATGGAGAAGTTTGGCAATTTACAAAGCAAAGGAATTCCTAGTCCTTTAGTTATTAATGATAAATTGATGAGGCATGAGGATTATATTGACAAATTGGATAAATATGCAAATAACCAGGCTAGTTCATCAGCTAGTGCATCTGGACCCAAGGCACTACCTACTGGCAAAGTTCTCTATGACAGTCTAGAGAACCTTGTTTATGTTGAACATGAATTGAAACATTTGTTTCCGATTCACCTTAATTTTGTAAAATATACAGAGGTTGATGAAATCTTCATAAAGCTACAAAGGACCAGGATACCAAGGGATGATTGGTGGACAGATATGATAGACATTTTGTAATTTACCTTGATAAGAAGTAAAATCAAGTATTTACTATGGTCAATTTTGGTAAAAGAAGATGAATGAAGATAAATCAGGTAAAGAGTATCAGAACATGTTAAAGAGTATCAATTAAAAGTCTAAAGCAAGCAGCCAACACAGAATTATGAGCAGGACAACAAGATGCTCAATCATAGGACTTGCCTCCAACTCATTCACAAAAACAGGGTCAACAAGCCATCAATTCATTCTTAGCTTCTATCTTTGAGACCATCTGTCTCTACTTTTATGTAACATATAGTTGGTCTTCCTAGATTATAACTCTCTCTATTATGAGATATTTTATTGTAAACTTTTGTATAAATACTCCCTCATTCAGAGTACTTATGGTGCATTCTTATACATTTCTGTATACTTATTATTTTGAAAAGAAGTGCTATTGGAACAACTCTTGTATGGCTAGCTGGAAGCATTGAATAAAGCAAAGGATTTTCATAGGATTGATGTGCAAAACACTGGTCAAATAAGTATTACGTATCTCTTGTTTACTATTGATTTTACTCTGTTTATTAATAATCATATGTGTTTTCATGAAATCCGAATGATAAACAAAATAATGATATATCAGAAAGTTATTTATTGCAATCTGTTTTAAAAGGTTTATCTTTCTTAATGTTTTCTTCAAAACTATTATAGACAAGGAATTCTTAGTTGCTCCTTGTTTCTTAGTTTTTTCATCGTGATCAATTAGTAAGAAATTCTTAACTGCTTTTTATTAGTGATCACCCACCTTCCCTCCCCTCGAAATTTGTTGAAGGATTCTTCACTGCCCTTCCTCCCTTTTGAGACCATTCCACCCTTTCAAGTTACCATTTGCCTCTTGTTTTGCTATCTTGCCCTTTGAAGCCCTCCTTTGCTAAATCTACCCAATCCAGTTAAGCCATCTTAAGTTGACTCCATAGCCCAATGGCCTGAAATACTCTGTTTTACCCATCTGCTTCTGGATTCCACCACCCAATCAAAATCAAAATCCTCAAGCTTCCATAACTAGCCTAATACCTTAACAAACAAAGCTAAATCTTAAAGAGAGAGTCCTCTCTGAGTACAGATTAGCTATATTCTGTACTTAAAAGTTGGTTTGTGGTTACCTCGGACCCCTTTCCTTCTTTTGACAACTTCAAGGAAAATCTGAGTGATAACAAAAGGTAGGGACAATCTCAATGAAAATGGTCTCCTCTACAAATTATGCAAGGAAATCTGGGTTTAGGATTTTCACCAGATGATTCATGGTTGCTCCCTTGCTGAACTGAATTCTTCTTCTTCTTCTCCTTCCCTTTCTTCTTCTTCTTAGTCACCTGGATACTAGCATCACTACTTTCACCAAACGAAGAGGAAGGAGGGGATGGAGAAACAAATGAAGAAGAAGCTGAAGGGTCAACTTCAGTATTAACTAGATGTTGATTCGATTGCTGAGGAATCATGGTATTTTGAACCATAGAGGTTGAGAACAACCATACTGGTAGGGCAATGGTAAGTCCCGGAAGAGACAATGTGGGCATATGAGGAGCACCAATATTTCCCCAAGAAGTAAAAGGACTAGGATTCCCCTCCAAAGGGATTCCTTGATTGGTGGACTCCATTAGCTCAACTTAAGATCAATGAAGGAACATGGATGTTATTCCGAATTTAATAAATTTTAATGATGCTTTGACACAACTTTTCTTTTTCAATTTTTAAGAGTCGAGAAAAAGCTAAAGATGACTCTAGTCCCCTTCGATTTTTAATGAGCCTGAAGTGACAAGTGCTCAGATGGACCTTTTCTTTTAAAGAGTCAAAAAGGAACGGAAGTGACTACTCTGGAAAATATAGATAGAGGGATTACCAAACTAATCACAAAACTGCAAAATACACCTTGGTGATAAATTAAAGAGAAATTACCAAGGACTTATGTACGACAGTCAATCTTCCCGAATGCTGTGTTCAATGCATTGCAATCGATAGGGTGGCAGACTCGGCTTCCTATGGATAAAGGATATAAGCCTATTATGGTCTCTCAATATATACTCGATGGTATAGGGAGCATAAGTATGTGCTAGCATTTGTTGTATCAAGGAGGAGGAATCACCAAACCTTTAATGAAAACGATAGTTACTAGATTTTACGACGTCGGAACACGTCTCTAGCCTAGACTTCTAGATGTGTTGCGTTAAGTTCCAAAGCATTTCTAAGTTCATTGAAATTTATTTTAGAGTTGATCTTGTTTAAAGTTTTCCTTTCAATGGTTCACCGTGTGATGTTGATTTTAAATTCCTAAAAATGTAATCTACAATGATAAATAATCATTGTTTATTTTGATCGATGAAAATCCTAACTACTAGGAAAAGAAGATTACAATTCTTTGAAACAAAGAGCAAAGAGCACACACTAGTGCATTTTACTAAATCATTTTTCGCACACAAACTAAATTCAAATGCAAATGCATGTATTTGTTTTTCATTCCCCTTAATGTGAAAAAATGCCAAGAAAGGAAAACTAAGTATAGCAAAGATCTGAAATATTTCTTTCAAAGCGACATTTTTGACAATTTCTTTTTCAAAATAGAAAGGAAGACTAAACGAAACTTTTCAATTTTGAATAGAAAATGATTTTGACACTTCAAATATCAACAAATCAAATCAAATACTTGAAAAAAACGCTCAATTGACTATCCAAGGAAAGAAGACTCAACCACACTTCTCTTTTTGACACAAAACGACAGTTACAACACTTTTTGTACCAAAACAATAGATCGATTTAAGAAACTTTTTGACAAAGGATTGTAAATGATGGAAAAATACATAAAAACATTTACTAATCCTAATCAATGGAGGCTGATCTATGTGATGCAAGGAGGCTTCAGTAAGGAGGCACTGTTCATAAGCAGCAAATCAACTAAACAGAACTAAAAACAAGGACAAAACCCCCAAATTTCAAGAATGGAAATAGGTTCAGTCAGTCATCGCACCTAGGCTTCACAGAAATAGGGATGCATCACACTTTGCAGGCTCGGGAGGTGCGATTCATACTGGTTCACAGTGACAGACAGTGTGATGGGCTAGGGAGCGCAACTAAAATGGGTTTTGGCTCAAATTTGCAGCTGATTTCAGTGAGTTAAGCTAAGGAATGATGTATAGTAAAGAGAAAAGTACAGAGGAATGATCTTGAGAGGTTACTGAGCTACCAAAATGGCATATAGAGTGCTTGTAAGTCAAATGTTTAATTCATAAACTAAAATAGAGATTGACTAAAGCAACATTCATCTACTATATAATTGCAAAGCAAGAGAAGTTTGAAGGCTATCTGGCTGACTTCAGGCTCCGTCTATAGTTTATAAAACAAAAAATAACAACAAACAAACATCTATTTGATTCCCCAGTGGAGTCGCCAATTTGTTTTTGGGAAAACTAGTGTCTTTTCAACTGACTAGCCCTCTAGGTTTGGCAGCTATCCTAGAAACAACAGTTTAAACCAATTCATGATTTCTTTTATTCATAATAGATAAGATAAGGACAAAGGAACCAATCTGGATCTTCTACTCAACTCCTTGCTTGATCTTCCCCCCCTTGACAGAACTTGCAACTCCTCTCCATACTTATCCCGCTTGGAGAGTACTTGTAGAAAAACGGTGACAAAGAACCGTCAAAGCATCTTGATATATAATATCATAATAATTACTGAATTAGAAATATAATGAACATACAATGGCATTCACAAATAATAGCATTCCCAATTGCACAGTTATATGGAAGAAAACTTGAAGAAATTTATTAAATAGAAGGGAGAACTACAACCTAGTTGTCTGATCAAGCATCATCCTCCTAGCATGAAAGCTCTCTTCACCTCATGAAATAGCAAGATCACCCAAAAATACAATTCTCTTTCTAAAATACAAACTATCAGCACATACTTGCAATTCACAAATATTCCAGCCTCTAGATCTCTTAGATGAGGGATCCATTTATAGATGTGTGCAAGGGTGTGAGTCATCTCTGGGATTTGATTAGTATCATTCTACTTGTTACATTTGGTTCCACAAGAGGGGAGATAACTGAAGTTTATATCTCTTACTCATATTTGGGGTGAATTCAGAGAGGCAAGTGTCAGAGGGGAAGTTTCTAGATGATTCTATGAGCATCCACTTAACAAACTATCCCGTACATTTGTCCATACTCTCTCATCGCACCCTATAGAAGGCCTCATCAGTATGCATCACATCTGGCTAGTGTAAAAGTCAGTATGCATCACACCATGAGAGTGGAGCAGTCAATATGGTCCAGTTTAGGCCAATTCTGGATGGTTTTTTAGGTGGAACTTTTGGGGAATGATGTAATCAGATGACCATGTTCTTTTAGGGTATGAAACAACTCTTTTAGGAGTTAAAGAGCCCTAGTTTACCGACATATGAGATTGGGGTTGAAGTGCCCAAATATGTCTATAACACATCTCTCTAGCTGTGACCTTGCTACTTAACACTATGCAATGTGTAGTTCTTATCTCCCAGGATTGCTACATTGCACAATTTTTGTGTCCAAGTCCTGACCTTGATCTCTAGAATTAGGCAATCTTTTCCTCCAACCTAGCTTTAACTGCACACTTCGCATCCTCAAGCCTTAAGCTCATCCCCTGAGTACTTTAACTGTGCATCTGCATATAATCCCAACCTTGCTTGACTCCCAAAACTTGAAATTGGCTCTCCCAGTGTCCATTCCCTTAACCTGACCCCACTGGCTCTGGAAACTACGCAATCTCGTCCTTCAAGCCTCCCTCAACTATGAACTGCATAGTCTCAAATATCAATATTTTCCTTTGGATGCTAAAACTATTCGTTGTGCATTCAATGAGTCCCTATTCCCAGCCTATCACATGTTTAGGGCTCAATTGGTGGATCAAAATGCATCATCTTAGATTAGGGGGTTTTTGGATTGATGTCATCTCGTCATGATTGAATTTCAAGAATAGGTACCATATTTTGTCATGGTAAAATGATGGAGAAGGAGACGAAGGAGGGAATCATGCCTAAAAAATCTTTTGCAGCTGAACTAACAAGTTGATCAATCAAGAGAAAGTGAAGGGACACAAGTTTCTGACCACTATCTAAGACTGAAGATCATTGAATATTTTTCATCTCCAAGCCATGTGGAAGTGAAGAGAAAGCATCGACAAGAAGACATCCAACACTTAGTAGCAATAGTGTCTCTCCAAGCCATGTGGAGGTGAAGAGAAAGCATCGACAAGAAGACATCCAACACTTAGTAGCAATAGTGACTTGACATTTCCACATCATCAAGTAGTCCATGTCAGTAGTGTCATGTCATGTCATGCCATGAGTCGTCATATGCCATGTCACTATTGTGGATCATGTATATTGTATACAAATGTATTATAAAGTGGAAGTCTAAAGGACACACATGTAATGTAAAGAGTCATGTAAGTTGAAAATTCATAGCAAGTGAAATAGTCATGAGGATAGTCAAAGAGTCACCCTTGGTTATATATACTCCCTTATTGTATGAGCAATTGACTTTTCACCTTGGCTCCTCTTGCAAGGCATTAGAGAGAACAACTAGTTCTTTGAGGAGTAAGAAGTGGCTCAAATGCTCCACTACAGGTGCTAGTGATGTACATTGTAAATGTTTTTGGTCCATGGTATTGGATGCTTCAGCATGTATAAATATGTATTGCAACATTGAAAGGAATATAATGAAAAATCAAGCTGGTAGTCCCAGTTTTAGGATCCAGGGGAAAATATCTGTGTATATGTGTTTTATGTGTTATGCTCTCGCATTATTTATTTTCTGTTCTTAGAATTCGTATGTAGGTAATTTTTTTATGGGGTTAAAACCTACATTTGATATAAGAGTTGTTTTGGCTTCAAGGGGATGCCTTTGTTGTTGAGGGGTTTTGCTCGAGCCTATGGTAAACCTTGTTTAGTGGGAGAACTACCGGACCGATTCTGGTGGTGAAAGAAGATGGCGAGCAGTGGAAAGATAGAGATCGAGAAATTTAATGGTCAGAGTTTTGAGTTATGGAAACTCACGATGGAGGATCTGTTGGTGGATAAAATTCAGTGGATCACAATAGATCCAGGTACTAAACCAATGGGAGTGTCCGATGAAGAATGGAAGAAGTTGGATAGGAAGACTAAGAGCACAATACGATTGTGTGTCTCAAATTCAATATTGCTGAATGTATCAGGGGAAGCTACGACGAAGGCTTTATGGGACAAGTTAGGGACTTTGTACCAATCTAAGTCTTTGGTGAATAAACTGTTCCTATAGAAAAAGTTGTATAACTTGAGGATGAAAGATGGAGACTCAGTGACAGAGCATCTGAACACATTTAATATTGTGGTAAGTTAGTTATTAGCTGTTGATATTAAAATTTTAGATGAAGATAAGTGCATCAGTTTATTGTGTTCTCCACCAGATTCGTGGGATATTCTGGTTATTGCAATAAGTAGCAATGCAAATACCTTGCAGTTTGATGAAATAGTCTCATCCTTGCTGACAGAGGAGATGAGACAGAAAAATATGGAGAGCTAGAATGGTGATGCCTTTTTTGTACGAGGACGGTCCCAAAACAGAAACAAAAAAATGTCATCATGAAAGTACACCTCCAAATTTGTTACCCTTTAGTGTTCCAATTGGAACAGCACCCCCCCCCTCCCCAAAAGGATCAAGGGACAACCCACTCAAAAAAGTATGGGCTGGGACAACCCAAAATAACTAGCAGAGAGATCATAGCCAACTTTAAGAGGACAAATATGAAACCTCATAGGGGATACTAGTTAAGCTATCTCATGAAGCAGGGTTTGAAATCTCATAAGCCGACTCGACGATTCCAAAACTTGAAGGGTGAAACTTTGGGTTTCCCTTTGGGGGGTCCCTTGTCCCTTGATCCTTTTGGGGAGGGTGGATCCTAGCCCATAATTTTTGGGGTGGGTTGTCCCTTGATCCTTTTGGGGTGGGGGGTGTTGTTCCGTTTGGAACACTAAAGGGTAACAAATTTGGGGGCGTACGTTTTTCTAAATCTAGAGGGTGATCTCCAGGAAGACTTGTAAAGGTGGTTTGCTGGAAATGTGGAAAGGAAGGGCACTACAAAAGGGATTGTAAATCTAAAGCTCCTGACAAAGGAAAGGGATCTGATGATGCTCCTTCTGCAGAGGCGAAAACTACCTGAGATGAAGGTGGAGATGTGTACTTGGCTTCTTCAAGTACACATATAGAAAATGAGGCATGGTTGATTGACTCAGGTGCATCCTTTCACTTCACTCCCCATAGAGAGTGGTTCTGCGAGTATGAGAAATATGATGGTGGTGATGTCTTCTTAGGGGATGATACGAAGGCTAGAATCGTTGGTCGTGGAAAAGTAAAGTTGAAGTTGCAAGGTGGAAGGATTAGAACACTTCTGGGTGTTTTGCGTATTCCTGCATTAGCCAGAAATCTGATTTCTGTAAGTGAGCTAGATGATGCAGGTGTAAAAACAGTGTTCGAGAAGGATACCTACAAGATGGTTCGAGGTGAACTGGTATTGATGTGGGGATTTCGAATTGGAACTTTGTACAAGTTGCAAGATAGCACTATTGTTGATGGGTGCAACAGTTTTGTGGTTCCTGAAAGTGGAGAAGAAAATCTAGTGCTCTCTGGAGAGAAGACCATGCTGTGGCATCAAAGGCTTGGACATATTGGAGAGAAGGGCCTTCGAATACTTCATGGTAAAGGTATGGTAGAAGGTATGAGTAATTACTCTCTGGCTTTTGATTTCTATGAAATGTGTATATGGGAAGCAGAATTGGGTGAGTTTCCCCTCTGGTGGTAAGGAGGTGAAACATATATTAGAGCTTGTGCATAGTGATGTGTTTGGACCTATGAAGGTTCCATCACTGGGTAAATCTGTGTACTATGTACCATTTATAGATGAATTCTCAAGGAATACATGGATATATTTCTTTAAGAAGAAATCTAAAGTCTTTGACATGTTTAAAGAATTTAAGGCTTTGGTGGAAAACCAGATAGAGTAGAAGATAAATGTGTTGAGGTCAGATAACGGTGGAGAGTTTTGCAGCAAGGAATTTGAAGAATTCTGTAAGAAATGTGGCATAGCATAGTGTTAAGGTCCTATAATAATAGGATTCATAATTTTGAATTGACTATGGTTAGTATTGTAATATTGTACATACTTTTTCTTTTTGCAAAATGTTTTACATATTAAAAATTAAAAAATGTGAAGAGGGTATGTCCTAAAAAAATAATCAAAGGACAAAAAGAAAGAAAAAAGATAAAAAAAGTGAAAAATATGAACCCAAAAAAGAGATAAAAATAGATCATGAAAGTGTGCAAATTCAAATGCCACTACCTTTTTACTTTACTTTGCAAAATAAGATTGTGTGCAGCTTGTCCAAAATGCCACAATCCATGGTGGTCAATTAAATCTTGACTCATTCATGCTTTAAATTTCATGTTGATAGATAGAAAATAAAGATCTAGCCAAATTGTTTAATCATGGCAGATCAGTAGTTAGGTAGAGAATAATAATAAGCTCATCAGTTTAATCTGAGCCATTGGAAGTTATAAGGTTAGAATTAGATAGTTTGCTTATAAAAAAAAGGAAATAAAGGGTTAGCAAGCTCAAATGCACCCATTGAATGAAGAGAAAATGCTAAGGTAAATAAAGGGTAGGTAGAAGAAATGTTGCAAATGCACAAGGTTTCTAAGGAAAAAGCACATTCATCATGCTTAATCATATGTTCATGTGCAAGAGGAATTGAGAAAAAGAAAGGATATTCACCAAAGCTTGTTTACTAATTTCTCATCATTTCACTACACCCCCACATACTTATTTGCTAATTTCCCCCGTTATTCCTTCATTTCTGATAAATACCCTTTCCCCTCATTTTGACCTTTACTCCTTGATTTCACACATACCCCTAGATATTACCCGTCAAAAATCGTCCCCCCTTCCTAAAACCCTTTTCCCTAGTGTGAAACCCATTCCCCATTACAAATATCACTTCCCCCCTTATTAATTTCCATTTTCCCCTTTAAAACCCACAAAAACCATTTATCCTAAGTTTTTTCCTAAAGCACCGCTTTATAACTCCCCCATGTTAATATTCCTCGACACCCTTTTTAATCCACCAACCCTTCGTGCAGTTAAAAAAAAACCCACCATATAACCTATGGTCCCACCTTTATTAACCATTTGTTTATATTAAAAATCCCAACATTATTCATTAATTAATTACAATTCATTGTGATTAAACCCTGGGCCCCGCCAACCACTTTCCCGACTCCATCCGTGCAATTCAACTGCGCAATATCCCTCCAATATGCCATCCCTAGATCCAATGGTGGACAACCATATCGCGTGGATTCACTGTCTGATAGTTAACGACCCGAGAACACGTGAAATTCGTGGTTTTGGTCGAGCACTGTTCTGCTACGTGGCGACACCAGGTTATATTGCGTGCTCGCAAAAAATACCGCCCACCATCCAAAAGTAGTGCGATATCGCACAAAACCACCTCCCCGCCTAAAGGCAAAACTGCTCACTATTCATTCAATAAATTCAGCGCCAAAATGTAACCATTATCAGTTAAAAGGCCAAAAAGCCCGAATTCACTTTTTTCGTTCATTTTCACTGTAAACTTCTGCTAAGCCATTTCTGACACCCTGAACCACTGAGTGACCAATTTTACCACCTTTTTCCACCTGAAGACACTGCAGACACCAAATTGAAGCAACAAATAGCCAGTTCAAGCCTCAGTACCCTCTACAGCTACCACATAACCCCATATGTGCACCAAATCGCCAATTTCCAGGTATTCTTGGAAAAACTAGAACGACCCTGTGAATTTGAAAAATGCACAATAATTGTTGAATGGTTAATTAATTAAATTAATTAAGAAACCTTCATAAACTGAAGAAAGACTTGTTGTGCATCCAAACCCTTTTTTACAGATTGAAATTACCCTCCCACTGTCCAGAGCTAATAAATCTTACTCCCAAAGCCATAGAAAGAGTAATTCAATTCAACACACCAAATTATGGCTTCCCAAACCTCTTTGGATGTAAGACCTCTGCAAACCCCTCACCTGGATATTGACCACCTTGCATTAGCCAACATAGAATTTCAAATCAAGGACACTGCTTCCCCTGCCTACCTACTAAAACTCCACTGCTGGAGTAAAGACAAGTTTTTGAACCAGAATGATGGCATTCACCTATGGGAGTCCAATTTTCCCAAGTACTTTTTCCCAGAAGTACACCCATTCCCAGAAATCATCCAATTCTGCTAAGCTTGCTATATTCCTAGTCAAAGAGCCATAGTCACCCCTAACCAACAAGCTTTATTCACCATTATTGCAATATCAATTAATTAAATGCTGCAGATTCAACCAGGCCCCAATCAGACCCAAATTGCAAGGTTTACTAGAACTCTACATAAACCTAGACCTTCCCAAGAAGGCTCATATTTTTCAAACCTTCATCATAGAGGAGTCTCATACTCCAACAGATAGTCTTCCATATGTTGCCACCATTTTTTCTGAGAGAGGCAGACAAATTATAACCCTGCTCTCCTCCATTTTAGGGTACACCACAGATGAAGATGTGGATGAGGTTGTCCTTGCTTTCCTTTCTATCTTTTTCCCAGGCAAGCCTCCTGGTACCATTTACAACTATGCTCAGTTTATAGCAGACATAATCCATGAGCATTTTATCAGACTACCAAATGAGAGAGTCTTCAAATACTCTTCACTTTTGTTTCACATGTTCCTATATTATCAATCAGACAAATTTCCAGTCAACATTCAGAAGTTAGACGCCAAAGGAAATCCAAGATCAGTCATCTATTGGACACCATTGATCCAAAAATACTCCACTATTTTTTCTTATAAAGACTTAATTGATTCATTTGTGCATCCTATTATAAACATGTTAACCAATAGCTGTTAGCCCAGGATCAGTCAAGAAATTAAAAGGGTTTTACAGTTGGCAAAGAACAGTAGAGTGGGAGACTGGTATCTATACCAAGACCACATAGAGAAAAGGATATATGGATGCCAACTAGCTCCCTACAAACTACCCAAATACCTCCCCATGAGGATATTTGCATTAGAGTACTTAAGGTAGATTATAAACTCTGATGAAGTCAGTTTCTTATTAGCTAGGAAGAAGACCCAGTTCAAAATGAAAAATCAATTGGGCCCCTTTATTTGTAATACTAGGGAAACTGGACTAGAGGCAGATAAGATTTTACAATAGGTAAATTTCAAGAATAGTTTTGTGTGGCAATATGACCCTCATGGAGTCATAAATAAACTAAGGCTCAAAGTAAAATTGGGTCCTTTCATACATCATACCAGGCCACACATTGAGAGATTTACCAATCAGTCAGAATGGTTGGAAAACACTTTGATAGATATGGACAAAACTATCTAAATTTGGATACTACATTATTAGATGTGGAGAAGAAGATGGATACTAGTTCCTTTCTGCAGGTTCCATAACTACAGGAACAAATGACTATTACTCCCCTCCTACAGACTCCAGTAAATGAAGATAGAAGTGTCAAGAGAACCAGGGAAGAAGGTTGTAGTTCAACCATGGACACTACAGATGACCGTTTTTGAGATCAGTTATATGAAGAGGCCCAAGCATAATCCTGTAACTGAACAAGAAGAGACCATTGACACAATGGAAATCATTGACATTGAAATAATGGTTGGAAGGAATAAAGGCCCAACAACTTCAGAAGAAACACACCAACCTTCTACCTCAAACACCCAACTTATTGAGAAACAGCTCAACATTCAAGTCTCTTCATTTAGCAAGCCTGTGGATAAAGAGAAAGATATTAAGGAAAAGTACAAAGAAATTAAGTTGAGGAATGAGGCATTGAAGGATGAAACTTATGCCCAGTACTTTAAGCAAACACCTGCAAATCAAAGTAGATTAATATCAGCCTTTGACATTAAGACTGGGAATATACACATGACATTCATGTAGCCTACAATCCAACAACCCAAATCATTAGCTGACTATAAGAAAGCATATTTTGAAGTTTTGGCTAGGGATGTTCACCCCATTGACCAAATTGAGTTCCATAAGCAAGCAGGTGAGATGATCTATTCCACCATGACAAATAAAGCTATGAATGTGCACAAACTCCAAGGCTCACTAGATAATATCACAACATAGTACAAGGTGGAAAAGGCCTCCTCACAGGCTAAGGACAACATAATCAAGTCACCAGAAGACTTGGTGATTGAGCTTGGGTATAATCCCAGTGATGTCAAAGTTGCAGAGAAGATGATAAAGAAAAAGAATGAGGATATTGCTGCTTTGAAGAAGAAACTGAAACTACCTCATTCAGAGCATCCATAGACAAAGGAGGTCCTTGAAATCCATACACAGCAAGAGGAGATGATGGAACCTCATCCTCCAATTAAATGACCAGTTAAAGGAAATGGAGAAGGAATTGGATAGTTTGATACAGTTAAAATAGGCTAGCCTTGAGATAGCCACTGCCACTGCCATTCCAACAGTCACTACAACAGTTCCATCAACCTTGGTAGCTTCATTGGCTCCCATAGCTCCACTGGCTACAACACTTCCAACTACAACATCATCTACATCAACAAGAAGTTTGACAACAACAACAACTCAACCAAGTGATGAGGCAAGAAAATTGTTCAAAGCAATGGAGGACATGTCCATTCAGACCTCTGAGATAAATAGACTCAAAGAACAGTTAAGGAGTCTGGAGGATGAGAAGAAAATTGCCCAAATTATACAAAAGGATGAAGTCCAGAAGTCAATCAGGTTGACTGAAAGAATGAAGAGCTTGTAAAAAGAATTGACATTAAAGGAGCCACTTGGCCATGCTAAAGAACAACTATGGGCCAATATCATTGACTCTGTCAATGATATTTGGCCATCTATACAAGTCATATTTGAACAAAATGACATAGTCAAAGAGGTTACAAAAGCAATTCAAAGAGTTAAGGCTGAACTTAGAGGCATGCCTGAAGAATCCACCAGATTAATCCACTTCCTTAACTCTAAAAAAAAAATATGAATTGCAGGAGTTGGACATAGCTGACAAGACTGGAACCATACTAGAGGTGAAAAAGGTACTCACCAAGAGGAATATGATGATGAACCTTGAGGATAAATTCCAAACCATGCAGTTGGCTATAGACAAGTTCATTGTAAAATTTGATGTTTTAAGGCAGAAAGGTCTGCCAAATCCTTTGGTGATAAATGAAAAATTGATGCCACAAGAAGACTACAACAGGAGAATCAGAGAGGTTGCAAGAGATCAAGCCAATAATTCCTCTATGAAGGGAATGCCTACAGGAAAGGTTCTGTACCAAACATTTGAGAACCTATTGTAGGTTTTAACCCTGTACAGAAATTACCTGCATACGAATTCTTAAACAAAGAAAATAAACAATGCGAGAGCATAACTCATAAAACACATATGCACAGAGATTTTTCCCTGGATCCCAAAACCGGGACTACCAGCTTGATTTTTCATTATGTTCCTTTCAATGTTACAATACATATTTATACATGCCGAAGCATCCAATACCATGGACCGAAAAACCATCGCGTCCAATACCATGTGCGAAAAACATGCACAAAACCATAGGTAGGTTCGCCCAACCTAATATAGGGTCCAAAAAAAATTTTCCCGGGGCACTGCTCCGGACCCCGTAGAGGGGGGCTACCCGCCCCCCTCAAACCCCCCAGACAGGGGGGGTGGCAGCTGCGCAATCGGCGCAACGAAGGGGGGCTACTGCCCCCCTCTAACCCCCCGTTTAACTACGTCGGTTAGTCGTGGAAAGAATATAACACAACCCAACAATCTCCCACTTGTTGTTTTCTTTCCACAGGGGGCCACAGGAGAGCTTAGTCATTTTTCCAGCCCTGAAACACCCATTTTTTCTCTACACCAAGAGAACTTCTCAGAGCTCACAGATTTTGTCAATGCATCTGTAGTATTCTTCAAAGTGTCCACCTTTACCAGCAACACCTTTTTGTCTTCTATCATATCCCTCACAAAGTGATACTGAACATCAATGTGCTTTGTCTTTGAATGATAAGCAGGGTTCTTTGCCAAGAAAATTGCACTTTGGCTGTCACAGTCTATTCTTATAGCTCCCTGTACTAACCCCATACTTGAACACAATCTTTGCAACCAAACTGCTTCCTTGCTTGCATGAGTGGCTGCCATGTATTCTGCCTCTGTAGTTGATAGTGCCACTACAGATTGTTTCTTACTCATCCAACTGACTGCACCTCCAAATAGGTTAAACACATACCCACTTGTAGATCTTCTCTGATCCAGATCTCAAGCCCAGTCTGCATCAACAAAACGATGAATATCCAACACTCTGTCCAATCCTGGTCTTCCTTGGTAGCACAAACCATAATCACTAGTGCCACACAAATACCTGAAAACCCGCTTCACTGCTGTCCAGTGCTCCTTCCCAGGTTTTGACATAAACCTGCTCAATACTCCCACTGCATGTGTAATGTCTGGTCTAGTACAGACCATTGCATACATCAGGCTACCAACTGCACTTGCATATGGAACACGGGACATGTCCTCTTCCTCTTCTTGTGTCTTCGGACACTGTTCAGCAGATAACCTCACACCTACAGGAATAGGAACCTTCACCGGTTTACTATCCTGCATATTAAACCTCTGCAGTATTGTCTCGACATACTTCCTCTGGTTTAACCAGAGCTTCCTCTTTGCCCGATCTCTTTTAATTTCCATGCCCAAAATATAGTTTGCAGCACCAAGATCTTTCATGTCAAATTTGGAGGACAATTGGGTCTTCAAATCCTGGATAATTTCTTTGTCATTTCCAACCAGAAACATATCATCCACATACAAGACCAGATAAATAACACGGTCACCAATTAATTTAAAATACACACAATGATCTACTTTGCTTTTGGTGAAGCCAAGTCCCCGTATAAATGTATCAAATTTCTGATACCACATCCTTGGTGACTATTTTAACCCATACAGAGACTTCTTTAACTTGCATACCAGTTCTTTCTTACCCTTCACCGCAAAGCCTTCAGGTTGCCTCATGTAGATTTCCTCTTCCAAATCCCCGTGAAGAAATGTTGTCTTCACATCCATCTGTTCTACCTCAAAATCAAAAGCAGCAGCAACAGATAAAAGTAATCTAATAGAAGCTACCTTGGCAACAGGAGAAAAAATATCACCAAAATCAATTCCCGGCACCTGGGAATAACCTTTTTCTACCAACCGAGCTTTGTATTTCTCCACCTTTCCTTCTGCATTAGTCTTCTTCTTGAACACCCATTTGCTGCCAATGGGTTTCCTTCCAGCCGGAAACTCTACCAGATCCCAAGCCTCATTTTTGTGCAAAGATGCCATTTCATCAACCATGGCCTCTTTCCAGAGTTTTCCATCCTCTGAATCCACTGCTTCCTTCACAGTTCTGGGATCATCATCAGTAACATACAAAGCAAAATTTGAATTGAAAGCAGATGGACTATACCTTTCTGGTTGCCTTCTTTCTCGACCTGATCTTCTCACAGCCGGAGTTTGTGGCTCTTCATCTTCTGATTCCTCCTCTGCTGCAGAGTCTGATTCTTCCTCCTTTGGCTCAAACTCTATCTTCTCAGGTTCCTTTGGTTGGACTTCAGATTGAATAACATCTTTTACCTCTCTGAACACCACATCTCGGTTGTACACAACCTTCCGTGTGACTGGGTTCCAAAGCTTATAACCCTTTAAACCATCCTTATACCCAATAAAGATGCACTTTTCAGATTTACTATCCAACTTGGTTCGTTTCTCCTTTGGAACATGTACATATGCATCACATCCAAATACCCTCAGATGTGAAAGAGAGGGTTTCTTACTAGTCCATACTTCTTGTGGAGTCTTATCCTCCAACGCTGATGAGGGTGATCTGTTGATCAGGTAACGTGCAGTATCCACCGCCTCTGCCTAGAATTCCTGTCCTAACCCGGCACCACTGAGCATGCTTCTTGCCCTTTCCATCAACGTCTTGTTCATTCTTTCTGCGACTCCATTTTGCTGAGGTGTATATGGAGTAGTCTTCTGCCGTGCTATACCACACTTCTTACAAAATTCTTCAAATTCCTTGCTGCAAAATTCTCCACCATTATCTGTCCTCAGCACCTTTATCTTCTTCTCTGTCTGATTTTCCACCAGAGCCTTAAATTCTTTAAATCTATCAAAGACTTCAGATTTCTTCTTAAGGAAATATATCCATGTATTCCTTGAGAAGTCATCTATGAATGATACATAGTACACAGACTTACCCAGTGATGGAACCTTCACAGGTCCAAACACATCACTGTGCACAAGCTCTAATATCTGTTTCGTCCTCTTACCACCAGAGGGGAAACTCACTCGATTCTGCTTCCCATACACACAATTTTCACAGAAATCAAAATCCAGAGAGCTATCATTCATACCTTCTACCATACCTTTACCATGAAGTATTCGAAGGCCCTTCTCTCCAATATGTCCAAGCCTTTGATGCCACAACATGGTCTTCTCTCCAGAGACCACTAGATTTTCTACTTCATTTTCAAGAACCATAGAACTATTGCACCCATCAACAACAGTGCTACCTTGCAGCTTGTACAGAGTTCCAATCCGAACTCCCCGCATCAATATTAGTGCTCCTCGAACCATCTTGCAGGTATCTTTCTCGAACACCGTCTTTACACCTGCATCATCCAACTTGCTTATAGAAATAAGATTTCTGGCCAATGCAGGAATATGTTGAACACCCGGAAGTGTTCTAACCCTTCCACCTTGAAACTTCAACTTTACTTTTCCCCGACCAATGATTCTAGCCTTCCTATCATCTCCTAAGAAGACATCACCACCATCGTATTTCTCATACTCGCAGAACCACTCTCTATGGGGAGTGAAGTGAAAGGATGCACCTGAGTCAATCAACCATGCCTCATGATCTACATGTGTACTTGAAGAAGCCAAGTACACATCCCCACCTTCATCTGAGGTGGTTTTCGCCTCTACAGAAGGAGCATCATCAGATCCCTTTCCTTTATCAGGAGATTTAGATTTACAATCCCTTCTGAAGTGCCCTTCCTTTCCGCATTTCCAGCACACCACCTTTGTAGGTTTTCCTGGAGATTTAGATCTCCCTCTAGATTTAGATCTCCCACTCGATGACTTATTTTTGTTTCTGTTCTGGGACCGTCCTCGTACAGACAAGGCATCACCATTCTGTTTGTCCATATTCTTCCGTCTCATCTCCTCCGTCAGCAAGGCTGAGACTATTTCATCAAACTGTAAAGCAGTTGCATTGCTACCTATTGCAATAACCAGGCTATCCCACGAATCTGGTAGAGAACACAATAGACTGATGCACTTATCTTCATCTGAAATTTTAATATCAACAGATAATAATTGACTTACCACAGTATTAAACGCATTCAGATGCTCTGTCACCGAGTCTCCATCTTTCATCCTCAGGTTATACAGCTTTTTCCGCAGGAACAGTTTATTCACCAGAGACTTAGATTGGTACAAAGTCCCTAACTTGACCCACAAAGCCTTTTCCGTAGCTTCCCCTGATACATTCAGCAATACTGAATCTGAGACACACAATCGTATTGTGCTCTTTGCCTTCCGATCCAATTTCTTCCATTCTTCATCGGTCACTCCCGATGGTTTAGTACCCGGATCTACCGCGATCCACTGATCTTTATCGACAAACAGATCCTCCATCTTGAGTTTCCACAACTCAAAACTCTGACCATTGAACTTCTCAATCTCGATCTTTCCACTGCTCGCCATCTTCTTTCACCACCAGAATCGATCTCGCAGATCTCCCACTGAACAGGGTCTACCACAGGCCCGAGCGAAACCCCTCAGCAACAAAGGCGTCCCCTTGAAGCCAAAACAGCTCTGATACCAAATGTAGGTTTTAACCCTGTACAGAAATTACCTGCATACGAATTCTTAAACAAAGAAAATAAACAATGCGAGAGCATAACTCATAAAACACATATGCACAGAGATTTTTCCCTGGATCCCAAAACCGGGACTACCAGCTTGATTTTTCATTATGTTCCTTTCAATGTTACAATACATATTTATACATGCCGAAGCATCCAATACCATGGACCGAAAAACCATCGCGTCCAATACCATGTGCGAAAAACATGCACAAAACCATAGGTAGGTTCGCCCAACCTAATGTAGGGTCCAAAAAAATATAGTCGTGGAAAGAATATAACACAACCCAACACCTATTTTACCTCCAGCGAGAGGTAAAACACCTTTTTGTGAACAGATCCACCTTTGCTAAGTACACAGAAGCAGATGAAATTAACATAAAAATGGTAAATATCAAATTACCAGATGCAGACACGTGGGAAACGTTAAATGACTTACTGTAAAAATGCACAGTAAAAGTGAAAGTAGTATATCAACCAGGTGAAAGAGTATCAGGTGAAAATGTATCAGTTGAAAGGGAAAAATAAAAAGAACAACCAGCGTAGAAGACCAACAGCAAAGGAGAGTAAAAAAAAAAATATCAAAGAATAAAGATAGCACAACCAAATAAACAGGGACAACTTACATCAGTTGAATATCTATCTCTATCTTCTTGCATGAAGATATTTATTTTCCCTAGATTAATTCCCAAGATAGTTTGGGATATTTTGTAAACTATTTTTGTATAAATACTTCATAAATCGAAGTATAGAGGGTGGATTGCTAGACATTTCTATAGTTGTATTGATATGTAACCTGAGGGTTCACTGTACCAATTTTTCAAGTCAGCAGACTGGACTGAGTAACAAAGAGATTGCATTACAAGATTCATGTGTTGAGCTACTTCAGTGAAGTATTTTCTTTGTCAAATTGTTGTTTTCTTATGTATTTCACAAACTTGCATGTTATCTAAATTGCATAAATTAACTAGAATTTATTTCAGAATTTGTTTAAGTACACTCTCTCTTGAACAGTTTATCATTTTAATGTTTTCTTTTGATATTCGGATCTGAGAATCCTTAATTTCTCTCCCATCCCGGTTGACCTCTTTCACTTCCTTCATTATCCGGTTTAAGGAACCCTTAATTGCTCCTTGGATCCGATTGAAAACCACTTCACCATCCAGCCTTAAGATATGAATTTACTCAGCTACCTTGCCTTGTAAACACTATCTTTAGAACTTAATCCAATCCTGTTTGCTTGACATTTGACCCCATAGCCCAATGGTAAAAAACATCCCTCTAGCCATCTAAGTAAGTGACCCCACCACCAAATCAAAATCAAAACCCAAGTACAATCATAACTAGCCTAAAATAAATTAACTAAACAAAGTTAAATCATAAAGAGATAACCCTCTCTCAGCATTAGGAAGGCTAGATCCTAATCTCCAAAGTAAGTTTGTGGTTACCTCTATCATTTCTTTCACAACAACTCTAGAGAAATTTTGGAGTGGTAACACATGGCAGAAGACTACTCCATACACACCTGAGCAAAATGGAGTTGCAAAATGAATGAACAAGACGTCGATGGAAAGGGCAAGAAGCATGATCAGTGGTACTGGGTTAGGACAGGAATTCTGAGTAGAGGCGCTAGAGACAACATGTTACCTGGTTAACAAATCACCTTTATCAGCATTGGAGGATAAGACTCCACAAGAGGTATGGACTGGTAAGAAACCCTCTCTTTCACATCTGAGGGTATTTGTAAGTGATGCATATGTACATGTTCCAAAGGAGAAAAGAACCAAGTGGGATAGTAAATCTAAAAAATGCATCTTCATTGGGTATAAGGATGGTTTAAAGGGTTATAAGCTTTGGAACCCAGTAACAAGGAAGGTTGTGTACAACCGAGATGTGGTGTTCAGAGAGGTGAAAAATGTTATTAAATATGAAGTCCAACCAAAGAAACCTGAGAAGATAGAGTTTGAGCTTAAGGAAGAAGAATCAGACTCTACAGCAGAAGAGGAATCAGAAGATGAAGAGCCACCAACTCTAGGTGTGAGAAGATCAGTTCGACAAAGAAGGCAGCCACAAAGGTATATTCCATCTGCTTTCTGTTCAAATTTTGCTTTATCTATTACTGATGATGATCCCAGAATTGTGAAGGAAGCAGTGGATTAAGAGGATGAAAAACTCTAGAAAGAGGCCATGGTTGATGAAATGGCATCTTTGCACAAAAATGAGGTTTGGAATCTAGTGGAATTACTCGCTAGAAGGAAACTCATTGGCAGCAAATGGGTGTTCAAGAAGAAGACAAATGCAAAAGGAAAGGTGGAGAAATACAAATGTTATATACCTAGGGGGGATAATATGGGGTAATAATGTAATAATGGGATGGGCCATAGTAATAAATAAGGTGGTTAACCCGTATCATGTAAGGGACCACAAGTAGTTAGTAATAATGTAATGAGCCCATGGTATTAGATAGATGGTATTAAGGGAACCATGGTAATGACCCATGGTATTGTATGTATGAGGCCTATATAGAGGCTAGAGACTCCACATTGAGAGGTGTGAAGGAATATTGTATGAATATGCATATGGCTTGTGGAGTGTTCTCCTTCCTTAAGGAGTGAATGTATGGTGTTTCCCTATCTTATGGGTTTGATATCAATAAAGAATAATTTTTCTATCTATTTCTCTCTTATTATTTCTAGGTTTATTTGCATTGTCTTATATTTTCAGATCAGATCTATAACAAGTGGTATCAAAGCACTTTCTTGGGCAAAAGTGGAGAATTATTTTAATTTTTGCAGGAACTTTCTGGGGTGGTGAGTTTGCAGATCATATCTGTATGTTTTGGGGCAAAATATGAAAAATCTAATTGTAGATCAAGATTCTTTATGAAAAAATACATGATTTCAAAAAAAAAATCGGCTGAACCGAAGTTCGAATGAAGGAGATATCGTTGATCTAAAAATCAGTGGTGTTGTAGACAATTTTTTGGGGCAACGAGTTTGCAGTGCAGATATGGACGTCCTAGTGCAAGATTTGCAGAATCTAATTGTAGATCTGGATTCTTTGTGAAAAAATACCTGATTTAAAAAAAAAAAATCAGTCGAATTGGAGTTCGGATGAGGGAGATATCGCTGATTTAAAATCAGCTCTTTTTTCAGAATTTTTGGTGACGGCGAGAGAGTTGCAGCGTAGATCTGAAATTCCAGTGCCTTGATTTGGATTTCTATCACATGGGCAGATGCAGAATAGTTGTTCCATTTCTGAAAATAGGTTATAATAGGGATTCTAAGCAATATTTACTAAACTGTGACAATTGCAAATTTTCGCCAAGTAAGTGATTTTTTTTCAAAACACCCTTCATGGCGATTCTATATTACACAGGAAAAGATGATGGTCCTACTATTGAAGAATTCATACAGAGACAAAAGTCCACACGTGGGACAATTCAGAAGTTGTCAGTGGTGCTTAATATGAAAGATGAGGCTGACAAATGGTGGTTATCACTTGACCACAAGCAGTTGCCCAAACTTTCAGATGCAGAATTTGAAAAACTCCTTTTGAACAAATGGTCTCGGGCTAGAAAAAAGGAGAATGAGACAAGTAATGGGTTATTTGCTATGAGTGTCTCCTTATTGCAAGTTCATGGATTTATTTAGAAGGAGAAGATCATTGTTTCTATACATCCTAGTTGCAAGCATAATTTTATCAATGTTAATTTGGAAAAAAAATTGCAAGTTCCAGCAAAACACATTGATAACACACAAGTTGATGATGAGGAAGTTCAAGTGTATAAGGATTTGAAGATTTCTATGGACAAGTATGTATTTCATTTTGATTTTTATGCTTCAGATATGGCTAATGAGGATGTTGTTTTGGGATACCATCGATGGAATCAGTGGGTACTATAAATATTAATGTGCAGAAGAAATTCTTGAAGCTCTGGTACAAAAAGAACAAAATTACATTACATGATATTTCCATCAATAAACAGGTACAGTCCACGGAGGCTGATGCAGAAGATGTTCCAGGGACTGACATATCAGATGATGAGCCATTGATGATCGACACTCAAACACAAACAGAGGCTGAAGCAGAAAATGATACAGTTGTTGATACATTAGATGAGGGCTCAGTGGTTGAAGTAATATTGGAAGATAAGACACCACAGTAGGCACCACAACATGCACCAAATAACAGTCAGGCTCCAATAAGGGGTGAATTAAAGAAAAAGACATCGTGGGTTAAAACTTCAACATATCATCACCCACATCACCCCGTGTTGTGGGGAAAAATGCCTATGCAGGACGATCCTATCCACCTAAGGTGTGACAGTGCCTTAGTAACAAACAGAGACAGCTATTCTAGTATTCTTCCTTTATGAATTAAGAATGAAGAGAGATGGATGGACTAACCGGTGTCTTCTATTTGTCCCTCGATCCTTTTTCTCTTCTCTTTGAGAGTTCCCAGCTACTTGCCTTCTCGCTCGCCCAGCTTCAACAGGTTCCTGCAAGATCACAAGAAGAGAACACTACACAAAGACATAGATTCATATTCATAACTAGTTCAGGATTAGAAATAAACTAAACATACTAATGCAATCATACATCAAAGACACATCAGCATATAGGAGAAACCAAGATAGCTTTATTGATGAATAACAAGGTTCAGGAAGAGATACAACCTAGAGGGCTCCAATCCAGCATCTCCTTCCCAGCAAATGAAATTCCTATCTTCACCTTCCTTCAAAGCACTAAGCACCCAATGATTCCAACCTCAAACCAACAGCAATTCTTTGCAATAAAAAAATTCCAGCCTCTAGATCTCATGGAGGAGAGATCCATATATAGATGTTTGGAGAGAGGATGAGTAAGCTTGAGATATGACTAGTGTCCTCTCCCTCTGTCAGTTCTTGCTTCCACTTGGAGACTAAGAGCCTCTTACTCATCACTAGTCGAATTCCTTGAGGCAAGTGTTATTGAGGAAGGTTCTGGAAGCTTCCAGGGTATTGACACCTCGTTGAATGAACTTTCCATTTGTCAATTCCTGCTCAGCGCACCCTGGTAGTGCTTCTACCTGCGTTGCAGTGCAGGTAGCCAGTGCAGACTTTGCATTTCAGCGCAGACAGCTAGTGGAGCCTCTGAATTGATCCTGAATTGACTTGTTTTTGAGCAGTTTCTGGTGGAGAACTTCTGTGAATTGCTGTGGTTTGTTAGCCTTGTTCCTCTAGGGGTAGGAACAACATGCTTAGGGACTTTGGATCCCTTAGATTATGGACTTGTCATGCTTATAGCTGTAAGGCACAAAAATGTCTATAACAGTTGCCCCCTAAAGTATGAGGCCGTTTATCGGGTGAAATGCTTTATCAGGAGGATCCGAAGTTCATTCATTGCTGGGAGGAGACCTGTAACACAATACAATACAATACATTATTTTTCATACTGCTTTCATGATCTAGCTGAGGCGGGCATTCCCATGCTCAGCTTTATAAATTCATTTTTCTGTACATAGAACAGACAATCGTCTGATGGTAGACTGATAATTTTGATGAAATTATCATCCTTTGGGTAGGATGATTATCTGCTGCAATGATGTACATGTCAATGTCTTTATATTTCCTGAATATATATCGCAGCCCGGATGGATGAAACTAGATCCGGGGTCTTCAAACTCGTTCGATCTTCACTCTAAGTACAAGTCGATCCATGTGAGAAATGTTCTGAAGTCGAACATGGAACGACATCGCTTGATTACGGGTCAATGAGGTAAACCGTTAACAAGCGCGAGAGGAATCACCGATAATGATAATGACCCTCAAGGTACTGCAGTACAATTCACGTGGTGTGAATAAAGGACTTGGCGTCGAACACCACGCAAAATCTTTTGGTCGAAGATCATTGATGTATACCTGTCGCCGGAAGTGAGAAACTTGCCATTGAGGCATGCAAGCTTCAAAGTACTGAAGGGGTTGTTCCTAGATCAACTTCTTGGATAATGAGCTGATGTCAACAAGAAGTGATCCGTCAAAGGAGGGCCTTAATGAATCCCACATCAGTGACACGGAACGGAGCAAATGATTTTGATGGAGGTGAAAACGATATGATGATATATGATTCAGGGTGGCGGTCATGAAAGGATGAAGGATAATGTATGGCAGTGGATGGGACACGGTTGACTTCTCTGAACGACTTCTCTTGAACATATGGTGACACTTATGCGATGGATCGGTAGCATTACCCCAAGTATGGATGGTATGGTGAGACCATGGTGATGTGACCGGTGAATGAAACAACCCAACCCGACTGTGGTACGGAGGAAAAGTGTCATGTTCAAGAGCGACTTGCTACCATCAAAGTTTTCTTGAGTTTCTCCTAATTTTTCCCCAGTCATTGCTGACTAGTACCTCTTTATTTTTGTCAAGCTTGAGGAGGATAACATATGCTTGTTCTATAACTTGCCCTTCGGGCAAGCCCATCGCTATGTTTTAACGAGCCTAGCGATAGTGAAACTCGTTCTCGTCTAAAGACAAGTTTGTCGCTATTTAATGCATTTAACGAGTCTAACGACAAGGATAACTTGGTCCTTTTCATTTTTAGAGAGTCTGAAAAGGTACGTAAAGTCAACTTCAGAAGTCCTTTTTCGTCATCTAATCCCTTGAGTCCGAAAAAGTATAAAACAATACAGAAGGGATGAGTTTTCGATAGTTTTAACGAGCCGAACAAAACAAGCGCTCGATCTTTTTGTGCAATAATCCCTCAGGTCCAAAAAGATTAAAATCTAGAGGAGGGATAGCTCTTCCAGTCGCTTTAACAAGCTGGAAGGCCAAAACTCGGCAATCTTTTCATATTTTACGAGTCAGATGAAAAGAGCTTAAAGAAGACTCGTCTTTTGAGGAACGAGTGATGAAACGGGTTAGCAGCTGATTCCAGGTACGGGTTGGAATTTTCCAATCACGGCAGTGTCACAAGGATGGCTAGGTGAAATCACTCTTCGCAGCTGTTCCTCAAAATGGGTAAACAATCAAATGGAGGTGAATGATCGGCCAATGGAAAAGTGGAGGTGACGGTGCAAACACGACCAAGGCTTTAATGGCTGATAATTTACGTTCGCAGTGGTTATTTACTGGGTAGTTCATTTTTTAACGCGCTTAAACGCGGATTGAAACACTTGCTCGATCTTATGTTTATTTTTTAACGAGCATGAACTATGTACTAAAACTGCTTGGATCTTGCGTTTATTTTTTAACGAGCATGAACTGTGTGCTAAAACTGCTCGAATTTTGCGTTTATTTTTTAATGAGCATGAACTGTGTGCTAAAACTACTCGAATATATGGTCAAATTTTGATGTTTTACCATGACTAGCTTTGCCCTTTTCAAAGATAGTACTATATCCTCAATTGCTGCATCAAACTAGTTAGAAATGAATAACATTTGCTTGAAAATGAGATTAAAACCCTAATATTTCGCTTTGAACTACGTAAAAAGCAATTAAAAAGTGTTTTTACCTCTCATTTTACCATTTCATTTGAACTTGGTTTGTTGGAGCTTTGGAGGTGCCTCTTTCCCCTTGATTTTCATCAGCTGATTTCGGGAGATTCTGCAGACGATTTTTGGCGCCGTCTGGACCAGGTAGGAGCTAAACTTGAGCTCTTTCATTTCATGGTTTCTTTTCTGCATTCTGTGCTTATTTTCCTATTTTCTTGAGCTCTTGGGGTTTTATTGGGTCGCTCTGCCATCAGCGCACCTGGTTCTCTCGAAACCTGCGCTGAATGTCAAGCTGCATGAAGGCAGTTTGACCTTCAACGCAGGTGGAACACTGGCTAGTTGCGCTGGGCACAGAAAAATAGTTTTGTTGCACAGTTTTTGATGAAAACTTTGCCAGTTTCCCATCAAATCCAGGATCTAACTCCTCTCATGTTTGTTTTTTAGATATTATTGGAGCAAAATGACCCTTACATGGCGAGAACGAGAACATGAAGAAGAGGACATGATTGCCTTACATGACCCTGTCACGGTGAACGCGCTGCGGAACTGTGGTCTGCTGAAGTTCTTCCGTATCTCTAGTATGAGACAACAGATCTCCTTATTGCAGTATATGCTTGATGCTTGGGATCCTATCAACCAAGTATTTCAGATTAGGAGCAAATCTATCCCTTTGACCGTGGTAGACATTTACTTCTTGACTGGCTTGTCGAGGCGGGGTGCCCCCATTTCTTTGTCACGTTCGGCCCGAGGGAGTGACTCTGTGAGAGATTATGTCCGCCAGTATTGCAGGGAAGGATCTCAGCCGAGCAGAGACGGCAAGATAGTTATCCGTGAGATTGCTGACATGTCTCTCAGGTCCATTCTGTATACTATTGGTAGGATGGCCGGTAGTGCATCTCTTCATGTTGCCAACAGATCCTATGTGCAGCACGCCTTGGAGTGCCTCCAACCGAAAATATTCAACTGGTGTGATGCAGTACTTCTTCAGATGAAAAGTCAGTTGACCAAGGTAAAGGACAGGAAGTTGAAGAACTTTGGATTTGGTTCTATTTTGACTGCCTTTGCCTTGGAGAAGATACCACTGATGCAGGCTCAGTACATTGCACTCGACTTTCCTTCTCCTACCGAGCCACGCATGCAGAGATGGGTTGATCACATGTCTAGGCATGCTGGTCATTCTCAGATTTCTTTCACTGATACCTTCTTTAGGTGGTTCGAGCGTCAGGAGATGGTCTATTCCGAGTATCCATATGTTGGCATGGATTTCCGAGGTGATCCGGATTTGGTACTGCCGGATGCCGAACAGTGGGGCGCTATTGGTAAAATCTTCGACCATATCACTGTTTACTGTTTTTATTTGTAATTTCCTTGTGCTTTATTCTATCAAGACTTTAATCAAACTCATGTGTGCATGCAGATGTTGGTCCTGTTCGTCCAGCAGTTCGCCCGAGAGCGCCAGTCGCTGCCCCAGCAGGGGAGACTGCTGGGAGGGTTATTCTTCGCGACCTTGATGTGGCCGAGACCCTTACAGCTGTGCAGGAGCAGGTTGAGAGCCTTACTCTTGGCATTCTGGATGTGAGGATCGACGAGTTACCTCTATAGTTGCAGCAGCATACTCCTGGTGTGCCTAGACGATGGACTCGTCTCTTACGCATGATTGCACAGGCCGTGGCGTGCTATCATGAGCATCACTAGGCTAGGGTGCCCCCTAGGATTTTGAGTTTTTGGGTCATGCGACCGATTTTTGTCTTGGTTACAGAACATTATGTGTAAACGATAAACAGCTTATATATATATATATTTTGATTTTCGGGGTTTTATTCTGGTTGAGTTATGTGATCCATATGTACAACATTGATGATGTGTCTCTTTTTATAAATGTCGCAAATGTCTATCTAACACATAGTTTGCTAATGAGTCAGTTAATGTGTTTAAGTTTCTGGAAATATGCTGGTATTGAATTAAATCAAACTGTCTTTCCAAAATCTTAACCCTTAGAAACATGCGATAAATAGCTGGATTGCGGATGGAGTATATACCATTGAGTTGTAGTATTACGAGTTGTGAGTCTAGCTTGACGATTAGTCGGCGTATACCATGGGTGATGGCATCAGAGAGTAGTTCTATCAACGCGCTATACTCAGCGATGTTATTCGTTGATTGCCTGATACATACACCTCTGAAACTTACTAACTCGTCCCTTGGATCAAAAATGGCCCAGGCTGCAGAGGACAAGTTCCGCGAACTATGACTCGCTCCGTCTGCGTATCCCACACATGTCTCCAGAAGGTTTGACATCTGTAATAAATGTAAAAAGGTGGATTACTCGACCAAAACAAACACTTTAGCGAAAAAAAAATACAACAAAAGCATAGAGGTTACTATTTAAGCATAGTAACGCTTGAGGTACAACCCATTACGGGGTTGCGCCAGTGGAATTCCGTCATAATCCATTAACTCGTAGGCTCCTTTTGCTAACACTCGTTTAACAATATAGGGGCCCATCCATAAAGAATTAAATTTACCTGCTCCCAATTTATCAGATTCTTGGTCATAAAGCAAGACCAAGTCACCTTCTGAGAAGACACGGGGTTTGACATTTTTGTCGAACTGCGCCTTGACTCGTTTCTTATGGGCTTCGTTAGCCAAAGCGGCGTCACGACAGGTTTCATCCAATTGGATTAATTCCAAGAAACGGGCCTCTTCATCTGAAGTTCCGGGGAGGAGATCAATTACGAGTTTAAGAGACGAGATTTCACACTGGATTGGTAGGACTGCTTCCAGGCCATACACCAGTTGGAAAGGTGTGAACCCGGTCGCATTTCTTACTGATGTTCGGTAGGCCCACAAAGTTGAGTACAGGATTAGGTGCCATCTTCTTTTGTGAACCCCAATCATCCTTTGCAGCATGCACTTCAGGACTTTGTTGATCGCTTCAACTTGTCCGTTAGCTTGCGGATAATATGGGGTAGAGCTGTCATGAGACAACCCTAGTTTGGCAGCTAATTCGACCATCATGTGATTGCGAAAATGCGATCCATGATCCGTAACTATAGCCTGTGGTACGCCGAATCTGGTGACTACATGATTGAAAAAGAAAAGGGCAGCTGTTTCACCAGTATTATCTAATGTAGGCATCGCCTCGGCCCATTTGGTAAAATAGTCAACGACGACTATAATATACCCATGCCCCCCGGTCGAGGTGGGGTTACATGTCATGAAATCGATGCCCCATTTGGCGAAAGGCCCAACAACAACTATTGGCTGTAAAGGTGCGGGTGGTCTTCTGGTTTTGCTATCAAAAATTTGACAAGCATGGCAACTTCTGACTGCGGTTATGCAATCTTTGAACATGGTTGGCCAAAAGTATCCTGCTCGTAATATTTTCTGTGCTGTAGCATATCCAGATTGATGCCCCCCACACACGCCTGAATGACACTCATTCAGGGCTTTTTCGGCCTCCTCATGGGTGAGGCACCTTCTCAGAACTGTATCGATACCACGATGATAAAGCGTATCACCGACGATCATGTAGTCTTTTGCTTGGTATCGTATACGTTTTTGTTCTGAGTGAGAGGTGTCAGGCCTGAACTTTTGGGTTTGGAGATAAATTATTATATCTCCATACCACTCATCGCTTGTAGATATTAGAAACAAACTTTCGTCCACGATTGATTCTTGGGATGTTTCATCGTTGGACGACGATGGGAGATCGCACAATAATTCTGCGAAAACTAGAGCTTTCTTTGATTTGGATTTTACGAATTCCAGATCAAACTCTTGAAGGATTGCTATCCATTTTGAATATTTTCCCCCCAGCAACTGTCGCGACAATATATAAGTCATGGGGTTGCAATCAGACAAAATGGTAGTTTTCCGAAAGAGGACATAGTGTCGAAACCTTTGTATCGCTTGAACAGCTGCAAGCGCTAGTTTTTCAACATAAGAATATTTACTTTCTGTATCATTCAAGTTTTTACTTAAATAATATATAGGATTTTCAATTCCATTGACTTCTTGAACTAAAACCATTGCAATGGTTGTATCCGCTGCAGCCAGATACAGGTTAAAATCTCTTTGATAGTCCGGGGCATACATTAATGATGCTTTTACTAGAGAATCTTTTAGAGCGTCAAAGGAAGCTTGTGCCACCTGATCCCAGACAAAAGGTACATCCTTTTTGAAAAGATGAGTATAACCTTTAGCAAATTTTGCGTAATTTGGAATGAACCTCCTCAGAAAGTTTGCTTTCCCTTGGAGTTTCTGAATTTGAAGCAAATTTGAAGGTGGAGGCAAATTGATGATTGCCTGAACCTTGCAAGGGTCGAGACGAATCCCGTCCTTGGAGACTACAAAGCCAAGTAAACGATCAGAGCTGACGCAAAATACACATTTGTGTGGATTGAGTCGTATCTTGTAGTGTCGGCAATGTAGAAATATCACTCTTAAATGCTGCGGGTGATCAGTCCGCTTTCGCGAATGAGCCGGAAGGTCGTCGAGGTATGGTTGAACGATGTTCTTGATGTCATGGAAGGCATAATTCATTGTCCTCTGAAACGTCGCCCCAACGTTCTTTAAACCAAAGGGTAATTTTCGATATGCGAATGTGCCCCACGGACAAATGAATGCAGTCTTTGACTGGTCCCGTGGGCGAATATTTATTTGATTATACCCGGAGAATCAATCCATAAATGAAAAGATTTCACATCCGGCGCATTCATCAATTATTTGGTCGATGAAGGGTGTAGGGTAGTTGTCTTTTGGACAAGCTTGATTTACATCTCTATAATCGACGCACACTCTAATTGTTCCTTGTTTTTTCATAACAGGGACAATATTCGATACCTAATCGGTTAGAGGAACCGGGTAGATGAAACCAGCATGGAGAAGTTTTTCAACTTCTGCCTTGATGGCAGCGGCTTTCTTGGGGTGCACCTACCGAAGCCGTTGTCTTACTGGTTTGACATCAGGATACATCTTAATTTCATGTTCAACGATACTCGAGTCGATGCCTGGCATTTCATCATATGACCAAGCAAAGACATCTCTGAATTCGCGAAAAAGAGCGTTATATATTTCCAACTCTGAAGGAGAACAACATTTGCCAACATAAATATTCTCTACAACATCTGCTTTGGTTGAGATATTTATGGCTATAGTCTCTTCAATATTGGATAGGTTCCGCTCGGAATCTACATTATTTGATAGGAATTCAAAGACTGAAGGGTGATAAAGGTCATCTTGAGTATCTTCTTCATAATTTGGAAGAAAGGAACGATGGTGGTTATCATTCCATGGTGCCCCCTCAATCAACATTGATTGTAGAATTCCTTCGTCGGTTCCATGCACTCGCGACCAAGGATCTAATGGGGTACCATATTCTCTAGACCTGTCTACCCAAACGCTTGATGAGCGTTGATTTGGGTTCGCCTCCCATGCCAGAAACATTGATTGCTACAATATTTCCATTGGGCTTGGGGGCAAAACCATTGCATGATCCATGTCGATATCGTCTTCTGAGATCTTCGTGGAAGATATCATGTTGCAGGATCCTACCAACGCTACTTCTCCTATATAGATTGGAGGTGGAAGTGCGAAAGTTCCCATTAATGTGGGGTCTTTCAGTAGGCCTACTCCAATATCTTGAAGCGAATGGTTGCTACCATGGATCATAGGAATGCTTCCTGTAACTTCTAAACCATTAGGGAGGAAGTTTTGTTGGTCGACGATCGTAATCCCTCCTTGAAAGGGGAATGCGATCTTTCTAAAATAGGTCGACACAACAGCTGCCATGGCATAGATCCACGGTCTTCCTAGTAGGATGTTGTAATCAAGATTCCCATCGATGACTTCAACATCTATTTCTACCGGTTTTCCCCCTAGTTCAACCTTCAAGTTATTTAGGATACCATACGGGGTATATGTCCTTCCGTCGAATGCTTTTAATGTTGTCGAAGATGGCGACAAGGTTGGAGATCCTAAAGTTTTCCAGCAACTCATCGACATAATACATGTAGATGCCCCCTCATCAATAATTGTTTGGTGAACAATTTTGTTGAGGGCTTTCACTTGGATAAGGAAAGCTAGTTGAGCTGATAACTGAGGATCGTATCCTTTGTGGTCAAAGGATACAAGATTGGAATCCTTAGGATCAACCCCACCAATGGCTGAGAACAAAGCCTGCCTTTGGGATGGGCAATTTTGTAGTACTTCAAGAGTCGACATAGCGGATGGCGATTGGGCCAAATCTTCCACTATGTTATAATGCTGCGCCGCTCTGGCGCGAGGATTAAATGTCGACTTGTGTACTACTCCCTTTGGCGGTTTTATTGTTAATTCAGGAATGATGGGTGGTACAAGTTCTGTTGAAGTTGTTGTCGAACTTCTTGGTTGATCTTTTTCCTTGCCGTTCGACAACTGCGGATTCCCGTAATCTTTGTTCCTTGTCGAAATCAAAGCATCATTTTGTTGCTTGGAAATTGACAACATAAGCACTTGCGACAGGGAAGCATTTCCACTATCAACCAGATTTTGTCCTGGATTTGGAAACGGATCAGTTAACACAGCTGAGGTTTGCGAACTTTTGAAGAACCTTTTAAGCTCAGCTTTGTATGGACATTCGTTTGTCCAATGACGCTCGTCACATATCTGACACCCTGTGTTAGGGGGTTTCCTATTTCCAGGAGGGTTTGAAGAAGTTTTTTCAGGGGATGACTCACCTTGTTTCTTCTTCTTCCCTTTGTTTTGCTTTTTCTTGCTCCCTGGTTGTTTGGTTTCTTTGCCTTTATCTGCCGATACAACATTTACTTCCGAAGCAAGAATTTCTTCTTTTGCATTTTGATCTGAAATCTTACAGGCCTTCTTGGAGTTGGCCTTTGTCAATTTCGCGTTTGTCGTGCCAATCACGCCATCGCCGGCATGAGAGTCATTGTTTGATTTAGGAGGAGGAGGAATTGAAAATTCCGGTCTAGGGGCGTCAGGTATTTTGTCATAGAGCGTGCCAGACTGAGTATAGACTAAGTCTAGATACTGCGCACGAGCGATAACTTCCTCTTCTGTTACGACTCCCCCCTTTGCCACATCTTCCGTTATAGCAGGAAGTAACGACTTGATAAACCATTCAGCTAATAACTGATCGGGAACATACGTTTTTACCATCCTACGACGACATCGCCACTCATGTATATGATCAGATATGTGAGTGGCCGTTGTCTGTTTGAAGTTGGTTAAGATTTCCGTTCCCGTTTCATACCTTATCGGTAATTGAAAATGGGTTAAGAATGTTGTGGCTAAGGTGTTGAAATTGTCGAACGAAGCTCTAGGTAATTCAATATACCATTTAGCCGCTGGACCCGTTAACGTCCTCTGAAAGAGGCGAAGCCTTATCGAATCATCGTTTAAGGTGTTTGATGAACACCATAGATGAAAGGTCATCACGTGATTCGATGGATCTTCACCTAGATTTCCATTAAATTTAGGAATGTCTGAAGGAAGTTTGTGAGGAATCGCTGGCCACCAAGGGGCGTAAGCAATTGGATCGTTTGTTAACCGGTGTAAATCGGGTAACTCTAAAGTTGCCACGAATGGTAACTGTTGATTCAGGTTAGGTGAAGCATACCCAGGATACGATGGAATAGCCTGAGTGGTTGGCCTTTGCATACCAGCATAATGTAATTGATGTTGGTATGACTGATACGGTTGGTTGACATGACCACCATAAAGTGGTTGATTTTGACCATTTTGAATGTATGGTTGTCCACTGTTCGCAAAGATCTGTTGCTCAGAACCTTGGTATACTTGTTGGAATTGTGGTTGTTGATATTGCACCAGCCATGGTTGCGAAGCCATGTTCTGTTGCGCTATACTAACCGTTGGACCAAGGTGTGGGGTAATTGTACCCGTTTGGACCTGTGTCGCCCCACCAGTAGGCTATTGTGGTTGAGTCATAGGGTCAAGGGGCTGTTGCATTACAACCTGAGAAATCTGAGGTTGACATACAACAGGCAACGTTTGAACTTGCGACACTGTCACAATAGCCGGTGTGGTTGGGATGTTCGACATAGGTACACATTGTTGCATAGAATACACAACCCTTGGTTGTTGAGGTAGCATAGGTACCCAACCACTTGATGTAACTCCAGTATAACCTGAATACTGTTGTGAACTCCCGTATGGATATCCTCCCGGAGGGGGTAATGAAAGGGCATACTGCCCCCCATACGGTGGCAATCCGGAACTCAAGGGGATTGTTTGTCCTTGGGGACCGGATTGCCCAAATTGTCCTCCAAACGGATCAATCTGGTGAGTTTCAACATAAGATTTGCCGGATATTATTCCGGAGGAACAAACTGGAACGAACCACACTGTCGAAATAGTCCCTGGGTGGACTCCTTCTAGCGGTTGTGAGCTAGTCGGGACAGATGGTATGCCGGCAAACATTGTCGGAGTGACGGCAGGGAGTTTTGTTGTCGCAGTGTCATTCGACACAGTCCTAGATGTTGACGGTTGCTCAGACATTTTGAGTCTATCCAAGAGATTACCTAGCGATTCTACAGGAACTTCCACTTGTGGTAGACTAACTTCTGATGAAGGAAATAGAGTGACCCCGACTCCAAAATGTGTTGGAGTACTTGCTTGCGGATCTTCTACAATTTCCTCTATCGCAATCAAACCAGGTGGAAGGGGAAGACCGTCAGGTCCGTAAAATATTTCTGGTGCCGAAGAAGGGGTTGAATCAACAGCGACAGATGTTTGTAGAACAAGACTCTCTGAACCGGTTACAGATGGAACTGGTTCAGTAACACAAGTGTTTGTTCTCAGACTAGGATCAGTATCACTGTCCCTCTGTGGCTGTTGAACTTCTTCTGTAGAGGCAGGGTTCCCAAAAATGTTTGGAGTAACCAGAATCTCAGATGTCGTTGGAACACTTGTTCTAACTTTGATAGGAGATTTCGAACTGGTTAAACGAGTTCGCTTTGTCCGTACTGTTTTCGATTCCGGAGACAAAGATGGTTGACTCGTAAGCCTCCGCGAACGACGGGGTTTCAATTGAATTTCTTCCACGATTGTGGATTACTCGATCAACCAAAATACAAAAAGGGGAAAGTGTGTTTCCGAATTAAATGAATTTTTAGACGCTTTAGACACAACTTGCTTTTTCACTTTTAAAGAGTCGAGAAAAAGCTAAAGATGACTCTAGTCTCCTTCGATGTTTTAACGAGCCCGAAGTGACAAATGCTCGGATGGACTTTTTCCGTTATAGAGTCTGAAAAAGGCCAAAAGGAACTACTCTGGAGTTCTAGGCAAAGGGTGTGCCAAACTTTTCTCAAAACCGCAGAATACTTTTTAAGGTACGGGCGGTCGATCTTCCTGAATGCTGTGTTCAGTGCATTGCGATCATTAGGGCGGCCGACACGGCTTCCTAATGATAAAGGTTTTATGCCTATAGGGGTATCCCAATATATAATCGACGGTACGTGGGAGCACAATCCGTACTGGCACTATCGTCCCTCAGGAGGAATCACCCACCATCAGCGAGATCGACAGTCACCAGGCTTTATGACGCCGGAACACGTCTCTAGCCTAGACCTCTATGTTGTGCGTTAAGTTACAAAGCGTTGTTAAGTTCATTCAATTTATTTTAGGTTGATCTTTTTAGAAGTTTTCCTTTTGAGGTCCACAATGAGATGTATGATACAATTCCTAAATGCAGTCTAAAGATGATAAGCAAGCTTTTTATATCTTTTCAACCATGAAAATCCTAGCTACAAAGGGAAAAGAAAGAGACCATCTTTTCTCAAAGAGCAATCAGCACACTCTAATGCACTTTCCCTAAATCAAGCATGCAAACTATCAAGATGCAAATGCATAATGCAGGTGTTTGTTTTCCGCTTTCTTAGTATTGATGCCTACAAAGAAAACTTTTTGCACAACTTTGAATTTGCTTTTAAATGAAAAATACAAACAAGTTTACTTTTTCGAAATCAGAGAGGGTAGAAGAGATTACAACACTTAACGATTTCCGAAATGAATACTTGTTTCGACACTTAAAAGAGACAAACTCAAACCAAAAGCCAAAGTAAATGTATAATCAACTGCAAACAGCCAATGAACTCTCTCCTAAGATCACAATCAACAGATCTTAATCAAGGGCTACAGGATGATTATTTCACTATTGCAAAGGAAAACTGTAAATGACGCCACAAACACATAAAAACACTCACAGTCTTTTTGTACAAAAGGAGGCAGAATTTAAGCAGAGAAAAGGAGTTATCAGACAGGTACCTATGCTGGTTACAGGCTGCAAAAATCAGAGATCAAAACAAGGCAAAACAGAGCAGAGAACCCCAGCTGCACAAGGCCTAACTGGATCAACGCACCCTCAACACAGAGGTTTTGACATTCAGTGCAGGTAGCCTTCACGGGACCTGCGTTGAAATGCAGAACCTCTTCACAGGGTCTGCGCTGAAGGAGAAACGAGAGTTTCTCACTGGGTTCTGGGTCATAGTTTGCTATTTAATCTACAGTTTCAGGCCAAATCAAAGCAACAAGCAAGGTACAATCAAAGGGATGCTTTGAGGAAGGGCTAAGATCTATCACAAAGGATCATCAAATTATTTGTGAGTCCATTGTTCAGATCATAAACAAATCCAGTGATTGGATCAAAGCAGTAACTCTCTACTTTGCATCTGAGAATAGCAGATGCAGTTCGATGGTTGTTGTTGAGTCTATGAAACAAACAATGATAGAGACACAAATAAAATGACTAAACAGATGTCCCCAGTGGAGTCGCCAATTTGTTGTGGGGAAAAATGCCTATGCAGGACGATCCTATCCACCTAAGGTGTGACAGTGCCTTAGCAACAAACAGAGACAGTTATTCTAGTATTCTTCCTTTATGAATTAAGAATGAAGAGAGATGGATGGACTAACTGGTGTCTTCCGTTTGTCCCTCGATCTGGTTTCTCTTCTCTTTGAGAGTTCCCAACTACTTGCCTTCTCGCTCGCCCAGCTTCAACAGGTTCCTACAAGATCACAAGAAGAGAACACTACACAAAGACATAGATTCATATTCATAACTAGTTCAGGATTAGAAATAAACTAAACATACTAATGCAATCATACATCAAAGACACATCAGCATATAGGAGAAACCAAGATAGCTTTATTGATGAATAACAAGGTTCAAGAAGAGATACAACCCAGAGGGCTCCAATCCAGCATCTCCTTCCCAGCAAATGAAATTCCTATCTTCACCTTCCTTCAAAGCATTAAGCACCCAATGATTTCAACCTCAAACCAACAGCAATTCTTTGCAATAACAAAATTCCAGCCTCTAGATCTCATGGAGGAGAGATCCATATACAGATGTTTGGAGAGAGGATGAGTCAGCTTGAGATCTGACTAGTGTCCTCTCCCTCTGTCAGTTCTTGCTTCCACTTGGAGACTAAGAGCCTCTTACTCATCACTAGTCGAATTCCTTGAGGCAAGTGTTATTGAGGAAGGTTCTGGAAGCTTCCAGGGTCTTGACACCTCGTTGAATGAACTTGCCATTTGTCAATTCCCGCTCAGCATACCCTGGTAGTGCTTCTACTTGCGTTGCAGTGCAGGTAGCCAGTGCAGACTTTGCATTTCAGCGCAGACAGCTAGTGGAGCCTCTGAATTGATCCTGAATTGACTTGTTTTTGAGCAGTTTCTGGTGGAGAACTTCTGTGAATTGTTGTGGTTTTTTAGCCTTGTTCCTCTAGGGGTAGGAACAACATGCTTAGGGACTTTGGATCCCTTAGATTATGGAATTTTCATGCTTATAGCTATAAGGCACAAAAATGTCTATAACACCCCGCAAGACACCAACCAACAAGATGGCAACCAATTAGCCACAAGGACAACAACCCCCGCATGATAGATAGAGAGGAGTGAAGATCGACCTACTACACATCAACACAGAAGAGCAGCCATGGTCAACTTCCATCTCAAGTGAGCCAGGCACCAGCGAGATCGAGGGTTCACCTTTCTCTTGGATGGCTAGATGCACATGCATGGTACTAGTGGACAACTCTTTTGAGTACATCTTATTATTTGTGTTCTCCCATGTTTCGGGGACGAAACATGTTAAGGGGGGTGGAATGTTATATACCTAGGGGGGATAATATGGGGTAATAATGTAATAATGGGATGGGCCATAGTAATAAATAAGGTGGTTAACTCGTATCATGTAAGGGACCACAAGTAGTTAGTAATAATGTAACGAGCCCATGGTATTAGATAGATGGTATTGAGGGAACCATGGTAATGACCCATGGTATTGTATGTATGAGGCCTATATAGAGGCTAGAGACTCCACATTGAGAGGTGTGAAGGAATATTGTATGAATAGGCATATGGCTTGTGGAGTGTTCTCCTTCCTTAAGGAGTGAATGTATGGTGTTTCCCTACCTTAAGGGTTTGATATCAATAAAGAAGCATTTTTCTATCTATTTCTCTCTTATTGTTTCTGGGTTTATTTGCATTGTCTTATATTTTCAGATTAGATCTATAACAACAAAGCTTGGTTGGTAGAAAAAGGTTATTCCTAGGTGTCGGGAATTGATTTTGGTGATATTTTTTCTCCTGTTGCCAAGGTAGCTTCTATTAGATTACTTTTATCTATTGTGTTTTATTTTGATTTTGAGGTAGAACAGATGGATGTGAAGACAAAATTTCTTCACGGGGATCTGGAAGAGGAGATCTGCATGAAGCAACCTGAAGGCTTTGCGGTTAAGGGTAAGAAAGAACTGGTATGCAAGTTAAATAAGTCTCTGTATGGGTTAAAACAGTCACTAAAGATGTGGTATCAGAAATTTGATACATTTATACGAGGACTTGGCTTCACCAGAAGCAAAGCAGATCACTATGTGTATTTTAAATTAATTGGTAACTATGTTATCTCTCTAGTCTTGTATGTGGATGATATGTTGCTGGTTGGAAATAACAAAGAAATTATCCAGGATTTGAAGACCCAATTGTCCTCCAAATTCAACATGAAAGATATTGGTGCTGCAAACTATATTTTGGGCATGGAAATTAAAAGAGATCGAGCAAAGAGGAAGCTCTAGTTAAAGCAGAGGAAGTATTTCGAGACAATACTACAGAGGTTTAATATGTAGGATAGTAAACCAATGAAGGTTCCTATTCTTGTAAGTGTAAATTTATTTGCCGAATAATGTCCCAAGACACAAGAAGAGGAAGATACATGTCCCGTGTTCCATATGCAAGTGTAGTCGATAGCCTGATGTATGCAATGGTCTGTACTAGACCAGGCATTGCACATGCAGTGGGAGTATTGAGCATGTTTATCTCAAAACCAGGGAAGGAGCACTGGACAACAGTGAAGCGAGTTTTCAGGTATTTGCGTGCCACTAGTGATTATGGTTTGTGCTACCAAGGAAGACCAAGATTGGATAGAGTGTTGGATATTCATGGCTTTGTTGATGCAGATTGGGCTAGAGATCTAGATCAAAGAAGATCTACAAGTGGTTATGTGTTTAACCTATTTGGAGGTGCAGTCAGTTGGATGAGTAAGAAACAATCTGTAGTGGCACTATTAACTATAGAGGCAGAATAGATGATAGCAACTCATGTAAGAAAGGAAGCAGTTTGGTTGCAGAGATTTTGTTCAAGTATGAGGTTAGTACAGGGAGCTATAAGGATAGACTGTGACAGACAAAGTGCAATTTTCTTGTCAAAGAACCCTGCTTACCATTCAAAGACAAAGCACATTGATGTTCAATATCACTTTGTGAGGGATATGATAGAAGACAAAAAGGTCGTGCTGGTAAAGGTGGATACTTTGAAGGATACTGCAGATGCATTGACAAAATCTGTGAGCTCTAAGAAGTTCTCTTGGTGTAGAGAAACAATGGGCATTTCAAGGTTGGATAAATGACTAAGCTCTCTTATGGCCTCCTGTGGAAAGAAAACAACAAGTGGGATAATGTTGGGTTGTGTTATATTCTTTCCATGACTAGCCCACCTAATTAATCGGGGGGTTAGAGGGGGATGGGCGGGGGGGGGGCGCAGGCAGAGCCCCCCCTTCGTTGTGCCAATTGTGCAGTAGGGGGGTCACAGGGGGTTTGAGGGGGGCAGTTAGGCCCCCTCTACGGGGTCTGGGGTAGTGCCTCGAGGAATTTTTTTTGGACCCTATATTAGGTTGGGCAAACCTACCTATGGTTTTATGCATGGTTTTCGCACATGGTTTTGGATGTGATGGTTTTCGGTCCATGGTATTGGATGCTTCGGCATGTATAAATATGTATTGTAACATTGAAAGGAGTATAATGAAAAATCAATTTGGTAGTCCCAATTTTGGGATCCAGGGGAAAATATTCGTGTATATGTGTTTTATGTGTTATGCTATCACATTGTTTATTTTCTGTTCTTAGAATTCGTATGCAAGTAATTTCTGTATGGGGTTAAAACCTATAGTAAACATGTGTCTTGCAACTTTTACTTAATAATAGAAGCCTTCAAGGTCAGCACATTCTTCATTCATGGACTATGAATGTTTGTAACACTATTCTGCGGATGTTTGTATTTCATGTTTGCTTTCGCCTGTGCTATGATAGTTGAACTATTTTGGTTATTTTAGTACTTATCTAATTGAGAATGTGTTGTAATGGTTGTTATTATTGTCCCGTCCTTGTGGACTATTCTGCGGGATATTAGACAAAACTTTCTTTATTTATTGGTTGTAACGACCGTCACATATGTTGTGGACTATTCGATTGGATGTTAGACCAACCCTTCTGGTTCATGTGTGTCCCTTCTTAGGTGGTACTACTACCTCTCACTTAGAGGCTCACTTTTATCCCCCCTCTGCATTAGCAGAACCTTGACATAGTTGCAACTGAAAACTCACCAGGCACACCTTCATGCTTTTCGAAGATACCATTGCATCCCTCTCTCTTATTGACAGTTAAATCTGAGGAAGATATTCAAGAATTTGGCAACTGGGCCTTTATACCAAATGGGATTCCTACACAAAATGGTGTGAGGTCTAATTGGGACTTTAAATTGAGGATATCCCTTGAATGTTGGCGGGTCTAGCACCATCAATAGGATCAATTTGTAGCTCTTGTCAATTCAGTTTTTGAGCTCTCATTTTCTACTCTCTCTCTCTCTCATACCCTTCAACACTTGTAAAATTCTTGGAGCACTCTTGGAGGAGTGTGGAATAATTGGGATTTGGAGAAAGAAGGGAAAATAAGAGAAGTAAAGTGAAAGAGGACATCAGGGTCAATAACTACAATGGATTTTTCTTGCAGGTCCCGAGTTGCATGTATTATTTCCTTGCTAGTTTTGGCATGCATGTCACATGCATGTGGTTTCTTGGTTATGATATATGATCAACATGAAGGATTGCTTGGATTGATAGTGGTTTTTCCTAGCCTTTCCATTCCTTGGAGATCCATGGTGTTGTGGGTTTATTTACTCTTGTTTTTTAGTTGGTTCTCATGTTCCTTATGGTTGTGTGTTGAGTTACTAGTTCCTGTAGCCTTGGTTGGACAAATTCTTTGGAAGCCTTGTAATAGCTTGGGTCAAGTTACTAGTCCCGGAAGCCTTGGTTGGAAAAACGCTATGGATGCCCTGGTGGGTTGAGTTACTAGTCCTGGAAGCCCTGGTTGGAAAAACTCTTTGGAGCCTGGAAACAACTATTAGTTGAGTTACTAGTACTGAAAGCCTTGGTTGGAACAACTACTCTAGAGCCCTGGATAGCTTGGGTAGATACCAATCTAGTGATGGTTAGTGATGTTCAACCATGAGGTGGAATCACTGGCTGAGGGTTGACATGGTTTTTCCTCTCGAGCCTTGGCTTGGTTTTGTTTTTTTTTGTTTCATGAGAGCCCACAATCATGTTTGGAATATGGTGCAGGGGTGATTGTTTGAAAGAGATATTTGGTTCATCCCAATCTATGGTCGGGTGGTACGTGGAATTCCTTGACTTGGTTGGATTTGCATATGTTAATAAGAGATCATTTCTTTTAGTATTTTATGAGTATATTTTCTTTTTATTATGTGGCTTTAATGGTTGTTTCCCCATTGATATATCTCTAGTTGTTTGCTGGTTGTAAGGATATTTTGTGATAGTTATGATGTATGGCTCTCAGCATGTTTCGATTAGCATATGAAATGTTAGTGAATTATTGACCAAACATATAACAATGCAACTATTGTGAGGGGACATCAATCATCTTTGACTATTCTTAGATAATTATGGGACCCTTATGTTCAGATATGTTGTTGTGACATATAAATTACATGTTCTTGATGTGTTTGACGAAATTCTTGTCATGGCTAGTAGGGGTCAGATTAATTCCTTGTTCAATTTTTTTCATTAGTAACCTTATTTCTTTGTTATTTATCATTTCTGGAAGCTTTGTCAAGTTTTGGGCAATGGCCTGAGTCTTGGCCCTAAAAAAGTGACACATAATACGGGGTCGTGGGCATTGAACTAGTTGAAAAAGGCCATAGTCACATGGATGCATTACTCTAGAAGTGAATGGAGGGTCCTAGTCGTATGAATGCCTTGTCATGTGAGAAAATGAGACTCTAGGGCAAGGAAAAAATAATTTCTCACAAGGGTTGAGCACCTAAAGGGGTTATTGGCTTCTGAAGGTTTCGTAGCTTTTGAGGAAGGTCATATTGGTCATGTCATTTTGATTCCACTTCCTTAACTATACATGGGGAATTGAATCATATAATAGTAACTCTTTGTTACATGTTTACCCAGTTATCTTGGGTAAATGTGGGAGGAGGGTGTTACAAAGGGCCAATATACTACAAAGGTCAAAGAAGGACTCCCTTGTGATGTGTAGGTCTGCATGGTATTTTTATGAATTTTTATGTACCTAGTATTGTTGCTGCAACAAAAACCCTCCAAAATTTTGCAAATACTTGAATTTTTTAGCCTATTGTGGATCTTGCGATTGATCGTTCCATAGTAATTTCTTGATCGGTCGAAGTCACATGATCACACATGCTCAATTTGATACAATTTCATGAGCACATTCTTTTATGCAAGCTTGAACAAGAACATAAATTCCATCAAGATAGTGTCTATAGAATGTTCAACCCATGTCGACAGTCAGTGCGCACTATTATTGACAACCCCTCACTTTGGCTGCGTTTGTACTTCTGTTTTGGGGAGCTTTTCAAATTGTCGTTTTTGCGCACCTTCGCTTTCGTGAGTGTCATTTTCATGCCTTTAACTGTCACTATTACTTTATTTAACTTTAATTAGTGTCCTTTTCATGTTATCTTCACTGTGGCATGTCCCGCTGTCACTGTCATTCACATATCGCAAGTGTGATTCACACTTTTCTCTTCATATCGTAAACGTCGTCTTTTTTCATGTGGAGTGTCGCACAATGCACAAAATCTAGTTTTGATGTGTTTTAATGGGTAATATTTTCGTTAATGAGTTGTACTAACCATTTAAACATGCATCACACTCATTTCCAAAGTTTTAAGAATTGTTGCACAAGTGTCGACATAATCATCGCAAAGTGTATCTTTGATGTCGTACTTGTCGTTGAAAAGTTGTTGCACTAAGGGAATTTTTTTGTGCATGTGTTATGGATGATATATGTTGTGTCATCAAGTGTTCGAAGTGTGTGATCACAATCAAGTTCTATCACTACTCACGTCAGCTTCATCGATCCCACACTTAGACAAACTTGAAAAAACTTTTAACCAAGCAACTTAGCCTCATACGACCCTATAAAACTGCGCATTACACATTCTCATCCCTCAATATGAAACCCTTCTTCTTGACGCTTCATAATGCATAGTTCCTACCTCCTAGGACTATGCAGTCTAAGTGCTAAATCCTCGACCTTGACCCCAAAAATGTACAATCATGCCCTCCACCCAGGTCTGAACTATGCATTACACAGTCTCAGTCCTCAAGCCTCGGCTTTGAGCTCTTGAACTGCACAATTACACAATCACCTGGCCTCCCTTCCTCTCAGAACTACACAATGGTAAAACTCAAATATCAAGCCTCTTGCTTGAGTCCTTGAGTCCTTCGACTACACAGTTCCTTTTCCTAGGTCTCCAAAACTATGCATTGCGCAGTCTCAAGGCTCAAGCCTCTAGATTGAGTCCTTGAGTCCCTCAACTATGCAATTCCTTGAACTCCCTCCCTCCTAGAATTATGCAGTGGGCATATTCAAGCCTTAAGCCCTATCATTAAACTCTTAAGCCCCTAAACTATGTAATATCCTGAACCTGTCCATCCTGAATTGCGCATTGCGTAGTCTCAAGCCTCAATCATGTACCTTGGCATTTGGAATTGTGCAATCCCTTAGCTAGTCACTAGTTCCAACCCTAACAGGTGCATTCATGAAAACTGTTAGGTTGGGGGTTGTTTGGACTGATGTTGGATTGTCATGATTTTTTTTTCAATTGTAGGTACTCTATCTTATCATGATAGGATGAGAGAGGAAAAGGAGAAGGGTACCTGCTAGAATACACATATGGAACTAAAGAGATAAGATGATCATCAGGGGACAAGACAAAGGAACACTAGATTACAACAAAATATCAAATATCATGACCGCATGAAGACTCAATATAAGTCACAAACCTTTGGCTGGTGGATATGAAGAATAAATCATATCTATCATGAAGATGAAGCATTGCACATCTCTTATTGAAGACAGAGGATCAACAAGAATGGCTTGGCATTGCCATGTCATCAAGAAGTCCTTGTTAGCAGTGTCATTCCATGTCATGGCATGAGTCATCATATGCCACATCAATTCTTTTGGATTATGTAATTTCTTATTCGAAAATGTATTATAAAGTGGAAGCCGAAAGGACATGTATAGAAAATGAAGAGTCATGTAAAGTTGAAAAGTCATAAGTCAAACTGTCATGAGGGTAGTCAAAGAGTCACAAGGGAGGTGAAGCATCACTCCATTGGTTATATATACACCCTCATTGTATGAGAAAATTAATTTTCACTATGGATTCTCCCATAAGGCATTAGAGAGAAAAGGATTTTACTTTTGGGGAGCAAGTCATGGTTATAATGCTCCACAACTGGAGCTAGTGATGCTCGTTGTATTAGTGTATCTTGGGATTTTTACTTAATACTTGAAACTTGATGGCTAGAATATTTTCATGCATGGATTGTGAATATTTGTAAGATTGTTCTATGAATATTTATGATTCATGTTTTCTTTCACCTGTACTAAAGTAGTTGATCTATTTCGGTTATTTTAGTGCTTATATAATTGAATATGTGTTGTAATGTTTATAACAATTGTCACATCTATGTGGATTATTTTTCTTGATGTTAGGTGATTCTCTTTTGCTTGAGTGTGCTTCTACTAGTGTGGTACTATTGCCTCTCTCTTAGAGGCTCACATTTCTTGTTCCTGTAGTATAAGAACCCTGATACACCAACAATCAAGCATTCAATAGGCACACTTACTTACTTTCCACAAAGTCACATACATGCTTCTCTCTCTTGCTGACAACTAAAGCCAAAGAAAACACATAAGAATATATGACAATTAGGTCGATACTAAAAATGGAGCTCCTATTCTAAATGTTGTGAGGTCTAATTGGGACTTCACATCAAGTAGAACCCCTTGGTTGATGAATTTCCAACATTGTCAATAAATGGCACTAGAAGGAGGCCAGACGACAAGTTGTGCACATTGAATTTGTTTTGAATATGTTGGGAAAAAATATTGATAGGGTGGGGGGGAAGGGGTGTTACACAACATTTTGTCACTGTCCCTGTACTCCCCATTCCTTAATCCTGGAGGACCTCTACAGTGAACCCTACATGCTTACCCTTCATGAAGAAACTCCCATTGTGTCCCTCTTCATGAGCAGAGCAATTCCCTTTTGCACCATTTCCCCCAAAACTTCTATTTTTCCCAGTTTACAAGACTGACACTAACGGCCTTTGTCATCCTTGTGCCGATATGTATGAATTTACACTGTCCCTAGCACCGACCGGAGTGACTGAGCTTTGTTCTAGTCGTGCTGGTCCTCTTATGGAAAGTTTTTTAAATAAAGAGCCGAAGCTTCTGGCTCTAGAAGCTTCGTAATGGAAGTCTGGTAAATGGTTTGGCCGGATGGGGTCGAGGATGTTAGTTTGGGCTCCTTTCCCCTATAATGATGGAACTACCTCAAGAGATAAGACCTTCTACCATGAGAAGAGGATCCATCTCCCATCCATTCATCCTATATAAACCTCCCTTTTTCCCAAGCACAATGCTAATTAAGTTTGGAGTAAACAACAAGCTATTCATAGTTGTAGCTCTCCAGTTGTGTGAGGGAGAAGTGTGAATTTGGTTTACTGTGAAGCCTAAAGGGAAGAGCCTTAAAACTACTATTTTTTAGGCCATCATGGAATGCTAGCAGAAGTGTGTGGGAACCTAGTTTTGTCGAAGGAGAACGAAAACGTCAAGACATGGTTGTAATCTCTTCTTGATTCAATATATATGCAAATATCGATTGATTTCCTACATGATTTTTCAGCTTACATGTTCATGGCTTAATGTTTCTTGACTTGTTAAGTAGGTTGAATTACAATTTGTCTATTATCAAGGTTATTTTTTGCTGTCATTTACTTGTTTCAGGTGTTTGAAGAAGGAAGCGAGAGATAGTTGGAGCGAGCAAGCAAGGACATCATCAAACATGATAAGCGTAGTAAGAGGTAGGCCCTCTTAATTGGTTATAACCTAAGGAAATCTTCCATAGAATGTATTAGTGGTGGCTAGACCCATTATCGGGCTAGAGGAATTTGTTTGTGTCTGCACTCATAGTTTTACTTCACCACAAATTGGCGACCGTAATGGGGAACCCATCCTTCTGTTTGTCTTAGATTTCATGATTTCGTGTGAAATTTTCTAGTTCCACTTTTTCCTTTTGGTTCTGTTTCTTTTCTCCTACTTACTGGCCTAAGTTTGAAATTCATAGTAGTAGATCTGGTCCCTGTTTTTATTTTTATTTTTGCTCCCGCGCTCATTGCGCTTAATCTACTGACAATCGTGCCGATCAACGCGATATGATGAGGAATGGTCTTGCCGACCAGCCTCTGGCACTTGTTGTCAGTTAGGCAGTTGTGTCGATGCTTGTAAGTGAAGATTAGTGTTTGTCCCCAATCTTGTCCAGTGTGTTTTTCTCTCATGATTTCGACCCCGTAAGCCTTTTAGACTATTTTCTCCTTGAATAGAAAGTTGCGTTTCATTTAGTTTTTTTGTTTGTTGGCTTATCATATTTTTGCTTGATTTCTTGAGTCATTGGATGGTTAGTGACACTAGGGCATCTAGATCGTCATCCATTCAGCTAATTATGAACTCAGTAAGTCAAGTTATAGGTGTACTTACTCCTTTAATTTCATTTGTGGTCCTTTTATGACTTTGACCTCCATTACACAAATTTGAAAAGTTTTCATTTGCTTGTCTAAACTTTTCTTTTCCGGCATGGATTACATTGCTTGTCTTGTTCTTGGTAAAGTCAGTGCTTCATTTGTTTGAACGAGTCTCTCTTTTCGTGTTTTCATTTGCTTGAAGAGCTAATTTCCTCGAAGCTTTTTTGATTGAAGTATTGTATGCGAAGAATTCATTTCGTTGTTTCATGAAAAAGTATGAAATTCTAGTTTGTTGCATCATTATTCTATGATAGTCAGCATCATTAAAAACTAGGATTGCATTGGCATTTGAAAAGAAAAAGAACTCTTTTTTCTTTTGAAAGGACTGTTAGAAATGTGCTTGTTAGGGAATTAGGAATTGGAATGCATTTTTCATTAGTTTATTTTTTTGAAAAGTAAAGTAGTGAAAGACCATTTTGCTTTCAGTTGCTTGGTTGTTTGCATTTGATTGTGTAGTTTCTACCATCTCTAGTGTAGGAAATTCATCGAATTGAAAGGGTCTTGTCTCATTTAGTTGCATTTAAGGTTTTTCGAGTCGCATCGCTAAGGCCTAAAAACTGAAACATAACTCAAGATAAACTTTAAAATGAACTCAATTAACCTAAGGCATATTTGAAATTTAACGATCATATCTAGAAGGTCTAGGCTAGAGACGTGTTCCAGCGTCTTTAGACCTAGCAACTGTGATTAGCTTCGGTATTAGACAGTGCTAGTACAGATTTTTGCTCCCTGTACCATCGAGTATATAACGAGAGACCCCTCTACGCTACAATCCTTTATCCTTAGGAAGCCGAGTTGTCCGCCTTGCAAATGTGATACATCGAACACAAAATTCGGGGAGATTTCCTACTCCTACTTCTTGGTTCCCCGAGAGGTATTCTGCAGTTCATGGTTGCCTGGAAATCTTGTTTACCTAGATCATCCAGAGTAGTCATTTGACCTTTTTGACTCATTAAACTTAAAATATCATTCGAGCACTTGTCCTGTTGATCTTGTTTCCAATCAAAAGTGATAGAGTCATCTTTGTTTCTTTCTCGACTCTTAAAAAATGAAAGAGCACCAGTATTTTTATGTGTCTTAATGATTGATTTCCCACGATATGATAACATTCTATTAGTCTTTTCTAGACAAAATAGTGAGTTTCCCTTAAAGAACATTTTAAATCCTTGAATTTTTATTTTCTATCAACTAAGACAAGGTCATCGTGGCTGAACCATCTGGTTCACCTAGTTCCTCTTCCTCTCCTCCATCTGAAAGATTGCATGAGGAGCTATTTCCTAAGTCACCAAAGTCACTTGAGGACCAAGGCGTTGAACTTAGAATTGTTCTAAGAATTCAACATTTTTCATCTCGTCCTCCACCTACTTTAGATACTGGGTCATCTATTGATCTTGGCTTGAAATCTCTGGACAACCCTGTTCAAACTCCTGAGAGTTCACCGACCACTTATAGCCATCTTGGACTGGTTATCTATCCTCCAAATCCTCTATTTGACCCTATTATGATATCACCATAGTGTCCTTACAGTCCGTACGACCAGCCGGGTGTTCCTTTGGAAGTATCCCCTCGTACTTCTTCGGACGTTCGTCATTGTTTTTTCTCGGATATGGAAATTGAAGGCGATGCTCTAGTCACCTCTCAAGCAGAGTCAAAAGTTTATACTCCACAAATTGTCGAAGAGGAAGAACATCCTTTTCCTCTTGAAGGTTTCCCCTATACAGGGGGTATTCCCGCCAGTGTGCTACCTAATTATGTGTCTCTGGTATAGTTGGTTTCAAGTACACCTAGTGCCTCATCACTTTACCATAACCATGTTTGGGTGTTAGGCACCATGCTTACTTCAGGTCTGTTCATTACGAATTCAACCTCCCAACAGGCTATTACTTGAGTCCTGGTGCAACCCACTATTCCGAACCCTCTAGTATCGTCAATCTCAGTCACCTGTTCAGTTCAACCGACGGTCTCAAGGAATATCACTATTAGTTCCTCCATCCCTTTGGTCAGTGGCCAAGATGTGCCACCTCCTGGGAGACAAAACACGAATGTTTATATGGTGTCAGGTACCACCAATGTGAGTGGCTCATGAGTTCACGTGCTTGGTATGAACCAACCTTCTTCTAGAGTTATTCACAACCCTACTAATCTTATTGGATCAAGCAATGTCCAATACCAACAAGTTCAAAATCCCATTGGTTCGTTTAGGTCGAGCAATGTCTAGTATCAATAGCCTTAAGAGCCTTAGGTCCAATACCAAACTCCTTATGTTCCATATGGTTCTCAAGGAATGGTTAATCAACCTTACACCCTTCAGTTTGGGCAGTACATTCAGCTTGGCTTGTCGACTTTCTAGGGTGGCTATGGCCAGATTTAGTTCATAAATTTTTCGGGCACTGTTCAAGTACCCTTGCAATAGCAAGGAAAATCTCTAAAACACCAAGGGAAACCTTTTTTATTTCAAGGAAACCTTTGTTGTAGCAAGGGCTATCCACACAACAACAAGGGAAAATGATCCCACAATAAGGTCAACTGCAACAACCGCAAGGGAAACCCTTGCAACAGTTGCAACAAACCATGCAAAAACAGGTGCACTATGCTCCACAAACCTCCCAACCCATGTCCTCACAGGGCCAACCTCTGTAGCCCCAGGGACAAATTTTGCAACCGCAGGGCCAACCCTTGTAGCCGCAAAACCAACTCGGACAGCAACGACCCTTGTATATATATCAGCAGGGTCAACCCTTTCAAGGGAAAGGCTAGGGGCAAGTCCTACAGCAGCAGACCCAAAATCCTAATGTCCTAGGTCAATAGGTATAGAATCCTTCTCGCCAAGGGCAGCAGGTACAAAACCATAATTTCCTAGGTTAACAGGTACATAATCCTTTTGGTCAAGGGCAGTAGGTACAACATCCCTATGTCCAAGGGAAACAAGTGTACCAACCTTATGCCATAGGATACCAGGTCCAAAATCCCCTTGTTCAAGGACAACATGTTCACCACCCATATGTTCAGGGACAACAGGTACAATATCCATATGTCCAAGGTCAACAGGCTCAATAGCCTTTCAACCCGTATGTTGCTTATCAACAACCTATGGCTGGATAGTTCCAAGGTATTCAAGGTCAAAATCCCGCCTATGGTTAAGGTAACCCACAATGGGGGTAGCATCAGATGCCATATGGCCAAAATCCCCCACTGTGGGGTCAAAATCCTTACCAGCAGGGATGGGCTCCTTCGCTCGGACCCACTTACCAACCTCCTATGCCTTTTAATACTCAATTTCCATTCTTGGCCACACTAGAATTTCTAGATGTGTCTCACCTTATGAATGATCCAATCCTTCATTCGCCATACTAGCCTCCGGTGTCGTCCGAGATACCAAGTGATTGTCCAAAGTTTGATGGGAAAGCAAAAGAAGATCCTCAAGCCCACGTGATGACATATCACCTCTGGTGCACTTAGAACTCTTACATTGACGATTCCATTCATCTCCGTCTTTTCCAACAAACCCTCACAAGCGTTGTAGCCAAGTGGTACATTGAGCTTCCTCGAAGTACTTACCATGACTTTAACTCTTTAGCCATGGCTTTCCTCATGCATTTTCAGCTACTAGTTCACTATGAAATTGGAACCTATTTGCTCACATCGCTTAAGAAAGATACTGCGACACACATGTCCAATCACATCCATGAATGGAGATGTAGACTTCATTTGATCAAACTCAAGATTGCTGATTAGTTTCTCATTGAATGGTTCACTAAATCATTCGTGGCATTTGTGGCCCCAATTTCTCGCGATATAGCTATAGGTGGATGCATTACTAAAGAACAAGCCATTGCTCATGCCCAATACTTAGATCTAGTTTACTCTCATTCTTTCACTTTGTATGAGTTATCACCCGATGCTCCACGACCATCATTTGATCCCACAACATCAAAGTCACAAGTTGTACATCGTGTCGATGGAGTTATTGGTTCAATATCCCAGACCCCTGCTAAATCTTCTTCAAAACAGAAGTCGGTCTTGAATGCTTCTCCCAATAGTTCTTCCCAGAATCCTCCTAGCCTTGGTAAAACCTCAGAGATTCACACTGTCTAGTCTACTGTAGCAGAGAAATCCTTGAAAGGTAAGAAGAAAGGAAAAGGTAAGGGTAAAGCCAATGCCCCAAAATAGGGTCCTCCCAGATCATCTGCTGGTGAATCTTCAGAACGAAAACCTAAGTATCCCTGCCTCATTTGTGAGGAGGATCACTATACTAAGGATTGTCCTCGAAAATCTGAAGTTAGTTGTATGCTCAAAGGGACCCCTGTTGTCCTCAAAAATCCATTTCCGTCTTAGAAGACCCATATGATAGACCAACCTCAATCATCTGCTTCCTTAGGATATCGAGTGTTCATGATGAGTACACCTATTAATGTGGCTACTAGATTGAAATATTACCAAACTCCCACCTCGACAACTAGGAAAGAGAAAGAAGCCACCCCTTCTTCTTCTGCCCTAAGTTTTGACCCTCTTCATTTCGAGCGCCCTAACCCTGATTCCACTATACGGCCACCCTCTTGAGGTGTGCTTCAAAAATCCTCATAAAATCCTAATGCCTGAGCCACTCAGCACTATAATATCGTTGAGGATTTGGCTCAGGCACTGTCAGCTATGTCGGCTCTTGAGGTGCTCTAAAGATGCCCATCACAACGGAAATCTTTGCTATTAGCTATCGAGGGTATCGATCCCACCGATTCCGATTTGATATGTTTTGATCTAGAGAACCATGTTCCGCGTCTCCCTCATCAGATTGCCTTTCTTATTCAGGTAATCATCAATGAGAAGACCATCCACAGGACTGCAATTGATGAAGGTGCTTCCACCTGCATCATGTCAATTGCATGCTGGAAGGCCATTGGTTCTCTTGCTTTGAACCAATCTCCAAACACTTTGGAAGCTTTCAATGGTCGCAATTCATGACCTTTCGGTGTCTTACCTAACCTTTCCACTACATTGGAAGGCAACATAGTGCAAGTCGAGGTAGAGATTGTTGATGCCAATCTTAATTACAATATTCTACTCGGCCAGAGCTGGACCCATGTTATGCATGCTGTAGCCTCCTCCCTATTTTTCATGATTCATTTTCCCCATCAAGGGAAGATTTTCACTGTCGACTAGCTATATTTATTTGCCTCTTCCTCGAATGGAAATGTTCCATACGTCAAGCACACTGGTGCTCTCTATGAGAGTGTGGGGGTAGGTCTTTTCAAATATTCTGCCTTAATGGGAATTTTTCCGCTCTCACCTCCTCATGTTGCCTCTGTCAACATGGTCTCAGTCAAATCTGACCCTTGGGTCATACCTTCACTAGATCTTGTTAATACTTGGGGTGAGGTTATGCCGCTTAGCCCTGCTGAAATAAATTACGTGGAAAATTTTTTGGCTATTAGTTCCACATCCTATGATTCTTCTGTTTCAAAGACCTCTCTCGATACGTATTCTCAATTCCCGTGGCTTGGCACTTTGGAATCCCTTGATCCCTTAGTTGAGACCTTCCTTGCTGATGAAGGTATCATGGAAGTCATGTCTCTCGAGGAACCACCTTGGATCGATACTCATCATCGTTCCTCATTCCTGCCATGCCTAGTGGTCACGTCTACCACTATCGAAGGGTCCTCTTATCCGTTTCCTTCCCTCTTTCTTCCACCACCGATCATGACTCATGAAGTGTGGTCGGAAGGAAATTTGGGTAATATTACCCAAACGATGCTGATTGATATTTCTATCAAGCTTGGTATCGTTGAACATGTCCATATCGGGGTATCTTGTTCTCCGGATGAGAGCAAGACTTATACTTGTATATTTTAGGAATTTCGTGATGTGTTTGCATGGTCCTACGAAGAAATGCCTAGCATTGATCCTAACATTTTTGTGCATGAAATACCAAATTATCTGCATGCGAAGCCCGTTCGCCAATGGCTCCAGCCATTTCACCCTAGGAAGGCTGCCATTATCAAGGGTGAAGTTGAAAAAATTCTCAAAGCTGGGTTCATCTATCCCATCCCTCTTACAGATTGGGTGTCAAATATTGTCGCGGTGACAAAAAAACAAGGCACGATTCACGTTTGCGTTGATTATCAAGATCTCAATCGTGCTTGTCCTAAAGATAACTATCCTACCCCCTTCATTGATCAAATCATTGATGAATGTGCCGGGAGCGAGATTTTTTCCTTTATGGATGGTTTTTATAGTTACAACCAGATCAACATCACACCGGCCAATCAAGAGAAGACAACTTTTATCCGTCCATGGGGTATGTTCTCATACATAAAGCTCCCTTGGCCTCAAAAACGCTGGGGCTACATTTCAATAGGCAATGTCCTATGCGTTTCATGATATTCACAACATTTTCCAGCCTTACCTGGATGACCTTCCCTCTCATTCTCGTAAGCGCCAAGATCACCCTGACCATCTTTGGCAGATTTTTCTACGTTGTCAACACTACAACATTCGGTTAAACCCTCCTAAATGTGTTTTCTACATAGAATCAAGATGACTCCTGGACTTTATCGTTTCCAAGGATGGTATTCTCCTTCATCTAGTTAAATTCGAGGCCATTATAAATTTACCCCCTCCATATTCATTGCACCAACTTCAGAGCCTGCAAGGAAAGGCAAATTTTCTCTGTCGTTTTATACCCAATTATGCTGGGCTAGCTACAGGATTTACTCGATTGGTAAAACAAGGAATGCCCTTTGGATGGGATGAGGTTTCCCACAAATATTTTAATGATCTCAAGGCTGTCCTCATAAATTCTCCTCTATTGCATCCCTTAGATTATTATCGAGATTACTTCCTTTACCTAGTTGCAGCCCCTAGCACCATCGTTATGGTCTTGGTCCAAGACGATGACGAAAGCAACGAACATGTTATCTACTACCCTTAGTCGTAATCTCCTCGACATGGAAACACATTATGCCCATGTCGAGAAGTTGGATTTGGCTGCCGTCTAGGCTATTCAACGCTTTAGGTACTACATCCTCTTGCACATGACTATGATGATTTTCGAATGCAACCCCATGACCTACATATTGACTCGTCAGTTTCTGGGGGAAAATATTCTAAATTGATTATCATCCTGCAAGAATTTGATTTGGTATTTACTACTACCAAATCTAGGAAGTCACTCATTTTCACCGAATTGATTTTTTCCCTTCCTTCTAAGTCTCTCCTTACTAGTGCAGATGAACAACTTCTAGACAAGACTCTTTTCTTGATTAGCACCCTTTATCCATGGTACGGTGGTATCATCATGTATCTCTATACGTCCACATTCCATTCCATGTTGACTAAGGATGATCGCCGAAGGATTCGGCATCACTCCCAACCCTACCGTGTTATTGGCAATACTTTATAACGTGTTAGCGTCAATTAAATTATTTATCAATGTCTTACGATCAAGGAGGCTGAGAGAGTTCTCAATGACTACCTCTTAGGGGCATGTGGTGGTCATATGTTTGGCTACGCTATTGCTTAAAAAATCCTTCGCGCTGGTTATTTCTATTCATCCATTTGCAAGGACTGCATCCTTACTGTTCGCAAGTGCCATGAATGCCAAATTTACTAATGCAAGATGCGTGCCCCACCGGCTCCCCTCCACCCTGTCATTACTGTTGGTCCTTTTTCCAAATGGGGAATCTATTATATGACATGTAACCCTCGTTTGGCTGGGGGTCATGGCTATATTATCATCACTGTGGATTATTTCACCAAATGGACCGAAGCGATGCCTACATACCTTGCATACGGTAAGACGACGACTCAATTCCTTTTCAACCATGTTATTTCTAGGTTCGACATACCTATGACAATGGCTCCCATTTCAGAGATTACATGATGGCTGAGATGACATCCGCATTGGGCTTGCACCATGAAGGCTCGACCCCATATTACCCTCAGGCTAATGGCCAAGTTGAAACTGTAAACAAAGTTTTGGTTACAATGCTTCAGCGTACCATTGGGATGCACAAGTCAATTGGCATCTCATGCTCTTTTCAACTCTGTGGACTAATCAAACCTTGACCAAAGACGCAATTGGTTTCACACCATTCCAGCTAGTCTATGGTCTGGAAGTGATCTAGGTGGATCTTTAGATACAATGGCATGGAAAAACTCATAAATCAAAGTGCTCAGAATGAAGTCAACTCAGGACTAGCATGTAGATCTCATCATCTTGATTCCAACGACGTGAACGGTACTTCAATCCGAGTCCAGATGATGAAGTTATCATGAAAGGAAGGTTTCTTTGTTCCTTAAGAAAATGAGGAATTTACCTTTAAAAATGGGTTTTAAGCCTTAAAGGAAAAATTGCAATTGGAGGATTCATGGAGGTGGACTTAAGAAAGGCACAGTGGAACCCCAGATCACTGATCTCTGATTAAATCGGATTGGCGACTGAAGGGAAATCGGGTCGGAGGAAAGTCTTTTATATATATATATATATATATATATATATATATATATATATATATATATATATATATATATATATATATATATATATATATATAGATATATATATAGATATATATATATATATATAGATATAGGCGATATCGGAGTAGGCAGAGCGATCAGTGATAAAACGATCGTCGGGATCGTTATCGGGACACCGGGGCAATATATGAGCGAGATTCTGATGCGATCGATTAACACCAATATCGGTGATCGGTGATCGGTGATTGGCGGTCGACGTTTACTCAATTACAGGACCTTAGAGATAGTGATACACTGATTGTGATATCGAGCTCGGACCCGATATGAATATAGGCCCGATTTGATAAATTTTTAAATCCGGGTAAATGGTTTTTTGTCGGATTTTCAGTGTTTTTCAGGATTTTTAGAGTCTTATCGCCTCAACGATAAAATATTATTTTATGGTTCGGTTACTCCCATCGATCCTTCCATGCCATTGGCCTCTATTATGAACCAGACAATGCCAACTTAAATGGGATTTTGTCCGAAAACCCATTATAAAAACATGATAGTTAGAAAGAGCAGGGGGGAGGCATTTTACAGCATTCTATTTCATTTGGCAGGAGGCTGAGAGTGAATTTTATCTGTTTGGGACAAGTTTCAGATGTTTTCAGCCCCTTTCAGTGCCATGGACACTTTGATGCTACCCACTTCTCCATTTCAGGTCTCCATCTCACATTCATTTGTCAGAATGAAGGTATAAGCCTCTTGTATGCAATTGATGATTGTAATTCTTTTCTTTCATGCCATTTAATATAAAGGCCTCCCCATTGTTGAGTTGGGCCCGGAGATGTAGTCCGAATTGGACAAAATCCATTATCAAGCCTTGGTGTCTTATTTTTGTGCCTTTTATGTGTTTTCTTCTTCTTTTCCTATGTGCACATTAAAATTTGGTGTTAAGCTGCAAATTTTGCATGTGATTCTTTTCATACATCTATAAGCGAAAGTATCATGGATCAAGTGGCATCAGAGCAGGGCGTTTTAGATGTGAATTGCATGTTTGTATGCTAACAAGAAGTAGGCTTCAAAGAGGTGAAGGGGAACTAGAACCTTTTGATCTAGAAGCAGAGCGTGCACCTCGAAGGAGAAACATGGCAGAAGATGAAACTCATCTTGAAGAGAAGCATAATTTTAGAAAGAATTTCTATTCAATGGCAGAGAACATCAGTCAGTTGGTTTTAAGATTGGAGAAAGCAGAGGAGAGAAACCCAGAAGGACAAGGCTCAGCACATGGGAATGGTGGAGAAGAACCCCCTCCTTCTCCTTCTGGGAATGAAGGCTCTCCTTCCTCTCACCACCATAATCATAGAAATCCAAAGGATGCATTTAATAAAACCTTTTTTAAATTAGACGTTAAATTTGATCTTCCTATGTTTAATGGTGAAAGTAATGCAAAGAAGCTTATTGATTGGATTAGGTAGATTGAGGTCTACTATAGGATTCAACAAATCATAGACGATGAGGCAAAGATCTAGCTGGCTTCTCTACGGTTGAGTGATTTCACTTCTACATTAAAGGAACAGTTTTATCCCTTAGGATACAAGAAGAAAGCTTTGATGAATTGGCAATATTTAAGGCAAGGCAAGGGACAGGATATTCAGAGTTTTACAAAAGAATTTAGGAAGCAAGCACTAAATTTGGGTATTTCACTTGACACATCTGAAGTTGTAACTAAGTATATTGGCTCACTGCATAGTTATATTAAGCATTCATTGTTATTGTTTGAACCAACCACTATTGATTTAGCCAACGTAAAAGCAATTCATATTGAGAACAGGGGCAAGAATGAAAGAGATGATCAGTCCAAAAAGCCACTGTTCAAACCTCCAAATGGCAAATCCAAAGTGAAATGGAAAGAGAAGGATAAGAAAACAACAATAGCCAAAGAAGGAGAGCGTCCTTATTTCAATCATTGCAAAAAGGAAGGCCACGATGATGGTCACTGTTGGAAGCAGCACCTAGAAAAGTCTCTAAAGAATTATGGAGGAAAAGGGAAGCAGAAAACAGTGGCAGTGGCATAGCAAGAACTTGGATCGGATTCGGGAGATGAAGCACTCATCACAATAGTAGGAAAAAAAGGTACTCTTACACCTCCTGTTAATTCTAAATCGCATGAAGACACTAGTTCTGTAAATGAGTCCCTTTCGAATTACCAAAAAAGAATTGAATTATTTCATATTAGAGTTGTAGTAAGTCATACCAAAGTTGAAACACTGTTTGATACTGGGTCCCAAGAAAACTTAATTGTAGAATCCCCGGTAAAGAAGCTTGGCTTAGAGACAAAACCACACCCGAAACCTTACCCGCTGGGATGGACACATGATAAAGTGAAATTGAATGTAACCCAACAGTGCAAGGTCAAATTTGTGATTGTGTCTAAGCTAGTAGACGAAGTAGAGTTGGATGTAATACCATTGGATATCTATGGCATGGTGTTAGGGAGCCCATACCTGTATGATATAAAGGCATTCTTTTTCTGTCATGAGAACAAATATCAAATCACCAAGGATGGGGTAGAATATATAGTGAGGGCTCATCAAAATAAAATTAATGCCAACCTTGTAAGCATTGGACAAATGAAAATACTGGTGAATTCCAGTAAAGGATGCATGCTTATGGTTGTAAGGGAGAAAGAGGTAGAATTCGCTGATGCATTCCAGGGCTACGATCTGGAGCATAAACAGGAATTGATTGAATCTATTTGTAATAATGACGAGCTGTTTCAGGAACTGAAGGAATTACCTCCGAAGAGGGAAATCCAACATGAAATCCATCTACAGCATGATGCCCCTCTGCCAAATATTTGTATGTATAGGATGTCGGCGATTGAGATGGAAGAAATCAAGTGACAAGTGTAGGAATTGCTGGACCAAGGCGTTATCAGGCTGTGCACCTCTCTGTGTGGTTCGCCGATTGTTTTAGTGCCAAAGAAAGATGACAGCTGGAGGATATGCATGGATTACCACGTGCTCAACAAGATAACGGTGAAAAATTGCTATCCCCTTCCACACATAGATGATTTTTTAGACCAATTAAAAAGTGTTGTTTATTTCACAAAGTTGGATTTGCGTAGTGGCTATCACTAGGTCAGAATTGTGGAGCAGGACGTGTGGAAAACCGCCTTTAAGACCAAGCAGGGGTTGTTCGAATGGATGGTGATGCCATTCGGGATTTGCAATTATTCCAGCCACTTTTATGCAGGTTATGAATGACGTATTTCAACCTTTCATTGATGAGTTTGTTCTTGTGTATTTAGATGATATACTAGTCTTTAGTAAGAGTTGGGTTGAACATGTGTGTCATGTAAAGGAAGTGCTTGATGTACTGAAGAAAGAAAAACTCTTTGTAAAATTGTCAAAGTGTGAGTTCAGGAAAACCTCTTTGGGTTACCTAGGTCATATTGTTGGTCATGGTCAATTAAAAATTGATCCCTCTAAAGTTGAAGCAATTGTAAATTGGCCTAAGCCTACTAGTGTAACCAAGGTCCGTAGCTTTCTAGGTGCAGTCCAGTATTGGAGGATATTTATTGCTAATTTCTCTATTATTGCAACACCTTTGCACAGCTTGACAAGTGTGAAACAGGTCTTCCAATGGGGTGGAAGACAGTAGAAGTCCTTCGAAACATTGAAGGAAAAGGTCAGTACCACGCCAGTCTTAGCCTTACCCAATCTCCAACAGCCATTTGAGATCAAAACTGATGCCAGTAGTTATGCCATGGGAGTTGTACTGATGTAGCAAAAGAAGCCGATTTGTTATCATTCTGAGAATTTTTCCCAAGCTGTGATAAACTATCCTACCTATGACAAGGAGCTTTATGCCTTGGTGCAGAGTGTGAAAAAGTGGAAACACTACCTAATCGGCAAGGAGACCATCATCCATACAGATCATCATACGTTGCAGTACCTTCAGTGACAAACTAAGTTGCACCAATCTTGTCATTTCAGGTGGATGGGCTTTCTTCAATAGTTTCATCTGGTAATAAAGTATAAGAAGGGCACTAGCAATAAAGTAGCCGATATGCTATCTTGCCCTCCTATTTCTAGTTCTATTATTTTGCATAACGCTTCGTTATCTTTTGAGAGTTATGCTGAAAAATGTGCTAATGATGATGACTTTAAGGAGGTTTATGCAAAACTAACCCATGGTTCATAGGTGGAAAACTATCACTTGCAGGGGAAATTGTTGTATCACCCTGGTAAACTGTGTATTCCCACAGGGGAAAGAGTACATCTAATTCAAGAGGCCCACACCTCTCTTGTGTCTGGACACTTTGGTGTCGAAAAGACTTTATGTCATGTACAAAGATTTTGTTTTTGGCCTCATATGAAAAACATTGTGACTCGTTATGTAAAGGGTTGTGTGATGTGTTCTGTTTCAAATCCATCCAATAGAAAACTTGGGCCCTGCACAGCACTCCCTATTCCGAGTCGTCCATGGGAAAGTGTGTCAATGGACTTTGTAAGAGGTTTACCTTTGTCTAGGAAGGGTCACGACTATTTGTATGTCGTCGTTGACCGTTTTAGCAAGATGTGTATTCTTATGCCTTGTAAAATGTAGAATACTATAGAGCAGACTACTCTTTTCTTTCAGCATGTTTGGGTCCACTTTGTATTACCCACATCAATTGTGTCCGATCAAGACTCTCTCTTTCTTGGAGAGTTTTGGACTAGCCTGTGGAAGATGATGGACACAAAATTGAAAAGAAGCACGACATTTCACCCGCAGACCGACAGACAGACAAAGGTTGTTAACCGTACCATGGTACACTTATTTCGAGGCTATTGTGGGAAACATCCCAAGTTGTGGGATGAACATCTCCCCTATGTACAACATTCCTACAACCGAGCAATGCATTCATCTATGCAGCGTTCACCATTCGAGACATGTTTTGGTTACCTACCAAAGGACCCTTTTGATATGGTCTTTGGAAGGGAAGATGGATCAAGTGGACGTAATGATAGTGACAAATCTCAGCATTCCATTTAGTGAATCCAATTGATTCACCAAGCAGTGCAAGAGCAGTTGGAGAAAAGTCAAGCCCGTTACAAGGCTCGACATGATAAACACCGAGTTGACCATCAATTCCAAGTGGACGAAAAAGTGTGGTTCCACATCAGCAAAGATAGGATGAAGGGGGAAGGAAAGAAGTTGCGGCCAATTCGTTATGGACCATTCACCATTTTGGAGAAGATTGGGAATAATGCCTTTCATCTTGAATTGTCGGTATATATGCAGATGTACTCAGTAGTGAATGTGGAGAACCTAAAGCTGTATGAACCACCTTTGATCATGGACATTGATGAGGTGGGCACAGTTCCTACAGTCGATGATTTTGCACCAGAATATCTCGATGAGTTGCCCAAAGACATCATCCTAGATAGAAGAACCAGGACTTTATGGTGAGGAGATGTAGAATACCTTCGAGTTGGTTTCAAGGGAATGCACCCCATCAAAGCCAGATGGCTGGTGTTATAGACATTTTTGTGCCTTACAGCTATAAGCATGAAATGTCCATAATTCAAGGGATCTAAAGTCCCTAAAGATGTTGTTACAGCTCCTAAAGGAACAAGGTCAACCAATGACAGCTTCTCCCAGAAGTTCTCCACCAAAAACCACTCAGAAATAGTCAATTCAGGATCAATTCAGAGGCTCCACTAGCTGCCTGCATTGAAATGCAGAGACTACACTGGCTAGGTGCACTACAACGCAGGTGGAAGCACTACTAGGGTGCGTTGAGCGGGAAATGACAAATGGCAAGCTCATTCAACGAGGTGGAAAGACCCTGGAAGCTTCCAGAATCTTCTCCAATGACACTTGCCTCAATGAATTCGACTAGTGATGAGTAAGAGGCTCTCAACCTCCAAGTGGAAGCAAGAACTAACAGAGAGAAGCCACAAGTCAAAACATAAGCTGACTCATCCTCTCTGCTTACATCTATATATGGATCTCTCACCCAGAGGTTCAGGAGGCTGGAATTTTGTACTTTGCAGAGAATTGTTGTTGGTTTGAGATTGAGATTAGTACATTGGGTGATTTATGCTTTGTTGGAGGAGAGGAAGGGATTCCTTTGCTGGGAGGTAGATGCTGGATCGGAACTCACTTGGTTGTATCTCCTCTTGGACTTTCTTATTCTATCAATAAACTATTTGAGTTTCTCCTACATGCTGTGTACCAATGATGTTTTGTTATGCTTACATGTTTAGCTTAATCTGATCTTGAGATTTTTATGAATGTATATCTGTATCTTTGTGTAGTTTCTCTCTCTTGTGATCTTGCAGGAATTCGGTGAAGCTGGGCCGGTGAAGGAGCAAGAAGCTGGGAGCTACTGAAGAGAGGAGTGATTTGGATCGACAAACTAGCGGAAGACACAGGTTAGTTACATCCTTCTTCCTCATTTACATTTCATAAAGAAGAATACTCAATTAGTTTACCTTGTTTGTTGCTAAGGCACTATCACACCTTAGAGTGGGATAGGGGCATTCTGAATTGGATACTTTTCCCAACAACAAATTGGCGACTCCACTGGGGATCGTATCTTGTTAGTTTATTTGTGTTTCTATTGTTGTTCTTCTCATAAACTCAGGAGTGCCGAATCGAAATGCATTTTCCATTTTCAAATGCAAAGTAGAGATCTGTTACTCTAGTCCATTCACTGGGCCTATTTTTATGATCTGAACAAACTAATCCATAAGTGCTCTAACAGCCCTTTGTGATAGATCTTAGTCCTCCTTTAAATCATCCTCCTAATTGTACCTAATTGATAGCTTTTGTCCGGCCAAAAACTGTAGATTAAACTGCAAACCGTGACCCAGAACCCAGAGACAATTCTCATTTCTGCTTCAGCGCAGACTCTGTGAAGAGGTTCTGCATTTCAACGCAGGTCCTGTGAAGGATACCTGTGCTGAAGTTCAGTTTCTCTGTGCTGAGGGTGCGCTGATCAGCCCTTGCCTTGTGCAGCTGTGGTTCCCTGCTTCCTTTTGCTCAGTTTTATCTCTATTTTTTGAAGCCTGTTATCAGTCAGTGTACCTATCTGAAACCCCTTTTCTTTGCCTCAATTCTGCCTCAGTTGTATAAAGAAACTGTATTTGTTCTTTGTGTATTTGTTACATCATTTGCAGTTTCCCATTACAAGAGTAAACTAATCATACTGTCGCCCTTAGATCTAGACCTGTCGTAAGTGTCGTTTTGATCTTAGGAGTGAGTTTGTTTGTTGTTCACAGTTGATTACGCTTTTAATTTTGTCTTTTGGTTTGAATTTATGCATTTCTAGTGTCGAAACAAGTGTTTACTTCAAAATCATAAAGTGTCGTAATCGTCTTTTTTTTTTCAAAAAGAAACTTGTTTATGTTTTCACTTGAAATCGAATTCAAAATTTGTACAACAACTTTCTTTTTAGGCATCAATATTAAGAAAGCGAAAACAAATACATGCATATGTGCATTTGCATATTGATAGTTTGTATGGTTTGATTTAGGGAAAAGTACATTACAGTGTGCTCTATGCTCTTTGAGAAAAGTTTGTGTCTTCCTTTTCCCCTTGTAACTAGGATTTTCATTGTTGAAAAGATATAAAAGCTTGCTTATCATCTTTAGACTGCATTTAGGAATTGTATCATACATCTCGTGGTGATCCAAAAGGAAAACTTCTAAGAAATATCAACCTAAAATAAATTGAATGAACTTAACAACGCTTTGTAACTTAACGCACAACATAGAGGTCTAGGCTAGAGATGTGTTCCGGCGTCGTAAAACCTGGTGACTGTCGATCTCACTGATGGTTGGGTGATTCCTCCTGAGAGACGATAGCGCCAGTACGGATTGTGCTCCCACGTACCATCGAGTATATATTGGGAGACCCCTATAGGCATAAAACCTTTATCCTTAGGAAGCCGTGTCGGCCGCCCTACTGATCGCAATGCACTGAACACAACATTCGGGAAGATTGACTGCCCGTACCTTAAAAAGTATTCTGCGGTTTTGCGAAAAGTTTGGCACACCCTCTACCTAGAACTCCAGAGCAGTTCCTTTTGGCCTTTTTCAGACTCTATAACGGAAAAAGTCCATCCGAGCATTTGTCACTTCGGGCTCGTTAAAACATCGAAGGAGACTAGAGTCATCTTTTGCTTTTTATCGACTCTTTAAAATTGAAAAAGCAAGTTGTGTCTAAGCGTTGTTAAAATTTATTTTAAAAGGAACAATCACCCCCTTTTCCTGCATTGATCTTTAGGTTGAGAAAATGGAACCCACCAACCAAGGAATTCCCCTTGGTGGAAATCCTAGTCCCTTCTCCTCTTGGGGAGATGTTGGTGCGCCCCATATGACCACATTGTCGCTTCCAGGACTGACAATTGGCTTGCCGGTCTGGCTCTTCTCAACCAATGTCGTTCAGAACACCACTATTCCTGAACAATCGAATCAACAGTTAGACCAGTCCTGAGTTACCCACCAGCCTTCTACTTCCTCTAATTCTTCCTCTCCTCCTTCCTCTTCGCTTGACGGAACTGGTAAAACAAAAAACCAAGTTCCTAAGGAGAAGAAGGAAAAGAAGAAGAAAGAGAAGAAGAAGAAGGAGCCAAAAGCGACTGGGGGCAAACAAGTGTCGTCTGACAAAAATCCACACACAACACTGACTAGGCCTAAATCGCCATGTGTCATATGCAAGGGAGACCATTTCCACAGAGATTGTCCCTACATCCCTCGGATACTAAGGGACTGGTCTCCCCGTTTGCACAATCCGGTGGCATCAACCTCTGATAGCCATGTTAAATGCATACCGTCAACTAGCGAAAGTGAAGTCCTTGGACAAAAAGGGAGAGCTAGATCCCCCTGTAGACTATGCGAAGGCAACCACGCCATCCACCGTTGTCCCTTCTTAGACGAAGCGAAAAGAGTTTTGGATGATCGTCTGGTTTCACCGTTACGACTTCCTCCTGGATATAAAAAACTCTTGCCGAGTCCTTCGTTAGTTGAAAATCCAGCTGGCCCGCTCAAGTGGTCAGCTGAAGCGCCGGTCATTGAAGATGAACCAGCTGAATCCATACCCGACGAAAGTCAAAAGGTCGAGGCGGCAGTTGACCCGGTCTTGCCTTCAGAGGATTTATCTTCGAATGATACAGTCACTGAAGAGGATAAAGATGACACCATCCAAATTCTCTTCATCAACACAGGCTCCGACGAGCACGGGGCCAATTCCCCCATTCCTTTATCGCAGGAAGGAAGTTCGTCAGAGCGATACCCGACCATCTACTCGGTCCCACCACCAAGCAACCTAGTTGTCTCCTTCGACTAGAACCAACTAGGCAGACCCCGTTTGCCAGCAAGCATACCATTCAGAATTATCGTCCAAATATACAGAATGGTCATGGCTGGCACCATCATTGATGAGGGGACATCTGTGAGTATCCTTTCCTCTATTGCTTGGAAAGCGCTTGGTTCGCCAGCGCTTTTTCCTGAAATGAGAAATCTGACAGGCTTTGATAAAGGAACCAGTCAACCTTTAGGGATCCTCCCCAATGTGCCCATAACATTGAAAGGGAAGACCGTTCAAATGAACGTGATGGTCGTTCAAGGACCCTTGGATTATAACCTACTCCTTGGACGAGACTATATATATTGCATGGGAGCCATTGTCTCCTCACTCTTTAGAGTAATGTGTTTTCCGCACGAAGGAAGAGTGGTCAAGCTCGTGGACCATCTTTCATTTCCCGGATGACACATCGCAAATAGTCATATACCGTCCCTAAATGGTCTCTTCATGTAAGAAATGTCTCAACCCACGGTCCGTCCTCCCGATGAGCGCGAGTAATTCAGAGGGATATGACTAGAACCCAGGGGGCATGCGTCCTGGTCTGCTTTGGCAGGAAAACTTTGGGTATAGGGTAGGTTTCCGCGGGAGAATATGACTAGTTCGTACCCCGTCCGTGATTGGAAAAGGGGTTGTTCTAGAATAAGATTCTCTTGTCAAAGTTATGTGTTTGACAGAACAGAGTCACTCACCTTTGTTCATCTCGGTGGACATTGCTGAAGAAATTTTTTGTTCGCTATGCGAATGAGACAAATCTTTGGTAACCTGAAAGAGGTAGACCTCTCTTGGTAAAACAAAATGTTTTAGCAGAAGTGAAGTAGGGGTAGCCTTGAAATCGTACTTTATACCTGGGGGCATGCAAACCTTTTGGAGTGCAAGCAAGGGGCGGCTATTTATTTTTTAAATTTTTAGGTCCTCCCTTTAAACCTGTAGGTCTAACCCTTTAAACTCGTAGGATTAGTCGTTTCCGAGCTTGCATAACGAAAGGATGCGGGGCATAGCTTTGTAAGGCGCAAGCCCCATAATAAATGGAATCTTACATGAGCCATTCTTATCATATGACTAGATAATCGAGTAGTTTTAGCACATAGTTCATGCTCGTTAAAAAATAAACATAATATCGAGCAGTGTTACTGCAAGGTTCAAGCTCGTTAAAAAATAAACCCGCACCGAGCAAATGTTTCCATCCGTGTTTAAGATCATTAAAAAATGAACTACCCTCCGGTAAATAACCACCATGAATGTAACATTATCAGCCACTAAAGCCTTGGTCGTGTTTGCACCGTCACCTCCACTTTTCCATTGGCCGATCATTCACCTCCATATTGATTGTTTACCCATTTTGAGGAACAGCTGCGAAGAGTGATTTCACTAGCCATCCTTGTGACACTGCCGTGATTAGAAAATTCCAACCCTTACTTGGAATCAACTGCTACCCATTTTATCACTCGTTCCTCAAAAGATGAGTCTTCTTTAAGCTCTTTTCATTTGACTCGTAAAATATGAAAAGATTGCTGAGTTTTGGCCTTCCAGCTCGTTAAAGTGACTGGAAGTGCTATCCCTCCTCTAGATTTTAATCTTTTTGGACCTGAGGGATTATTGCACAAAACGATCGAGCACTTGTTTTGTTCGGCTCGTTAAAACTATCGAAAATTCATCCCTTCTGTATTGTTTTATACTTTTTCGGACTTAAGGGATTAGATGACGAAAAAGGACTTTCGGAGTTGACTTTACGTACGTTTTCAAACTCTCTAAAAATGAAAAGGACCGAGTTATCTTTGTCGTTAGACTTGTTAAAGACATTAAATAGCGACAAACTTGTCTTTAGACAAGAACGAGTTTCACTATCGCTAGGCTCGTTAAAACATAGCGATGGGTTTGCCCGAAGGGCAAATTATAGAACAAGCATATGTTATCCTCCTCAAGCTTGACAAAAATAAAGAGGTACTGGTCAGCAATGACTGGGGAAAAATTGGGAAGAAACTCAAAGAACTTTATTGGTAGCAAGTCACTCTTGAACATGACACTTCCACTCCGTGCCAGAGTCGGGTTGGGTTGTTTCATTCACCGGTCACATCACCATGGTCTCACCATACCATCCATCTTTGGGGTAAATTCTACCAATCCATCACATAAGTGTCGACGATATGTTCAAGAGAAGTCATCCAGAGAAGTCAACCGTGTCCCATCCACTACCATACATTATCCTTCATTCTTTCATGACCGCCACCCTGAACCATATATCATCAGATCGTTTTCACCTCCATCAAAATCATTTGCTCCGTTCCGTGTCACTGATGTGGTATACATTAAGGCCCTCCTTTGACGGATCGATTCTTGTCGACATCAGCTCATTATCCAAGAAGTTGATCTAGGGACACCCCTTCAGTACTTTGAAGCTTGCATGCTTCAATGGCAAGTTTCTCACTTCCGGCGACAGGTATACATCAATGACCTTCGACCGAAAGATTTTGCGTGGTGTTCGACGCCAAGTCCTTTATTCACACCACGTGAATTGTACTGCAGTACCTTGAGGGTCATTATCATTATCGGTGATTCCTCTCGCGCTTGTTAACAGTTTACCTCATTGATTGGTAATCAAGCGATGTCTTTCCATGTTCGACTTCAGAACATTTCTCACATGGATCGACTTGTACTTAGAGTGAATATCGAACGCGTTTGAAGATCCCGAATCTAGTTTCATCCATCCGGGCTGCGATATATATTCAGGAAAAATAAAGACATTGACATGTACAGCATTGTAGCACAGACAATCATCCTACCAAAGGATGATGATTTCAGCAGGATCATCAGTCTATCATCAGGCATTTGTCTGTCCTATGTACATAAAAATGAATTTATAAAGCTGAGCATGGGAATGCCCGCCTCAGCTAGATCATGAAAATAGTATGAAAAATAATGTATTGTATTGTATCTTATTACAGGTCTCCTCCCAGCATTGAATGAACTTCGGATCCTCCTAATAAAGCATTTCACCCGATAAACGGCCTCATACTTTAGGGGGCAACTGTTATAGACATTTTTGTGCCTTACAGCTATAATCATGAAATGTCCATAATTCAAGGGATCCAAAGTCCCTAAAGATGTTGTTACAGCTCCTAAAGGAACAAGGTCAACCAATGACAACTTCTCCCAGAAGTTCTCCACCAAAAACCACTCAGAAATAGTCAATTCAGGATCAATTCAGACGCTCCACTAGCTGCCTGCGTTGAAATGCAGAGACTACACTAGCTAGGTGCACTGCAATGCAGGTGGAAGCACTACCAGGGTGCGCTGAGTGGGAAATGACAAATGGCAAGCTCATTCAACGAGGTGGAAAGACCCTGGAAGCTTCCAGAATCTTCTCCAATGACACTTGCCTCAATGAATTCGACTAGTGATGAGTAAGAGGCTCTCAACCTCCAAGTGGAAGCAAGAACTGATAGAGAGAAGCCACAAGTCAAAACATAAGCTGACTCATCCTCTCTGCTTACATCTATATATGGATCTCTCACCCAGAGGTTCAGGAGGATGGAATTTTGTATTTTGCAGAGAATTGCTGTTGGTTTGAGATTGAGATTAGTACATTGGGTGATTTATGCTTTGTTGGAGGAGAGGAAGGGATTCCTTTGCTGGGAGGTAGATGCTGGATCAGAACTCACTTGGTTGTATCTCCTCTTGGACTTTCTTATTCTATCAATAAACTATTTGAGTTTCTCCTACATGTTGTGTACCAATGATGTTTTGTTATGCTTACATGTTTAGATTAATCTGATCTTGAGCTTTTTATGAATGTATATCTGTATCTTTGTGTAGTTTCTCTCTCTTGTGATCTTGCAGGAATTCGGTGAAGCTGGGCTGGTGAAGGAGCAAGAAGCTGGGAGCTACTGAAGAGAGGAGTGATTTGGATCGACAAACTAGCGGAAGACACAGGTTAGTTACATCCTTCTTCCTCATTTACATTTCATAAAGAAGAATACTCAATTAGTTTACCTTGTTTGTTGCTAAGGCACTATCACACCTTAGAGTGGGATAGGGGCATTCTGAATTGGATACTTTTCCCAACAACAGCTGGAGAAAGAGAAAGTGAGGGAACAATTCCCTCACTTTTCCAATTGACTAATGAAAAGCTTTTGGCGGTCCAAAAGCTCCTCAATGGGGAGGATTGATCCAGGTGGATCTTTAGATACAATGGCATGGAAAATCTCAGAAATCAAAGTGCTTAGAATGAAGTCAACTTAGGACCAGAACGTAGATCTCATCATCCTAATTCCAATGGCATGAATGATACTTCAATCCAAGTCCGGATGATGAAGTTATCATGAAAGGAAGGTTTCTTTGTTCCTTAAGAAAATGAGGAATTTCCCTTTAAAAATGGGTTTTAAGCCTTAAAGGAAAAATCACAATTGGAGGATTCATGGAGGTGGACTTAAGAAAGGTGCAGTGGAATCCCCAATCACTGATCTTCAATTAAATTAGATTAGCAACCAGAGGGCAATTGGGTCAGAGGAATGTCTTATATATATAGGTGATATCGGAGCAGGCAGAGCGATCGACGATAAAACGATCTGCGGGATCGTTATCGGGACACCGGGGCGATATATGAGCGGGATTCCGATGCGATCGGCCGACACCGATATCGGCGATCAGTGATCGACGATTGGCATTTCCCTAGTTACAGGACCTTAGAGATAGAGATACGCCGATTGTGATATCAGGCCTAGACCTGATAAGAATATAAGCACAATTTGATAAATTTTTAAAACCGGGTAAATGGTTTTTTGTCAGATTTTTAGTGTTTTTTGAGACTTTTAGAGTCTTATCGCCTCAACGATAGAATACTGTTTTATGGGTAGGCTACGCCCACCGATCCTTCCATGCCATCGGCCTCTATTGTGAACTAGACAACCCCAAATTAGATGGGATTCTGTCCAAAAACCCATTATAAAAGCATGATAGCTGGAAAGAGTAGGGGGTGGCATTTTGTAGGACACTGTTTCATTTCGCAGGAGGCCGAGAGTGCATTTTGTCTGTTTGGGACAAGTTTTAGATGTTTTCGGCCCCTTTTAGTGCCACGGATGTTTTGATGCTGCCCACTTCTCCATTTGAGGTCTCCATCTCATAGTCATTTGTCAGAATGGAGGTATAAGCCTCTTGTATGCAATTGATGATTGTAATTCTTTTCTTTCATGCCATTTAATATAAAGGCCTCCCCATTGTTAAGCTGGGCCTAGAGATGTAGTCCGAATTGGACGAACTCTATTATCAAGCCTTGGTGTCTTGTTTTTGTGTCTTTTATGTGTTTTTCTTCTTCTTTTCCTATGTGCACATTAAAATTCGGTGTTAAGCTGCAAATTTTGCATGTGATTCTTTTCATACATCTATAAGCGAAAGTATCTTGGATCAGGAAGCAACATTACTATTCGAATGCAAGATTCATTCACTCAAGCTAGCTGTTGAACTTCTCCCCAAAACATCACCTCAGGAAGAATGCCTCTTATATTTAGAACGATTGGATGAGACTCTTCGTCTCACTGAATTGGTTATTGAAGCACAAAAGAAACGGGTCAAGTCCCATTTTGATCAGTTGGTCTCCCCTCACATGTTCTTTGAGGGTGATTTGGTATTACTATAAGACCAAGCTAATGATAAGCTGGGGGCAGGCAAGTTTGAGCCCATGTGGCATGGGCCCTACATTGTGAAACATGTTTTTCAAAAAGGGGCCTATGAGCTTATTGATTATGAAGGAAATCCTCTGGATAAGCCCCGGAATGGGCTTTACTAAAGAAGTATTATTCTTAGGTTATCTTGCATGGTTACTTGTGTACATTAGTGTGTCATTCATTTTTGTGTATTGTGGTTTGGTGTGTTAGTTTTCAAACAACTTTCCTATTTACTATGTTTTCCTTGCTTTAGAAATGTCTGCGACTCCTCACATCGGTTTCGCTGATGGTGCTTTCTGTATTACCCAGAACCTATCATCCATGGCATGGGCCATCTATGACCCTAACAGTGAGTTGATTGACCTTCAAGTTATCTGTTTAGGTCATACAACTAACAACATTGTTGAATATAGTGTGGTCATCGAACTATTGTCAGAAGCCATTGCTCTTGACATTCAAGAGTTGGTTGTCAACCTGGATTCACAACTTTTCACCCTTCAACTCAACGAGCAATATTCTGTCAGAAACCCTCAAATATTGAGAATTTATCTCCATATTCGTCTACTAGAAATAAATTTTGATTACATTACATATCATCATATTCCTAGACACATGAATACATTGACAGATGCATTACCTAATTATGTGCTGGATAGACATTTACGAAACATTTGAAAAGATAAAAAAAACCATTTGTACCATAGTAAGAAAGAAAATATAGCATATACATATATGGTGATAATTTTTGATACATCCAAACCGAAAAAAATAATATGTGTGTCCAAAATAACATCAGTAGCTCGCAGGCCTCATATATCCGTGGCACGCAGGCCTAAAAAAATGTAAGTGTTGGACCTAGGTACTAATCAACATGGTGATCGTGGTAGCATGATATAGATCATGCGACATGAGTTAGCAATTGGTGGATCTGATCTGATACTCCCATCGTGTGTCTCTGGTATTGGCGAGGAATGTCTCCCACCCTAGCATACTCTGGGATACCATGAGTCAACCCCGCAAGGTTCCTCACGATCTCCTCCTTGTTGTCACTCCCCCACTGATAAGGAGTGACATCATCAATTGGGAAGGTGACACGTCTGGCTATTGGGGACATCCCAGCAGGTCACTCTGGTCCAATGTTTGCATTGACAAAATAAATGTTATAAACACATATATGCCAAAAATAATTAAAAAATCTCAAAGTCTCAAAATTGATTTTTTACCTTCATCATCAAAATCCTCTCCAGCTAGTAGTGGCATGTCCGTATCTCCATGGAAGTCAGTGCCACTGTATGTCCAGTGCTCCATGATGATCTTCTATCATCGTTGCCATGAAAAGAATGTAGGTCTGTAAAACATGTGCTAGCCCCCAGTGAACTTGGGCATCAAACAACTCCAACGCGCCATCTGTTGGTCATGTGGCATGGGAGGATATATCTTAGTTAACTATTACTATAACAATGGCACTCGTTCCAAGAAAAAGGTCACTAGTATAGATCCGAAGCAAAATTGCTTCATGTTCCCCACCTTAGCTTTGGTTAGCTGGCGCTTTATGTTGATCTTCATGGCCTCTGCCCAGTTGAAGATCGTAGGTGTTGTGCAGTCGATAACATATAGGAACTTCGAATTGTTAGTCTCGTGCACTGCCTAGGACCCTGCCACTCTGTTGATGGTCAACAACAACACTCTCAGTGTTAGATCCTAAACAATGGAAATCTCAATCTTCCCACTCTTGGATTTGAGGGCCTCAGGGAAATGTTCAGCAAGCAACGTCGATATGCTTGCCCCAATCGATCGTGGCCCATACAAGTTAACTGGTTCCCCTCTTCGGGACAAGCCTATGATGAAATACATATCTGAAGTTTCTAACTCCTGCTCCTTGTCACCAATGACGAATATTTCCCGATTTATGTCCCAGAGACTAATTAGGTACCAAAGCAACTCAGGTTGGGCTTGCATCGCTGGTGTGAGAAAGAATTTGAGAAGCCCACAAGCCCTCAAAGCTTCCAGGAAATTTGGATCGTTGAGTGCCTGGGTGTCCACATCTTCATGTTCCCATTCTTTCCAGTCTACCATTTTCAATGATTCTTTCCTACAAAATCCATAGATTTCAGTCAACAATCATGCTTGACCCATAAATTTCAAATTTCAACGGTGGTTTTGTGAGGAAATAGGGTTTTCCCCTATTCATGGTGTCGATGCACTTGTTTTAAAAACATTTGCACCAACGACGTGATAGGCCGTGTTAATTATCCTTGGCCAGCGCGATTCTATGCCCAAAAGTCGCGTCGGCCAAGGGCAAAAAACTTTTGATAAAACCTCCCTCAAAAAACCTAAAAATGGTTAAAAACAGGAATAAAAGACATGAAAATGGAGGTCAGGTCCTTGGTTCTTACAGGTAATTAGTGGCTTGGTGAATGATCTCTCGGATCTCCCACAATTTGCTTCAGAACAATTAGGGAAAAAGTGAGTAAAACGTCTTCACAACAAGGTAAAATGGTAAATGGCAAAAATATATTTACTTTTCTCCTTTTTATGAAAATATTAGGTTTTTCTAAATATTTTAACATATTTTGCCTCAAGAATTGGATAATGCACTTTACCTTTTTGTGTAGCAATAGGTGATGGATGTTTGACGATGATGATGAGTCATGTTTCAGCTCTTTTCTTGACTCGTTAAACTCATATGAAAATATTGCCGAGTATTTTTCCCTTTTGACTCGTAAAAGAGAATAAAATGGGGGGTCCACTTTCAAGCTCTTTTATGACCCTTTAAAAGCGAAAAGATAGCCGAGCCCTTGTCATTTCGAACTCATTAACAGATGTGAAACGTTGTCTGCATAGTATAAGTTTACCCCTTTTTCGGGCTGGGATGCACTATTTACGAGAAAGGTACTCCTTGATTGAAATGGTCAAGCGGTTCTCTCAAGTATCATTTTCTACCTTTTTAGGCTCGAGAGACACAAACATATGAAAAGGGAACATGTGGAGTTTTATTTTACATGTCTTTTTCAAACTCTCTAAACATGAAAAAGATGCTGATTTACACCTTTGTCGGACAAAATATTAAACGACATCGGATTCGTCACCATGATGAACATGAGCTTCTCCTTCCCAGGGCTCCTTAAACTTACTAGGTCGGATTCATCTGAAGGATGAACTTACAGTGCAAGCATATGTTATCCCCTTCAAGCTTTCGATTAAAAATAATTGGGGTACCTGCTAGAAATGGTGGGAGGAAATTTGGAAATCTAATCAGTTGTGTTGGTAGCTCACTCTTGAACATGACACTTTCTTCTTCATGTCGAGTTGGGATATCCTCCTTTGTATCATTGACCTTCCTGGGTTGGGCCATTCATTTTTGCCTTTAATTTGATCTTTGCCACATCATCATGACCACTAATCCTATGGATCCAAAATCTGTCAAACTTCCAGTCGTGTCATCGATATATTCAAGAGTTGTCCTTCTGCAGTTACATTTACCTCTGATTCAATGTATCATCCAAAATCATTTTGCATCCTTTTGTCTCACATCGATGATGTGGGATACATTATGGCCCTCCTTCAACATAGTCACTTTCTATCGACTTCAACTCATTATCTAGGAAGTTGACCGAGAGACTCCCTTTCGGTACCTTAGAGCTTGCATGCCCTAATGGCAAGTTCTTCGCACTCGACAACAAGTTCACATCATTGGCTTTCGATTGTGTGATTTCACAGGTGTTCACCATCAATTCCTCTATTCACATTTTGTGACTTGTGCTGATAGTACCTTGAGGACCATTGTCATTATTGGTGGTTTCTCTCGCGCTTGTTAACATTTTACATCATTGACTAGTAATCAAGCGACTTTCTAGCATGCTCGATGTCAACACATCTATTCGCATGTTAGAATTTGTACTTTGATCGGGTAGTGTTAGCGCGCAAGACCCTGGAATCAGATCACAAAAGTCCATGTTGAGAAGTGATGTGACATGGTTATGTTGACATACATGTCTCTTTAGATGGATGGCTGTGACCATACCATGAGTTATCATATTTGATCCTTCTCATTATTGGATGGCTGCGACCATACCTTGGTTTCATCATGATCCTCTTTGATGGATGGCTGCACCCATACCTGTACATGATCATTCTCTGGATGGTTGCATCCATGCCATGATTCATGTATCATTTGGAAAAGTTTTCAGTTATGTATATGTATATGTACTTGCTTGCAGGTTTTTTGATGGCAGACTATGGTTCCCCGCACTGATTCATAAAGCATTTCATCCCTCACTCTAGTTCGACCTTCACACTTTAGGCGGCATCTGTTACACAAGATTTTGTCACTATTCCTATACTCCCCATTCCTTGATCCTGGAGGACCTCTACAATGAACCCTACATGCTTACCCTTCATGAATAAACTCCCATTGTGTCCCTCTTCATGAGTAGAGAAATTCCCTTTTGCACCATTTCCCCAAAAAATTCTGTTTTGCGCAGCTTACAAGACTAGCACTAATGGTCTTTGTCATCCTTGCATTGATATGCAGGGATTAACACTGTCCCTGGTGTTGACCAGAGCAACTGATCTTTGTTCTAGTCACGCCGGTCCTCTTATGGAAAGTTTTTTAAATAAAGAGCTAAAGCTTCCAGCTCTAGAAGCTTCGCAACGTAAGTTTGGTAAATGGTTTGGCTAGATAGGGTCAAGGATGTCAGTTTGGGATCCTTTCCCCTATAATGATGGAACTACCTCAAGAGATAAGACCTTATACCATGAGAAGAGGATCCATCTCCCATCCATTCATCCTATATAAACCTCCCTTTTTCCCAAGCACAAGCTAGTGTTAATATTGGTGTGCTAGTGCTAATTAAGTTTGGAGTAAACAACAAGCTATTCATAGTTGTAGCTCTTTAGTTGTGTGAGGGAGAAGTGTGAATTTGGTTTAGTGTGAAGCCTAAAGTGAAGAGCCTTAAAAATACTATTTTTGAGGACATCGTGGAATGTTAGCAGAAGTGTGTGGGAACTTGGTTTTGTTGGACGAGAATGGTAACGCCAAGACAATCATTGTAATCTCTTCTTGTTTCAATATATATGAAACTATCGATTGATTTCCTACATGATTTTTCATCTTACATGTTCATGGCTTAATGTTTCTTGACTTGTTAAGTAGGTTGAATTACAATTTGTTGATTATCACGGTTGTTGTTTGTTGTTGTTTACTTGTTTCAGGTGTTTGAAGAAGGAAGCGAGAGATAGATGGAGAGAGCAAGCAAGGACATCATTAAATGGTATAAGTGTACTAAGAGGTAGGCCCTCTTAATTGGTTCTAACCTAAGTAAATCTTCCATAGAATGTATTAATTATGGCTAGACCCATTATCGGGCTAGAGGAATTTGTTTGTGTCCGCACTCATAATTTTACTTCACCACAGGGGGCGAATAAGTGTTTTAAAATTCACTTAAAACTTTCAATTTCTTATTTATATTTCTGTACACTATTGTCATTAAGTAAACTAGTGTATGTATGCGACTATGATGAAAGAAAATAATGTATATCCAGTTAGCTAAATTTTCATATATTTCATCATCTGTTCTACTTTAACCAATATGTCATTACTTCATTATCATTTAATTAAACAACAACCATGAGTAGTAAGAAAAGAATAAACCATCACACATAAGAAACACATCAAAACATTAGGACACCAGGATTTTTAGGTGGAAACCCAATGTGGGAGAAAACCATCAATCCTATTGTCTTTGTCTTCACCTTTTATTACAAAGGAAAACATATTACACTCTTGTATTGACACAAACTCATACCAGTATGCAGGTACCCACCTACAGAAGGATACAACCTTCACTCTTTCTCAAACACCCACTGGAAGGTAGCTCCAAATCACTAATCTCGTTTACTGGCACCCACTAGAAGGGAGCTCCAACTCCCTGATCATATTTACCAGCTACCACTAGAATGAAGCTATGACTTCCTCACTAAAAGCTCCAACCCTCAACACCTCTATGGACCACGTTTCATAATATTTCATACTAGACCCACCTGATCTAAAACCTCAAACTTGTAGGTCACTTTTCATCATATTTTCAAGTTGGAGCTACCATCATTTAAGCCGAATACCAAATAAAAATATTGAAACCAATCACTGAACCAATAAGATCACTGAATTTATACCATTTCTTATAACTGAATAAAAAAAACCATAATAGGTATAAACCATTAGATACATCAATATACAAAGCCATGAACTGTTACCCATCACATAATTTAGTTGCTTCTAGTGCAAAGCCTTAATCAACCATATGTCAGAATATATAGACTACTATTCTAAGTCATACCCGCGTATGTACATGCTTCTACTTAAGAGGATCTGTGTACAAATCTCAAAATACTGACCAATTGAGTCTAAATAACTATCATACTGAAGCAATCACTGAATCACATACTGAACCCATCAAAGATCATTGAAAGAGATACAGATCACCACATAATAGCATCAACCTTAGTCTACACATCATTCCATACACAAGTCAACCCAGTCAGCACTATCAAACACAGATTATCATAAGAGAGACTTCATCAACAGACAACAATAAACATAACAGAACTGACCAGACAAGATTAATAGCTCATACTACAAAACCCTAGCAAATGTACACGAATTTTATAAAGTATATCTGTGTATGTACACACTTATCATTCACAATACCTGTGTACAAATATATCCATACTTCAGAATATATACGTGACTACCTAGTGGAAGATCCGTGTATGTATGCGACTTAGTGTCAAACCAGCGTACAGATCTGTAATCACTAAGACATACCTTCATTGCAAGACAACATCTATAAAACCAAAATCTTGACATGAAAACTGTTACAGAAACACATCATAATATCATCATCACAAAGTTATCAAACCATAAACATGCTATTCAATATGTGGTCATTTCAGATCTATTAGATCTTATCCATATCCATGCTCCCTAGTGCACACCTATTTTAGATCAATTCATTCATAAATAATCCATTACATGCACATCCTAACGCTTGATCTACATCTCCGTATATAGTATAAGTCTTAGCCAATAACTTAGGTCCCTATAATAATAGTGATTCCCCCATTACTATTGTCATTGTAGCCCTTATTGTTATTGTTGTGCCCCTATTGTCCCCATATTGTTATTATTGTGTGCCATAGAAGCCCACTATTGTTAATGTTGTGCCCTTATATTATTATTGTTATGTCGGCTTTGATTATATTGTGACCCCTCAGACTCTTATATATAGAAAGGAGGTTTTGTCATTAGTATCATCCAAGAATTATTCATTTGTGTAATGTAAAGGAGGTTTCCCCCTCGAAGAGGCTAATTTTGAAGGCGTTGGTCTATCTTTTCTTCTATTTTGTGAGCTGGTTGCATAACATTTGGTATCAGAGCTTTGGATTCTAGGGTTTCACTGCTCCAAACAGGTCATCGTGTCATTTTTGCTATAGCTCTTTTTTTGCGCTGTTTCAAAAGCTAAAAAAAACCCATTTGAGCTTAAATCTCTCTGAACATCGAGTTTGAATTTTAGATCTTGTTTCTCTATATTTTTGGAGATATGATCCACGGAATTCAGGGTTTTTGCGGGATCCTGAACTATATCTAAAACAAGTGATCTGGGGAAAATTGTCATAACTTTCTTTCTCAATATCATATTGAAATTTCATAGAAGTTACACAAAGAGGACGACCTATAGTTTTCTTTGTATCAGTTTCAGGTCCGAAGGTCAAAACTATGACATGTGGAACTTTGTACAAGTTCACTCTACTGAACTAGTCTATAATTAGGTCATCGTGGGAGATTTGGCATAAATCTTCCTTGGAGAATCCAATCTTGGTCATACTTGCAGAGTTAGAAATAGGAATCAGAGGGCTACTGCAGGATGTAATTTTAGACTTTGGAGATCCGAAATTATAGAGATACAATAGATTCAATATCAAGCTCCTACAAAGTGAAAAAAGGTGTGTAGTCTTTTTAAAATTTTGCAAAAGTTTTGTTTGATAAATTAGTTTGAAGGAATTCAAAGGGCATAGTGAAGCATTATTATCATTAATTGATGCCCCGAAAAAAGAAAATGGAAACACCTAGTAAGAAACCTGAAATCTCTAGCATGACTCATGAAGAAGAGGATGATGTTGGGCATGGAATTCCCCCCACAGCATGTTTTGGGGCTCAAAGCCCAAGTTTTGGTAAAATAATGTTGTAAGACTCTGCGAATTGCGAGCGCGGAGCGCAAAATGTATGTTGAGTCATAGGGTTGTCCGCCCTAAGTTTTGTAATGTAATGTCGGCCTACCCATGGTTCCGGACCATGGGATTGTATAAATAAAGCGATGCTCTAAGTTGTAAAGAGAAGGAGAGATACATGGAAACGAATAGAGTCTAGAAGATAGTGAGCATAGAGTAAAGGTCTAAGTGCTTTGGATCATAGTAGTAGGAAGAGGTTCTGTAGCTGAGTGTGCAGAGGCCTAGTAGAGTCCACAGCTGAGTGCGCGGACCCCTGCAGTTGAGTGCGTAGGGCGGAATCGAGTCTATAACTAAGGAAGAAGAATAATAAAGAGAAGTTTGATTCCAAATCTTGTGTGTATGTTCTTGTGATACTTCTTATTTAATTATATTGTTTTCTTTATCGCGTGCACTTATATGAATGTTGAACACTGTTAAATAAAACTAAACACATACTGATAAGCTGAGTGATCAACTAGTATTGGGTTAATAGTAAGGAATTGGGTAATAACATGGATTGCACCTCAAGAAGGGCTACACGAATGCAGCCTCGTAGGCTGCGAGGTACTGATAGATGTGCATAGCAACATGCGCGCAGGGTAAATTTGCGGACCACTGAAAATCATCAGACATCTCTAGGGTGCGGAAACCTGGTTCTAGCACCCTCCCATACTACTTCGAGTGAGACCTTAGTCCACGCTCCGCGGACTGTTGCCGAAAGGGCCAACAGTACCAGGATTTGTTTGGCTAAATCACCTATGAACCTGGGTCAGGCCCCTACAAGCCAAAAAATGGTTCCATTGTTGGGACCGGGATCTCCATAAGGGATGTCTGATGTCGTGCCATTGGAATCCAACTAAGAAAGAAATTGAAGGGTGGTTGGAAAAGAACATTCACGAGTTCATGGCGCAGGAAAATAGGAATCCGTGAGTATCTAAGGAACAATTGTTGGAGCGCTACTTATACACGAAAATCCATGAAATTTTCTTTGTATCCTTTCCTTCTGAGCTGTATGAGTGGATTGTGAAGCTAGTAGATAGTCAAGGAAGGTGTAGGCTCAACAAACCCATCGTGTGGACCCTAGAATTAGTGCGTAGACTAGAAGCGTCAGGAGATAAGATCGTGTGAGCTATGGACCATTGGCTCGATCGAACTATAGGAGGATTTATAACTGAGTTCGTGGTAGATACGACTGTCAGATATAGTGAGGCGGAATGATGCTTCCTTAAAGGACCACGAGGTAAGTATATTAAATCTTTGAACACTTGGATTAAGATGTTATTGTGTGAAAAGTGGGTTATGCGAATAAGTTAATTTTTGGGACTACATGAAGTGGGAAGATCTACAGAAACGGAGGTAGTGAAGAATTAGAAACTAGTCCCTTAATTTCACCCTTGCAGAAAAGCGAGGGAGATCTCGCGAAAGTTTCTTCGAGAAGTGTGGTCAGCCTGATAAGGCAACGAATTTCGCGCTTACCACCTCCACCTACACCACCACCCATCTCACCCTCTTCACCTCCATCTCCACCCAGCTCACATCTGCCACCACCATAGTTCAGTATGGCGAGTGTGATCGAACTACTAGTATTCAGACGAGTAGGGAATGAAGATCTGAATCAATTCTAGTTTGTGGTAAGGGCGGTATGGGAAGCACAAGAAGTTGTGTATGACAATATAAATAAGGCTACGCTGATAAGCGCGTTGCAGGATTACGCATTAACATGGTACATTAAGCATTCTAATGACCATCCAAACACAGGAATCACAGAAATCCAGGCCATGCTGAACAGGGAATTTAGTAGGCCAAAGTCACAGACACAATCAATTATCGGGTTTAAGGAGATTGTGATGCTCCCAGGTGAGACCCCCTGGGATTTGGACCAAAGATTGAAGAGTATGATTTGCGAAGCCAACATGACTTTGACGGATGGGCAACACTACGCATGGTTTGTAGTGTCACTAACACCGCATCTAAGGAAGATGCTATCACAACAAAAGATTTTACCGAGGTCGAAGCTTTGGAGATGGCAATGAGATTGCATGAGACCCCTATACAAGATCCTGGCTCGGGAGTCCAACAAATCCACGCGCAACTACAAAATTTGTGTTTGGAAATGTAGAATTTGAAATAAGACAGGACACCTTGGCCACAAGCGCACGAGGAGGTATGGTGCATAAAATGCAAAGGCAAGGAGCATGACAAGGACCACTGTCCAATTTTTGTGAATTACTTAGCGGGAGGAGGGTTGATGCTGTTAAGGGTTGACACACAAGTAGGACCAAGCGTGAACCTGCACTATGGTATGCGATCTATCAGATAGGAGGAAAACAAACTACGGATAATTGTCATCTATTGCAGAAGTATACGTAGAC